>CM051240.1:214246648-214732975 GCA_027917425.1 Gastrophryne carolinensis
GTCTTGGAGCTCAGGGCCATCCGGCTTGTTCTGCAATGGCTGACGTCGCAGTTACGGGTTCTGCCGGTTCAGGTTCGGTCAGACAATCGAACGGCGGTGGCCTACATCAATCACCAAGGAGGGACTCGCTGCAGGGGTGCCCTCAATGAAGTCTCCCTGATTCTGCACTGGGCGGAGAACTTTGTTCCTTGCATTTCGGCAGTTTACATTCCGGGAGTGGAAAACACGGAGGCGGATTCCCTGAGCAGGGGATCTTCTCGCTAAGGAGAGTGGTCTCTCCACCCGGAGGTTTTTCTGGATCTTTGCCGCAGGTGGGGGACTCCAGAGGTGGATCTCTTTGCCTCGAGGCACAATCACAAACTTCCGGCCTTTGTGGCTCTTTCCCAGGATCCTCTAGCTTTGGCAGTGGATGCCTTGTCCCTTGCCTGGAAGGATCTGGGGTTTCTGTACCTGTTTCCGCCCTTCGCCATGCTGGGCAAGGGAGTTCGCAAACTGATTCTGGAAGGGGCACCAGCAATTCTGGTGGCTCCAAGGTGGTCAAGAAGGGTTTGATACGCAGACGTGGTAAGGCTGGCGGTAGATAAGTACCGGTTTCCCGTGTTGCTGGATCTATTGTCATAGGGTCAACTTCTTTACCCCAATTTACAAACGCTGGCTTTGACGGCTTGGCTGCTGAAACCTTCATTCTGAAGGAGGAAGGTTTGTCTGAGGCCGTTGTCCAGACCTTTATTAGAGCTAGGAAACGGTCCTCTTCTGGCATTTATTATAGGACTTGGAGGTCCTACATTGATTGGTGTGAGGCTAGGGCCTTGCCTTGTAGGGTGTTTTCTATTCCTAGGATTCTGGAGTTTCTTCAGCATAATCTGGAACTTGGTTTCCAGCTTAGTACCTTGAAAGGACAGGTTTCGGCTTTGTCGTTTTTTTCCAGAAGTCTTTTGCCTTGCACCCGCTGGTTAAGACCTTTTTCCAAGGAGTCGCACATGTGCAGCCTCCTAGGAAGGCGGTAGTTCCTGTTTGGGATTTGAATTTGGTTCTGTCGGCTTTACAGGGTCCTCCTTTTGAGCCACTTCAGGATACTGCTCTTTCTATTCTCACTCAGAAGGTTGCCTTTTTGGTGGCCATTACCTCTGTTCGGCGTGTCTGAGTTGGCGGCTCTGTCGAGACATCAGGATAAGGTGGTTTTTCGCTTTAAGCCAGATTTTTTTCCTAAGGTGGTATCTGCCTTTCATATCAATCAGGATATTGTTCTCTCTTCCTTATGTCCTAAGCCTAGCAATGACAAGGAGAGGGTTCTGCACAATTTGGATGTTGTTCGCTGTGTTAAGTACTACTTGGTCACTACTTTTCTTTCCGCAAGACGGATGCCTTTCTCGTGGTGCCCTGCGGGCCCAGGAAAGGTTTGGCGCCCGCCAAGTCTACCATTAGCAAATGGATTCGTCAGGCCATTGTTGGGGCCTACTCTGCTAAGGGGCGGACTCTTCCTTTTAGGGTCACTGCGCACTCTACTCGTGCTGTTGGTGCATCTTGGGCTTTTCAGCACCAGGCTTCTGTTGAACAAGTTTGTAAGGCTGCTACTTGGTCTTCCGTTCATACTTTTTCCAAGTTTTACAAGGTTGATGTGCGGGCTTCAGCGGATGCTGTTGTTGGCCGCAAGGTTCTGCAAGCTGCAGTGGTTTAAGTTGGTACATTCTTTGCTGTTTATGGTTCCCACCCATGACGGACACTGCTATTGGATGTCCCAAATGTCATGATGTCCGAAGTGGAGTGTATGGCACACTTAGAATAATACCATTTTGTGAAGTACTCGCCTTTAAAACGGGTATTATGAGTGTGTCATACACTCCACTTCGCCCCACCCCTTTTTTTCAGGTATTCCGGAGTTTTTATATGGTGAACCATTGGGTGTTGTTATTGATATAATTGGTTTTTCCTGGTCCTTACTGCTTTTATACACTGGGGAATTGGTGGGAGGTTCCTAGGTTATATGGGCCAGGAGGGGCTGCCTTTTTTGCATTCATCTCTGCGAAAGTGGAGTGTATGACACTCATAATACCCGTTTTAAAGGTGAGTACTTCACAAAATGGTATTTTTACATTCCAAAAGAGGAAAATAATAAGGCAATAATACCACAAACCTGAAAAAACAGAGTTTGTCCAGCCAGACTGCCTGTTTTCCCACCACCCCTCCCTAACTGGGGCGGGGGGTTACTTAAGAAAAAACCCTTACTTCAGCCGCAATCCAGCAGCGATGATCTGGCACTGACAACGTTGGGCGCTGCTCTCCTTCCTCCAGTCGCCTCTATTGTTCCTCCAGTCGCCTCATGTAGCCATAAAGTATGTTCTCCCCTGCCTGCCCATTCATTTGAATGCACAAGTCCTTTATTTTAAGTATACAGCACATTCTGTTCCAGAATATTCCTGTGGATGATGTATTTTACCTCATAACTCCACGGCCGGCCCCTTGAGGTCTGCGGACGCCATTTTGTCTCCTTGCTGCGTGCTGCTGGCTCTTTGTGGTCCGTGAGTAACCCCGATGGGGTGATTTTTTTCTAAAAGTTTTTTCTAAGTACCTTATTCTCATGGAAATATTGATTGTCTTCCAGGCGGGTGAATACTTCAGCACTGTGGTTTCTCCCGGCCATTTTCCCTCACTAACTCCCACTTCCCTAGCGGTTCTTGGGGCATCCCGGGTAGCTCTTTAGCGTTAACCCTTACTGGACCTCCCTTTGGGGAAGACCCGTGGTCCCCTGATAACACTGACAGATTGCTGAGTCACATATTTGAAGTGCTTTGTATTTCTCCCCCGGCTGTGGCTCCGCAGCAGCAGGGTGAGCTTTTTCATACGGTTAAGCCACGCTGGGAGTTTCCTGAGCAGTCTCACATTATTAATCTAGTGCTCAAAGAATTGGAACGCCCTAGCAAGCTGCCTGGGGTGCCTAAGAGTTGGGACAAGAGGTATCCCTTTCCTGCTGATGTTGTTAAGCGTTGGTCATGTCCTCCCGAGGTGGATTCGCCCATTCTAGGGTTGTCCAATTCATCTGTCATGCATTCTCCTGACACTACTACCCTGCGAGATGCCAAGGACCGGCGTTTGGACCAACTGGCCTGTCATGCCTTTGCCTGTGTGGGGACGACACTGCGCCCGGTTTGTGCCTCTGCTATTACGGCTATTGCCATTAAAGGGGTGATTAAGTGTATTTTGGATGGGGCATCTGAGGATGCGGGTAGAGAGGCGTATAGATCTCTCCTGCTTTGTGAGGAATTTATTGCATATACCCTCTCTGCCATGGATGATGCCATTAGAATGTGTGGTAGGACTTCTGCCCTGTTGGTGGCTATACGCCGCTCTGTCTGGCAACGCCAGTGGGTGGCTGACAATGCTGCTAAGAAGGCTCTAACTGCGTCTCTTTGGGGAATGCTTGGATTTGTTTGCTAAGGGTGGTAGGTTACCTCAACGCAGGAGGCCATCTCGGTCCTTTCGGGGGACAGGTGCCCTTACTCCCATCCTTCCGTGGTTCCAGAACTAACCGTGGAGTCTCTCTTACTGGGGCCCATGGAGACCATTGGGGTAGGGGCAGAGGACGTGGCCGTCCTGGCCTCTCCTTTGGTCTCAAGCCAAAAACCTCACCCAAGCCCCCCCTGGCATGAAGGGGCGCCCTCACCCATCTAGGTGGGGGGACAGCTTCGGCTTTTTACTCACGTCTGGTGACTTCACATTTCAGAACGGTGGATTCGGGAGGTATCGTCCTCCGGTTACAAGATAGAGTTTGCAGCCTGGCCGCCCCCAAGATTCATAAAATCCCGGATGGCTCAAAACCCCCTTTTAGCCCAGGGTCTGCGCCTCGCTGTCCAAAACCTTCTGGAGTTAGGGGTCATCTGCCAAGTGCCTTTAAAGGAAAGGGGCAAAGGATACTATTCCAATCTTTTCACTGTTCCCAAGAAAGACGGGTCTATCAGACCCATCCTGGATTTAAAGCGCCTCAACAAATTTGTCAGATTCAAAAACTTTCGCATGGAGACTGCGCTCAGCTGTAAATTCACTACGACCGGAGGACTTCATGACCTGTAGACATCAAGGATGCTTACCTTCATATACCTATCTTTCCAGGTCATCAGAGATTCCTCAGGTTCGCTCTGGAGGATCGGCACTACCAATTTGTGGCCTTGCCCTTCGGTCTCACCTCTGCTCCCAGGGTATTCACCAAGGTGCTGGCGGGCATTATGGCTCTGCTGGGATCTCAGGGCATTCGCATCCTTCCTTACTTGGACGACATTCTCATCATGTCTCGGTCCTTCCAGCAGGCCGAGCTGGATACCTAGATGGTGGTGTCCACACTGGAGTCCTTCGGCTGGGTGATCAACCATCCCAAGTCTTCCCTATCACCGTCAATGGTCAAGTCCTTTCTGGGCATGACTCTGGATACATCTCAGGTCAAGATCCTTCTTCCTCAGCAGAAGGTGGACAGTCTGCAAGCTCAAGCCAAGCTTCTTCTGTCTTGCCCTCATCCTTCCATCCGGCAGGGTATGCAGCTGGTGAGCCTGATGGTGTCTTGCTTCGAGGCTGTTCCATATGCTCAGTTTCACATGAGGCCTCTTCAACTTCACCTCTTGTCAGTTTGGGATCGGGACCCGGTGTCCCTGGATCAGGTGTTTGTTCTGTCCCCTCTGGTCAAGCGGTCTCTCTCGTGGTGGCTGGACTCAAGAAACCTGTTGGTTGGCAGATCCTTCGGGGTCGGGCTGTTCAGGTCCGCTCGGACAGCCAGATGGCGGTTGCCTACATCAATCATCAGGGAGAGACCCGGAGCAAGAGGGCCCTCAAGGAAGTGTCTTTGATACTCTACTGGGCGGAGGAGAATGTTCCCTGCATCTCGGCAGTGTACATCCCGGGAGTGGAGAATCTGGAGGCAGACTCCCTCAGCAGGGGGACCTCTCGCCTGGGAGAATGGTCCCTCAGCAGCAGGGTGTTTCACTCCCTGTGCCACCGTTGGGGTCAGCCGGATGTGGATCTGTTTGCGTCCCGCCACAATCACAAGCTTCCAGCCTTTGTCTCTCTGTCCCAGGACCCTCTGGCCTTGGCCATGGATGCACTAGCAATGTCTTGGAAGAGCTTTCAGCTCCTTTATGTGTTCCCGTTGTTTCCTCTGCTGGGCAGGGTGCTGCGCAAGATATCCCAGGAAGGGGTGCCAACCATCCTGGTGGCCCTCTGTTGGCCAAGAAGAGTGTGGTTCGCAGACATCGTGCAGTTGGCAGTAGATCAGTACGCCCTGCCCAAGGTTCCAGATCTGCTCACTCAGGGGCAGCTACGCCATCCCAATTTACAAATGCTGGCTTTAACGGCCTGGCTGCTGAAACCTCCATCTTGATGGAAAAGGGGCTGCCTGCCCCTGTTGTTAATACCATGATTAGGGCTAGGAAGAAGTCCTCGTCTTCCATCTACTATAGGGTATGGCATGCTTATATTGACTGGTGTGAGTCTGTCGTTTCCCTGTTGGGTGTTTTCTGTTGCTAGGATTCTGGAGTTTCTGCAACATGGTTTGGATTTGGGTCTTCAACTTAGTACCCTTAAAGGTCATGTTTCTGCTTTGGCCATTTTCTTCCAAAGATCCTTTGCTCACCATCGTTTGGTTAAAACCTTCCAGGGGTTACTCATGTGCGTCCCCCACGTAAGCCTATGTTACCAGTCTGGGATTTGAACTTGGTCTTATCTGCCTTGCAGGGGTCTCCCTTTGAGCCCTTGCGTGAGCCCCCTTTGTCCATTTTGACGCTTAAGGTAGTCTTTTTGGTGGCCATCACTTCTGTTAGGCGTGTTTCTGAGTTGGCGGCGCTTTCCATCAAACCCCCTTACTTTGAGAGACATCAGGACAAGGTGGGGTTTTGTTTTAAGCCGGATTTTCTGCCTAAGGTTGTGTCTGCTTTTCATCTCAATCAGGACATTGTTTGCCTTCTCTGTGCCCTAATCCCAGTAACCATAAGGAGCGAGTTTTACACTATTTGGATGTGGCTAGGAAAGTTCTATTTGGTGGCTACTGAATCCTTTAGGAAGACTGATGCTCTTTTTGTGCTCCCATCTGGACCTAAGAAGGGTCTGGCTCCAGCTAAGTCCACTATCAGCAAGTGGATCCGTCAGGCTGTGATACAAGCCTATTCTGCTAAGGGGAAGGAACCTCCCTTCCGCCTTACTGCTCATTCTACTCGTGCTATTGGTGCCTCTTGGGCTTTTCAGCACCAGGCTTCTGTTGAACAAGTTTGCAAGGCTACTACTTGGTCTTCTGTTCATATTCCAAGCTATACAAAGTTGATGTTAGGGCCTCAGCTGACGCTGCTTTTGGACGCAAAATTCTGCAGGCGGCAGTGGTTAAAAACTGCCTGCTGTTACTTTTTGGGGATCCCACCCTACCTTACGGACACTGCTATTGGATGTCCCAGAAGTAAGGAATATTCTGGAACAGGACGTGCTGTATACTTAGAATAATACAATTCTGTGATTACTCACCTGTAGAATTGGTATTATATGTATATAGCACGTCCTGTTCCACCCCGCCCTTGTTATCATTATTCTTAGTTACCTCCTTATGGTGATTGTTCATTTTGAGTTCTTGTTATTATTGTCCTCCTGGCTTCTTGTTAACTGCTTGTCAATACTGGGGATTTTGTGGGAGGTCCCTGACTTATATAGGGCCGGGAGGAGCCACACGCTGTTTTCTGCAGTCCAGCGCCATCTTGGGGATATATTACCCAGGAGTAAGGAATATTCTGGAACAGGACGTGCTGTATACATATAATACCAATTCTACAGGTGAGTAATCACAGAATTGTATTTTTCTGATGATTGATGATCTGAACATTTACATTTTTAGTGCCTAATTTATCACATTATTAGGTATGGTAAACTATAGTGTTTACCAACCAATACAAATCTACAAAGTGCTTTTCGAAAGCTGATACCTTACTTGCTGTTATTTTTTCTTAAATCTGCCCGATGTTTATAGTTAAGGTTTGTAGCAAAGTTCATCTAGGATTTATGAGCGTAACCAACCTGGAGACCTCCTGTCTGTAAAGGTCACATGTAGACAGATTGTTATATCAAAACATTTATGGTATGTTATTATTAAACACATGAAATATACTTTTAAGGATGTGTTTGCCTTTGTGAACGGGATTTAAGATCACAGGCTACTTGAGGTTGTTGTCAGCTTGATGAATCTCTGTGGAGGTTGCTAAGTTCAAACAGGCAAAATGCCACCTAGGTATTGGGATAATAAACAGTGTACTTTCTTTAGACAGCAGATAGAAATAGGGATACTTAAGACATTCATGGTATGGATGCTGCGAATAAGTGATGAAAGATAACCTAGAGATTTTAGACCACCCACTGCATGACTTGGAAGCTGGAAGGTGACAAGATCAGCAAATTTTGTAACATGGGGGTGTTTCTGTATGTGTATGTTCTACCAAAGGAATTGGACGAATGAGCAACAGTAAATATTTTCAAATATATGTTCAAAACTGTTTTGTCAAATTCAGAGAAGTTAAAGGTCCAAATCTATATTCTAGTACCTCCACTAAACAGTTATGCTTATTCTGGAGTAATGGGTGTTATTTGGACAGAAAATGAGAGAACTGTGCCAATGGGGGGTGGGAATGCTTTCCTCATTTGTTCTTCCGCTACCTGTTGCCCTGTTTTTAACCACAAGGATCGAAAAGTGATGTGGGAACCTCCTTAATTGAGTCACAAATATAAGTAAACTCATAATCATTATTATTTGTTTATAAAAAACATCATACTCCATGGCGATTTGCAAAGTATCAGTTACAGGATGGTGGGACGTGTATCATATTTATAATACCCAGGTTATTATGAGTCGTATTTAACAACATATGAAATATAATACACAGAATATTATGAGTCAAATGCAGCAAAACACCCTGTGCTCTCGATTTTACAATCTAATAATCAAAATGCCTTACAGATGGTCATATCAAACAATGGGCTTTGTTTGATTTGACCACTACGCGATAGTAGGACTAGGTTCATTTTACACTTTAGGCCACCCAGGTTTGGAATGACCCTTATGGAAGGGTTTGAGCCTGACCTAGAGTCTTTTAGACTGTCTGTAACCTTTGTTTATTTTAGTTTTGCAAACTCCTGTTACCACCAACCACAACCATGCCACCACCAAACAATTTAATTATTGTACAGAATTCATTTTTATTAAAAATAAAGTAACAACTGCCATTGTTGCACTTTTTTGCATCCAGGCATCAGAAATATCTGTGGCTTGGCCATCACATAATTGCTCAAATTGGCCTTTTTCGGGTTTTCTTGACCACTTCGTAGATAGCCTCTTTTTAGTGCTCCCGGTTTAAGCATCACAGGCAACTAGAGGTGCAGTCCATAGTTTTCACTATTATATTAAAAAAATGGTCAGCTTTTCTTAATATTGAGAGAATTTTCCATCATATATCCATGTCCATGAAATTGTGTCTCATTTTTGCAGCAACTAGTTCCACCAAACTGGAAGACTTAAGTTATCTCGATGTGCAAAGAAACGCACCTCTTCGGACCTCAATCAGAATGCCTTGGCATAACACTGCAGGAACACGGGTGCAGCAGGAAATTAAAGGTAAGAGATTCAAAATTTCCTGCGTTTCACATCAAATTGGAAATTATGGCTCCTAATTCAAACGCATTAGAATTTAAGTATCAGTTTACAACCCACAACCTGTATTCTGCATTAGGACTGCCCTGAGTTAATGTTTTGTTTACTTTGGACCTAGAAATCCCAATCCATTTGTTTATGTATCTCAAGTATAACACATGAAGTAAACTTTTATTTTGTTTTAGGCTCAATTCACACCTCTCTTGTTTTGCGTTTGGCAAAATGAACAGAAAAAGCTGCCCATTTTTTTAATGGGCTGGTTCACATATATACACAGCATATATAAGTGAACTGCCCATTAAAAACAATGGGTAGTATTTTTCCTTGTGATGTGACTGGGTTGCCCATCGCAGCGCAAGTGGAGAGGTGTGAATAGAGCCTTATAACTATAGTCATCTTTGGATAGAATTAAAGTTCAGTCCTGCTGACTGACAATATGTGGACATATTGGTGGATGGGCCCACCAGAGGAAATACTTTTTGGGGGCCCACCCAAGAACATTAAATCCTACATGGATGGTCTTTTTAAAACACAAGGGCACACTTCATGTGCTCCCTTTGGCCCATTACTGCTAGTCCCCACCCTCTAAATAAGGCATAAATGAAAAGTCTTTGCTGCCCCCTCAGCCCACAGTTTGTAATAGTCTGTTATGGGCCCCCAACCTAATATTCTGGTTTAGATGGGGATGCAAACTCTATATGCTGTAGGTTGTGATGGGATAGGATGATCTTGGCAAAATTGGTCCACCTGAAAAAAAAATAGTTACATGAATTAAGCACTTCTGCTGGGCCCCTTACAGGAATATCTTCTGTACCACCTTGCTGTGACCACTGGACAACCCCACTGCTGACCAGTCCACCATGACATGCCAATCTTTCACTGAAGAAAATAGAATATATTTATTATGCTGTTCATGTTTTGGGGATATACATGTTTGGGTGGGTGTAAGGGTTGGTAATTCAGTAAAAATAGGTTGAATTTGTGTTCACACATTATGCTCCTCAAGCACTTCATTGCACTTGGCATCCTCCAGAAATATTGGCAGTCATTTTGCCCCTGCAGTGAGCATTTGTGGGTTATGTCATTTATTGGAGCTTGATCGCATTGCCTCATTGTAATTTAACTCTTAAATGTGTGATTTTGGCAATTTATCTGTGCTTATTTGGGATTTTCTGGGAGAAAAGGGGGTTAACTATTCTTCTGTTGAATTAGTTTTTCTTTCTTTGCAGCACGCTTTGTCCCCTACAGGCCACAGGACATTCTGTTGAAGCCGCTGTTGTTTGAAGTGCCAAGTATAACAACGGACTCGGTGTTTATTGGAAGGGGCTGGCTCTTTCAGGAGACAGAGGAAAAGATGAGAAGTTCGGAGCTGCCGGACAACCGCGGAGTGGTGATTGTTGGCAGCGTCGGCTTTGGAAAGACAGCAATCATTTCCAAGCTGGTGGCGCTTAGCTGTCACGGGACTCGTATGAGACAGATTGCCTCCAGCAGCCCCTGTTCATCTCCTAAGGGTAATGTTGTATGGATAAAATGGAATGTTAGATATATTTAAGTCAGTTGTATATTGGATAAGTCTAGCAATATAATTAATATAAGTCTAGCAATCCTTAAAGGAGCACTATCGCAAAATTGTGTAATATTTAAAATCCATATAAACACCTTGGCTAATGAGAGGAGGGGTCACTTATACACCTGAACTGAAGCTTGTGATTTTCTTCTCCTGGTTGGCATAAAATAAAATCAGAATAAAATGGAATAAAATCCAGGGGTGACAGGTTTAGTCTGTGAGGAGTGACAGAGCCTGTCACTAATGATTTCCTCTTCCTTTCATGAAAATAAAAAAATAAACCTGGCTGGATATTTCCTGATGCTGGTTGTATAAGTGACCTCTCCTCCTGCCATCCAGCATATTGTTATGGATTTTTATTATTGGGCCATTTTTTCGCGATAGTGCTCCTTTAAGAGGAATTGGGGGTTTTGAAATGACCATAGTCCCTCTGTAATATGCAGCAGTGACCATAGTTCCTTTTAAATCTGACTAGACTTCATATCTACTAACACCAGAACCCCTTGGGCGTCCCAGCCATCTAAGGTTCCCTAATGGTGTGGGTGTTAGCAGACCAGTTGTCTGGTTGAAAGAAGATTGCTATCAGAGTGTACTATCCTAAAGCCACGGCAATAATGGCTTGTAAATTAAATACCGTATTTTTCGCCACATAAGACGCACCTGCCCATAAGACGCACCTAGGATTTGGGGGAGAAAAATAAGAAAAAAAATACTTTAAACCAAAAACGCACCATTACAGACATTGTGGCATTCCCCTTTCCCATTGGCCATGTGGGATGCCCCCATTCCATAGACAGTGTAGCATGCCCCCATCCCATTCCCTGTATACCCAGTGTGGCATCCCCCTCCCATTCCCTATATAGGCAGTGTGGCATTCTTCCCCCTCCCATTCCCATATAGGCAGTGTACACCCCATTATCATAAGCAGTGTGGCATTCCCCCCTCCTATTCTCCATATAGGCAGTGTGCCCCCCCCATTCCCATTGGCTGTGTGGCATCCCCCTCCCCCCATTAGTATAGGCTGTGTGGCATCCCCCCTCTCCCCCCATAGGCTGTGTGGCATCCCCCTCTCCCCCCATAGGCTGTGTGGCATCCCCCTCTCCCCCCATAGGCTGTGTGACATCCCCCTCTCGCCCCATAGGCTGTGTGGCATCCCCCTCTCCCCCCATAGGCTGTGTGACATCCCCCTCTCGCCCCATAGGCTGTGTGGCATCCCCCCCCCCCCCCCATTAGTATAGGCTGTGGGGCATCCCCCTCTCCCCTCATAGGCTGTGTGGCATCCCCTCTCCCCCCATTTGTATAGGCTGTGTGGCATCCCCCTCTCCCCTCATAGGCTGTGTGGCATCCCCCTCCCCCCCCCAATTTGTATAGGCTGTGTGACATCCCCCTCTCCCCCAATAGGCTGTGTGGCATCCCCCTCTCCCCCCATAGGCTGTGTGGCATCCCCCTCTCCCCCCATAGGCTGTGTGGCATCCCCCTCTCCCCCCATAGGCTGTGTGGCATCCCCCTCTCCCCCCATAGGCTGTGTGGCATCCCCCTCTCCCCCCATAGGCTGTGTGGCATCCCCCTCTCCCCCCATAGGCTGTGTGGCATCCCCCTCTCCCCCCATAGGCTGTGTGGCATCCCCCTCTCCCCCCATAGGCTGTGTGGCATCCCCCTCTCACCCATAGGCTGTGTGGCATCCCCCTCTCACCCATAGGCTGTGTGGCATCCCCCTCTCACCCATAGGCTGTGTGGCATCCCCCTCTCACCCATAGGCTGTGTGGCATCCCCCTCTCACCCATAGGCTGTGTGGCATCCCCCTCTCACCCATAGGCTGTGTGGCATCCCCCTCTCACCCATAGGCTGTGTGGCATCCCCCTCTCACCCATAGGCTGTGTGGCATCCCCCTCTCACCCATAGGCTGTGTGGCATCCCCCTCTCACCCATAGGCTGTGTGGCATCCCCCTCTCACCCATAGGCTGTGTGGCATCCCCCTCTCACCCATAGGCTGTGTGGCATCCCCCTCTCACCCATAGGCTGTGTGGCATCCCCCTCTCACCCATAGGCTGTGTGGCATCCCCCTCTCACCCATAGGCTGTGTGGCATCCCCCTCTCACCCATAGGCTGTGTGGCATCCCCCTCTCACCCATAGGCTGTGTGGCATCCCCCTCTCACCCATAGGCTGTGTGGCATCCCCCTCTCACCCATAGGCTGTGTGGCATCCCCCTCTCACCCATAGGCTGTGTGGCATCCCCCTCTCACCCATAGGCTGTGTGGCATCCCCCTCTCACCCATAGGCTGTGTGGCATCCCCCTCTCCCCCCATAGGCTGTGTGGCATCCCCCTCTCCCCCCATAGGCTGTGTGGCATCCCCCTCTCCCCCCATAGGCTGTGTGGCATCCCCCTCTCCCCCCATAGGCTGTGTGGCATCCCCCTCTCCCCCCATAGGCTGTGTGGCATCCCCCTCTCCCCCCATAGGCTGTGTGGCATCCCCCTCTCCCCCCATAGGCTGTGTGGCATCCCCCTCTCACCCATAGGCTGTGTGGCATCCCCCTCTCACCCATAGGCTGTGTGGCATCCCCCTCTCCCCCCATAGGCTGTGTGGCATCCCCCTCTCCCCCCATAGGCTGTGTGGCATCCCCCTCTCCCCCCATAGGCTGTGTGGCATCCCCCTCTCCCCCCATAGGCTGTGTGGCATCCCCCTCTCCCCCCATAGGCTGTGTGGCATCCCCCTCTCCCCCCATAGGCTGTGTGGCATCCCCCTCTCCCCCCATAGGCTGTGTGGCATCCCCCTCTCCCCCCATAGGCTGTGTGGCATCCCCCTCTCCCCCCATAGGCTGTGTGGCATCCCCCTCTCCCCCCATAGGCTGTGTGGCATCCCCCTCTCCCCCCATAGGCTGTGTGGCATCCCCCTCTCCCCCCATAGGCTGTGTGGCATCCCCCTCTCCCCCCATAGGCTGTGTGGCATCCCCCTCTCCCCCCATAGGCTGTGTGGCATCCCCCTTTCCCCCCAGGTCGGCTTAAGTAAAAAAAAAGTTAAACTCACCGCTCCGCTGATCGGTCGGCTCCGTGAATGGGGTTGGCGTGGCCTGCGCCGCGTCGGCACAGGCCACGCCCACCCCATTCACGGAGCTGGCCATAAGAAGCAGCGGCGGGCTCTATCCCGGCCCCGCCGCTGCGATCGCTGTCTTTTACAGGCAGCGATGACAGCAGCGGGGCCAGAGACAGGGCCCCCGCCGCTCCTCCGCCTGCTGCTTCTTCCTGGGCACAAGCGAGCACCCAGGTCAGGGCAGCAGGTGGGCGTGGCCTGCACCGACTTGGTGCAGGCCACGCCCACCCGCTGCCCTGACCTGGGTGCTCGCATGTGCCTCAGGCGGAAGAAGCAGCAGATGGATGAGAGACGGGAGCGCTGTCTCTGGCCCCGCTGCTGTCATCGCTGCCTGTAAAAGACAGCGATCGTAGCGGCGGGGCCGGGACAGAGCCCCCGCCGCTCCTCTGGGCTCCTGCAGTGTAACAGGCAACACGGGAGCATCGGGAATGGGTGAGTTTATTTTTTTTTTTTTTACATTCACCCGATAAGGCGCACGGACATTTTTCCCCCACTTTTGGGGAAAAATAAGTGCGTCTTATAGGGCGAAAAATACGGTACATTTTTCCATATACTAACCTTTTTAAAGATTACCAACTCCACTGGGATACACAATTATCTGATACTGTCAAACAGTGTCTTCTGTACTGTAAAGCAGCTGAAAACACACAGTGACAATTACACAGGAATTGCAATGATATTTATCTCTACGAATGTCAGGTCTGCAAAAGTCTTGTGAAAGCAGACTTTACGAATGACTGAAGGTCAAATAGACAAGGGAAAGGTCCAAAAACAAAAGTGTTTATACTCCCAGTATGTCACACACCCCGCTTCCGAATATTCATGACACTTGGGTAACTGTCCTGTAGAGGGCAATCTTGCAGAGATGACATGAAAAAAAAGGAGCCCCTCCCGGTCCATAAATACCTGGGACCTCCCACTATTTCCCAGTCTTTCGTCTCTGCAGTCGGCGAAGCAAGTCAGAAGATGGCCTTGCAGGTAGCCGGGGTAACCCCCCGGCCGTTTGTTTCTATTTCTGCCTGAACCTTTTATATTTTAAATATAAACCCCCGTGGGTTTTGCTTTATTGGGGGAAAAGGTGTGTGTATGGTGTATGTTTAGGTGTGTTTTGGCAGCCGTGGTCTTGCCGGTTTCACTCAGGTGCTTTTACTCAGGTGCTTTTTCTTAGGTGCAGTTAGGGGGGGGGGGGCTGGGCGTCGGCGTGCTCGTCTTGGCCCGCCCCTCCTCAACCCCCCCCCTCGAAGCGCTCTGCTGGCCGGGCCCTGCGTGAGGTAGGGGAGGGGGCCGAAGCCAGGCACGGCCGCATTGTGCGCTGGCCCGCCCCTCTTCTTCCGGCCTCGCTGCTCATGCTGCCTTCGCTGCTCTCTTCTCATTCCCTCGCTGCTGGGAGGGTTGACGGTCGCTGCTTTGCTTGTGAGTAATTTTTGTTTTATTTCTCCATTTTATCTTGTGTGGGTGATGTGCATGTTGACACTGGTGTTCTCATGTCTTCCAGGTCGGATCCCTTCTTTTGATGTTTAAAAAGGGGGTTCTCCCGGTCCTTTGGTCCCTTAGAATTTAATTTAGGGTTCCTGAAAGATTATTAAAAAAAAAAAAAAAAATCCTCTCGCTTAATAGTGTAAATCCCTCTGGTCATTGCGACTACATTAAAAAATCACCATATGGAGGCTTCTCAGGATACCGGGCTTGAGCTCCCCTCGGGGCAACCCCGGCAGTGTGTGGGTTGTGGGGCATCCCTTGCGGGGGATAATGTACTTGTTTGCATTCCTTGGGGTCAGCGGGCCATAACGCAGCAGTCGGGGGCCCAGGCGTCTGGGTCCGGGGTCCAGGCCTCATCTCCTTCCCCACCCTGCCTTATCCATACCTCTAGTGATGTTGTCACAGGTGGGGAGTCGCAATCTGATGTGTGTGCCAGACTGGCTAATACTGAGAAATTTATTTCTGGCTCTGTGGCCAGAAAGGCCTCAGCTAAGAGAAAGCATTTGTCTCCAACTGTGCCGGATTTTGAGTTTGATGATTATGATTTTCTTGACTGGTCTGATTATTCCCCGCTAGAAGAGGGGGAATTTATTTGAGGATTCTGAGGGTTTTGACGATCAGCAGTTTGTTGGTGCTAATACTGAGCAAGGGCAGGGAGATGCTGTGGATACCCCGAAGGTCCTGGACCACCTTTTTGAGGTTCTGACAATTTCTCCTCCTCAGGAGGCCGCTCCACAAAAAGGGGAATTCTTTGGGACTTCTAAGCCGCGCCTGGAATTCCCAAATCAAAAGCATTTTGATGGCAATATTTTTAAGGAATGGGAGAAGCCTACTCGGCTTCCAGGTATTCCTTAAGGTTGGGATAAGAAGTATCCCTTTCCGGTTGACGTGGTAAAACGATGGTCGTCCCCTCCCGAGGTGGATGCCCCGGTGCTCGGGTTATCTAATACTTCTGTATTCCCAGTATGTCACACACCCCGCTTCCAACATTCATGACACTTGGGTAACCAGCCTGTAGAGGGCGATCTTGCAGAGATGACATGAGAAAAAAGGAGCCCCTCCTGGTCCATAAATACCCGGGACCTCCCACTATTCCTCAGTCTTTTTGTCTCTGCAGTCGGTGAAGAATTCAGAAGATGACTCTCCTTCCTGCAGGTAGCCGGGTTACGCCCAGCCTTTTTCTATTTCTGCCTGAAGCCACATTTTTGTATTGTGATATGTATGTTATGCCTCCCAGCCTTGGCTGATGGGCTCGGGCAAAGGTAGATACACCCTTGGGTGTATATGGGAGCTTGCTCCCTCCATGAGACCTCAAATAAGGGGTAGGCGGAATCCGGGTTGGTGTCCCCCGGCATGGGATGCCCCGTCCCTTTAAATCTCCTTGTGCCTATTGGGTGCTTATTGTTTTCCCCCCTTTTGGCCCTCCTGGACCCTGCTGGGGTGATGGGGGTCTTTATTTAGTGAGTATCTTTTGGCCTATGCATTTGTTTTTTAAAAAAGAAAAAAAAAAAAAAGGGAAATAAGAAAGTGACATACCTGTTTTGGGTTTTTTAAATTTCCCTCTCTTTTTTTCGTTCGGCCCCGTTCTATGATGTCATGCTATTGTCCTTCGCTGACCCGCCCTCTGCTCTCTGAGCAGTGCTAGGTGGTGGGCGGGGCTTTGAGTCGGAGTCGCATTTCTGCTTCCTCTTCCTGTTTGACATGTGGTTTGCTGGTTCCTGTTCTGGTGCTGGCCTCCACTGGTCCTGGCTGCTGCGTTGGTGCTGCTGCTGGGCTTTTCTTATATCGATTGGTCGCAGGGCTGTCGCTGGGCCGTTGTGGTCACTGTGAGTACCCTTTAGTTATACTAAAGGGAAGTCTTTTTTATTTACTGTCATTTCTTTCTTGCATATGCATAAGGCTCATTGTGTTTTCTCTATCTTCCAGGGGGAAACTCTCTTAATAGGGGTTTCTCCTGGTCCTTGTTTAAAATCCTTCCACCTAGGGACTATTAAGGGGCATCCCGGGTAGCTTCGGCTGTAAAAATCCCATATACTTGGCGACTATAAAAAAATTAAGTATTTTAATAAACACCATATGGAGGCATCTCAGGATACTGGCTTTTCAGTACCTGCGGGACAGACTCGGCAGTGTTTGCGATGTGGGGCATCCCTTGTTAGGGATAACGCATTTTTTTTT
The DNA here is from genome assembly GCA_027917425.1 of Gastrophryne carolinensis. Classification (NCBI taxonomy): domain Eukaryota; kingdom Metazoa; phylum Chordata; class Amphibia; order Anura; family Microhylidae; genus Gastrophryne; species Gastrophryne carolinensis. The sequence continues at coordinate 214,263,622 of CM051240.1, forward strand.
TGTGTATCTTGTGTTCAATTGGTTATAATGCAGCAGTCAGGGCCCAAGCCTCAGGGTCGGTGGCTCCTGCCTCTTCCCCCACACCGCCTTGTCTTGTCCATACCCCCAGTGATATTGTCATGGGTAGAGAGTCTCTTTCTGATGTATGTGCCTGATTGGCTCACATTGAAAAATAAATGTCTAGCTCTGTGGCCAAGAGGGCCTCAGCTAAAGGCAAACATTTAGCTCTGGCCGTTGAGGCAAATGAGCTTGATTGTAACGAGCATTTTTGATCTCCGTTTGAAGAAGGAGAATTCTTTGAAGAATCTGATGTTTCGGATGTTCAGCTATTTGTGGGTATTGACGCTGAACAAGGTGAAGGGGAGAATTTTGACACCCCTAAAGCTCTTGCTCAATTATATGAGGTCTTGGCTATCGATTTTCCAGAAGCAGTCCCTCCTCAGAAAGGGGATTTCTTTGGAGCCTCCAAGCCTCGTTTTGAATTTCCTAATCAGAAACATTTTGAAGATATCATTCTTAAGGAATGGGAAAAGCCTGTGCGGCTTCCTGGCATTCCTTTGGGCTGGGATTAAAAAAAAAAAAAAAAAAAGTATCCCTTTCCTGCAGACACTGTGAGCGTTGGTCATCCCCCCTGTGGTGGATTCACCTGTGCTCAGTTTGTCCAATTCCTGTGTTTTGCATTCTCCGGAATCTACTGGGGAGGACAAACATATTGATCAAATGGCTTGCCATGCGTTTGCTAGCGTTGGCGCGGCCTGTGGGTGCCTCGGCACTTATGGCAGTTGTTATTAGGTCTGTTATTAGAGACCTATTGAATACCTCAGGGCTTGATCCAGCCTCTGATGAGTTTTATTTGTGTCTTTTGTACTTTCTGCTTTAGATGACTCCATGGTCTTGTGTAGCAGAACTTCTGCCTTGCTTGTTGCGATTCGGCGGTCTATTTGGCTACGCCAGTGGACGGCTAACGCGGTGGCAAAGAAGTCGCTTACAGCACTTCCCTTTGGGGGATTACGCCTCTTTGGTGAGAAGTTGGATTCTGTCATTAAAGGAGGCAAATTGCCTCAGCGTAAGAAGCAACGTTGTTCCTTTCGGGGATCGGCTTCCTTTAACCCTTCCTTTCGTGGTTCCAGAACGGGCAGAGGATTGGCCCTTTTCAGCCCCAAGGGGGACTGCATGGAACAGAGGAAGAGGACGTGGCCGTCCACGTCAGAGTTGGGGATCTAAGCCCAAGTCCACTTCCAAGCCTGCCCAGCAATGAGGAGGCGCCCTCACCCTTACGGGTGGGGGGACGGCTGCAATTCTTTTTTCCAGGCTTGGGTCAAGAGGTATCAGACAGATGGATTATGGAAGTTGTGTCCTCCGGTTACAAGCTGGAATTTGAGGTTCGGCCTCCTTCCAGATTTTTCAGGTCTCGGATGCCCACAGATCCGATGATCGCACAGGGGCTCCGGGCAGCTGTGGCGAACTTTTTAAACATGGATGTTATCCGCCAGGGTCCTCCAGCGGAAAGAGGTCTGGGGCTTTACTCCAACCTATTTACGGTTCCCAAAAAAGGACGGCTTTGGTCGGCCTATTCTAGATCTGAGACGACTCAATCAGTTTATTCGTTTCCGAAGGTTCCGCATGGAGTCGTTGCGTTCAACGATCGACGCTCTCCGCCAGGGGGACTTTATGACGTCCATAGACATCAAGGATTCTTATCTGCACATTCCTATTTTTGCGGCTCACCAAAGGTTTCTCAGATTCACAGTAGAAGACCACCATTTTTAATTTGCGGCTCTTCCATTCGGTTTCACTCTATTCCCAAGAGTGTTTACCAGGGTCCTGGCAGGAGTAATGGCTATTCTCAGGGTCCAGGGCATTCGCATCGTGCCATTGCTGGACGACTTGCTCATCACAGCGTCATCTTTCAATCAGACGGAACTGTACACCAGAACAGTGGTGACTACACTAGAGAGGTTTGGTTGGGTGATAAACCATGCCAAATTCTCTCTTTGTCTCGTAAGGGAGATTCCCTTTCTGGGCTTGATTCTGGATACCCTTTAGGCCAGGGTATTTCTTCCTCAGTCCAAGATTGTTCTGATTCAGGATTTAATTAATCTGTTCCTGTCCAATCCTCATCAGCCTATCCGCTTGGGGATGAGATTAGTGGGGTTGATGGTGGCCACGCTCGAAGCGGTTCCTTTTGCTCAGTTCCACATGAGGACGCTTCAGCTCTTTCTCCTGGCGAAGTGGGACAAGCACCCGTTGTCTTTGAATCGGACTTGTCTGTTGTCTCCCCTCGTCCTGTAGTCCCTCCAGTGATGGCTGATTTCGAGCAATCTCAGGGACGGCATATCATTTCTGACCCCTTGTTGGGAGTTGGTCACCACAGATACCAGCCTTACGGGCTGGGGGGGGGGGGGGCATCTGGAGGATACACTGGTTTCAGGGGTTGTGGGGGCCTCTGGAGGCTCACTCCCCAATCAATTTATTGGAACTTTGGGCCATTCGTCTTGTGCTGCTCCGACTGACTCATCTCTTGCGGGGTTTGCCGGTTCAGGTTCGGTCAGACAACCGAACAGCAGTTGCATACATCAATCACCAGGGAGGGACTCGCAGTTGGGGTGCCCTCCGGGAAGTGTCTCTGATCCTTCAGTGGGCAGAGATCAATGTTCCCTGCATATCGGCAGTTTACATTCCGGGGATAGAGAATGTGGAGGCAGACTCCCTGAGCAGAGCATGCGCTCGCCAGGGAGAATGGTCTCTCAAACCCGTGGTCTTTCAGTTCCTTTCAGTTCCTTTGTCACAAGTGGGGGACTCCGCGGTTGGACCTGTTTGCGTCTCGCCACAACCACAAGCTTCCAGCCTTTGTGTCTCTATCCCAGGATCCTCTGGCAGTGACAGTGGATGCCATGTCTCTTGCCTGGAAGGATCTGGGGTTCCTGTATCTTTTTGCCCCATTCTCCATGATAAGCAAGGTGGTGCGCAAGTTGGTTCTGGAAGGGGCACCAGCAATTCTGGTGGCTCCAAAGTGGCCAAGACGCCTGTGGTTCGCAGAGGTCACAAGGCTGGCAGAGGATCTGTTGCCTCTGCCTCTTCTTCCAGATCTCTTAACTCAGGGTCAACTTTGTTACCCCAATTTACCGCTGGCTTTGACGGCGTGGCTGCTGAAATCTCCATCTTGAAGGAGGAAGGCCTTTCTGATGCTGTCATTCTGACTTTTGTTATAGCTAGAAAGAAGTCTTCCTCTGTGGTTTATTACAGGACTTGGAGGTCCTATATTGACTGGTGTGAGTCTAGGTCCCTGCCTTGCAGGGTATTGAGGCCTCCTAGAAAGCCCCTACTTCCAGTTTGGGATCTTTATCTGGTGCTCTCTGCTATGCAGGCGGCTCCTTTTGAACCTTTACAGGAGGTTCCTCTTCATATTCTCACTCAGAAAGTTGCCTTTTTGGTTGCTATTACCTCTGTCCGTCGGGTTTCTGAATTGGCGGTCCTGTCAATACAGGCTCCTTACTATGAGAGGCATCAGGATAAGGTGGTTTTCCATTTTAAACCAGATTTTCTTCCTAAAGTGGTGTCTGCCTTCCACTTAAATCAGGATATAGTTCTTCCTTCATTGTGCCCTAATCCTAGTAATAACAAGGAAAGGGTTTTACATTCTTTGGATGTTGTTCGTTGTGTTTAATATTATTAGGTTACTACTTCTGCTTTCCGTAAGACAGATGCCTTTTTTTGTTGTGCCTTCTGGGCCTAGGAAGGGTTTGGCACCCGCCAAATCTTCCATTAGTAAATGGATTCATCAGGCCATTGTTGGGGCCTATTCTGCTAAGGGGAAGGTTCCCCCTTTTCGTGTTACTGCTCATTCTACTCGTGCTGTTGGTGCGTCCTGGGTTTTTCAGCACCAGGCTTCTGTTGAACAAGTTTGCAATACTGCTACTTGGTCTTCGGTTCACACTTTTTCTAAGTTTTACAAAGTTGATGTGCGGGCCTCAGCGGATGCTGCTTTTGGTCGTAAGGTTCTGCAAGCTGCAGTAAATTAAGTTATGCCTTATTTTCCTTGTGGGATCCCCGCCCATTATAGACACTGCTATTGGATGTCCCAAGTGTCATGAATGTTGGAAGCGGGGTGTGTGACATACTAGGAATAATACCATTTTGTGAGTTCTCACCTGTAAAATGGGTATTACGAGTATGTCACACACCCCGCTTCCCCCGCCCTTTTTTGTTCTGGGATCCTTTATATGGTGTTATTATTTTTCACTATATAATTTGCTCTTCATGGTTCTTCACTGCTTTTTTAAAAGACTGAGGAATAGTGGGAGGTCCCGGGTATTTATGGGCCAGGAGGGGCTCCTTTTTTCTCATGTTATCTCTGCAAGATCGCCCTCTACAGGCTGGTTACCCAAGTGTCATGAATGTTGGAAGCGGGGTGTGTGACCTACTCGTAATACCCATTTTGCAGGTGAGTACTCACAAATGGTATATTTGCATTCTCCTGACTCCACCACTCTCAAAGATGGTGAGGATAAACGCATTGATCAGATGGCTTGCCACGCTTTTGCTAGTGTCGGTTCAGCCTTGCGGCCTGTTTGTGCTTTGGCGCTTACGGCAGTGGCTTCCAGGTCTGTGTTTAGGGACTTAGGGACCTGTTGAGTACCTCCAGGCTTGACTCGGCTAGTGATGAGTTCGCCGCCCTTAAGCGGTGTGAATTGTTCATGACACAATGGTCGTGTGGTAGAACCTCGGCCTTGCTTGTAGCTATTCGGCGGTCGGTGTGGTTGCGCCAGTGGGTGGCTGATTTTGTGGCCAAAAAGTCGCTTATAGCACTTCCCTTTGTGGGGTTGCGGCTCTTTGGAGAAAGATTAGATTCTGTCACGAAAGGAGGGAAGTTACCTCAGCGTAAGAGGCAACGTCGTCCCATTCAGGGGGCGGCCTCCTTTAACCCTTTCTTTCGTGGTGCCAGAACTGGCAGAGTTTTGGCCTTCTCTACCCTCAGAGGTGATTCCTGGAGTAGAGGCAGAGGTCACAATTGGAGTTCGAGACCCAAGCCCGCTGCTAAGTCAGCTCAGCAATGAGGGGGCGCCCTCACCCTTGCGGGTGTGGGGACGGCTGCGGCACTTCTTCCAGGTCTGGGACTAGGAGGTCTCAGACAAATGGATTCTGGAAGTGGTGTCTTCCGGTTACAAGCTGGAATTTGAGATCCGGCCTCCTCCCAGATTCTTCAGGACTCGAGTGCCTTCGGATCCACTGGCCGCGCAGGGGCTCCGGGCGGCGGTAAGTTATCTGCTGAACATGGCTGTCATTTGCCCAGTGCCTTCCGCGGAAAGGGGCTTGGGATTCTATTCACGGTGCCCAAGAAGGACGGCTCAGTTCGGCACATTTTGGATCTGAAGCTCCTCAATGAGTTTATCCGCTTCAGGAGGTTTCGCATGGAAGCCTTGCGTTCGGACGTAGATTCTCTTCGTCAGGGGGACTTCATGGCGTCCATAGACATCAAGGATGCATATCTGCATGTGCCTATCTTCCCGGCGCACCAGAGATTCCTCAGGTTTGTGGTGGAAGATCAGCATTTTCAGTTTGTGGCCCTTCCATTCGGGCTTACCTCGGCTCCGAGGGTGTTCACCAAGGTACAAGCGGGGGTGATGGCCCTCCTCAGAGTTCAGGGCATTCGCATAGTACCATATCTGGATGACCTTCTCTTTTTGGCTTCTTCTCTCAGCCAAGTGGAGCTAGAATTCAGACTGGTGGTTTCCACGCTGGAGAAGTTCGGCTGGGTGATCAACTATTCCAAGTCCTCCCTCTTTCCATCCAGGGAGGTTTTGTTTCTGGGCATGACTCTGGATGCCTTTCAGGCCAGGGTGTTCCTCCCTCAGCCCAAGATTCTTCTGATCCAAGATTTGATTCTGCTTCTGTTATCCAATCCTCGCCTGTCTATCCGGCTAGGGATGAGATTGGTAGGTCTGATGGTGGCTTCCTTCGAGGCAGTTCCTTTTGCCCAGTTTCACATGAGGACGCTTCAGCTCCATCTTCTAGCGACTTGGAACAAGTGTCAGCTATCATTGGATCAGTCTTGTCTGCTGTCTCCCTGGGCTCAGCAGTCCCTTCAGTGGTGGCTAGTGTCAAGCAATATGTTGAAGGGCAGATCCTTTCTGACCCCTTGTTGGGAAACGGTCACCACGGACGCCAGCCTGTCGGGCTGGGGGGACTTCTGGAGGGAACATCAGTTCCAGGGGTTATGGGGGCCTCAGGAGGCTCATACCCCCATCAACTTTTTGGAGCTGCGGACCATTTGGTTGGTTCTGTCTCGCTTTACTCTTTTCTTGCAGGGTTTGCCAGTTCAAGTCCGATCAGACAATCGGACGGCGGTTGCTTACATCAATCACCAAGGAGGGACTCGCAGCAGGTGTGCCCTCAGGGAGGTATCTCTGATCCTTGTTTGGGCAGAAAGCAATGTCCCATGCATCTCAGCCATTTACATTCCGGGAGTGGAGAACACAAAGGCGGACTCCCTGAGCAGGGGATCCTCTCAACAAGGAGAATGGTCTTTTAGTTCCAAGGTATTCCGGTCCCTTTGTCACAAGCGGGGGACTCCGGAGGTGGATCTCTTTGCCTCACGTCACAATCACAAGCTTCCTGCCTTTGTGTCTCTGTCTCAGGATCCTCTGGCCCTGGCAGTGGATGCCATGTCCCTGGCTTGGAGGGAACTGGGGTTTCTGTACCTGTTCCCCCCCCCTTCTCCATGGTGGGCAAGGTGGTGCGCAATCTAACTCTAGAAGGGGCACCAGCAATTCTGGTGGCTCCAAGGTAGCCAAGACGAGTGTGGTTCGCAGACGTCGTGCGGCTGGCAGTAGATCAGTTTTATCTGCCTCTTCTTATCACCCAGGGTCAGCTACGCTACCCCAATTTACAAACGCTGGCTTTGACGGCGTGGCTGCTGAAACCTCCATCTTAAAAGAGGAAGGTCTTTCTGATGCGGTGGTTCAGACTCTCGTTAGAGCTAGAAAGAGATCTTCCTCTAACGTCTACTATAGGACTTGGAGGTCTTATATTAACTGGTGCGAGGTTAGGGCCTTGCCCTGTAGGGTGTTTTCTATTCCCAGAATTCTGGAGTTTCCTCAACATGGTCTGGACTCGGGGTTCCAGCTTAGTACTTTGAAAGGGCAGGTTTCTGCCCTGGAGGTTTTCTTTCAAAGGTCTTTTGCCCTTTATCCCCTGGTTAAGACTTTTTTCCAGGGGGTTACTCATGTGCGGCCTCCTAGAAAGCCCTTGATGCCGGTCTGGGATTTAAACTTGGTTCTGTCGGCTCTCCAGGGGCCTCCTTTTGAGCCGGTGCATGATATTGCTCTTTCTCTGCTCACTCAGAAGGTTGCTTTTTTGGTGGCCATTACCTCTGTTCGGCGTGTCTCTGAGTTGGCGGCCTTGTCTATTCAGGCTCCTTACTTTGAGAGGCACCTGGACAAGGTAGTTTTCTGCTTTAAGCCGGATTTCCTTCCTAAGGTGGTTTCGGCCTTCCACCTCAATCAGGATGTAGTTCTCCCTTCCTTGTGTCCTAAGCCTAGCAATGACAAGGAGAGGACCTTACATTCTTTGGATGTGGTTCGATGTGTGAAATATTATTTGGTGGCTACTTCTCCTTTTCGTAAGACGGACGCCTTTTTTGTGGTGCCCTCCGGGCCCAGGAAAGGTCTGGCGCCCGCTAAATCCTCCATTAGTAAATGGATTCGACAGGACATTGTTGAGGCCTATTCTGCCAAGGGGAAGCTTCCCCCCCTTTTCGTGTTACTGCTCATCCTACTCGTGCTGTTGGTGCATCTTGGGCATTTCAGCACCAGGCTTCTGTTGAACAAGTTTGCAAGGCTGCTACTTGGTCTTCCGTTCATACTTTTTCTAAGTTTTATAAGGTTGATCTGCGGGCCTCAGTGGATGCTGTTTTTAGCCGCAAAGTTCTGCAAGCTGCAGTAGTTTGTTTGCATTATTGCCTTTTTGGGATTCCCACCCTTTATGGACACTGCTATTGGATGTCCCAAGTGTCATGTGCAATACTGGGAATAATGCCATGTTGTGATTACTCACCTGTAAAATGGTTATTACAAGTATGTCACACACCCCGCTTCATCCCGCCCTTTTTTGGTTTTCTGGGATCCTTTATATGGTGAACCTTTTTTCTTTGATGTTTATATTTGGCTCTTCCTGGTCTCTTTACTGCTGTCTTATACTGGGGAATAGTGGGAGGTCCCAGGTATTTATGGACAGGGAGGGGTTCCTTTTTTTCATGTCATCTCTGCAAGATCGCCCTCTACAGGACAGTTACCCAAGTGTCATGAATATTTGGAAGCGGGGTGTGTGACATACTTGTAATAACCATTTTACAGGTGAGTAATCACAAAATGGTATTTTTTTTCATAAAGATAGTGTTCTGAATTTAGCATAATATCTTGACACTGATCAAATAGACAAGGGAATGGTCCAAACACAAAAATATTTTTTTCATAAAGATGTTCTGTAATTTCTTTACCAGCATCTTGAGACGGCTTTAAATTTTTTAAGCATGGGTACAAGAGTCAAGCATGAGGTTTTTTTAATACAGGCTGTATAGCCTTTTGTATAGCCCGGTTTTGTTCCCTGCCCTGGAGGAATCCCAGTTTTGGATGCCCCGCTGTGGGACTCCCCCTCCCAGGTCACCCATAAAACCCCACCTTTCCCCGACCCAGTTGCATATGTGCGGGTTCTTGCCCAATCGGAGCTGTGTGTCGTACATATTGATGCACGGCAAACAGGAGTGAGCGCACAATCTCAATGGCTAGGGACAGGAGCGTGCCACAGCCCAGAGATGCTGGAGATGCGGCCACTGATTTTTGCTCCTGCAAGGGAGCCAGGAAGAAGGTGAGTTTTCCAGCGATATTTGTTTTTAGGGTGAAAGAAGATAATCTGCATTATGTTTGTAAATGCATTTTATAAGGCTAAATTTGCCTCTCTTAACAGGAATTGACCACAGTCAGGAGATCCCTCTATCTCAGACGTCACCACTGAGTCTTAATAACGCAAATACTATGAAAACGTTGGGACCCCGAGGAAGTCCGGAGCACCAGAGGATCCTGGACGATTCACTGAAACACCTAGCTTCAAAGGTATACACTATTGTTGCTCTTCTTAATTTTAAATTATGTACCTAACAAAACCCTTACTCTTTTGGGCCTGCAGCAATCTTGCTCCTAGATGCCAGGTTATAGTCTGTATTTGTAGATTTGGGGTAGAAACATAGAAACATAGAAGGGTGACGGCAGAAGGAGACCATACGGTCCATCTAGTCTGCCCTTATGTGTATACTGTATGTACTCTTTATCTTAGGATAGATGTGTGCTTATCCCAGGCATGTTTAAAGTGGACCAACACCGAGAGGTGATCGGCCCGGAAATCTATAAGATTCCCGGGCCGATCACCTTCCACCCCGCGGGACATCCGAGATCGGGAAACCCCCCCAAACACCCCAAATCACCTACCTTATCTGCCGCCGCCGCCGCCTCCCTCGCGCCGGCCGTCTGTGAATGGGCGGCACGGGCGCGTGCGCGCCGAAAGTGACGCGAGGGAGGCGGCGGCGGCGGCGGAAGCCGCTTGGACGTTCCTGTTCCCCGCCTGGACGTTGGCGGGGATTGGACCGGGCAGTCACGTGGGAGCGGGGAGAGGTGAGTTTATTGGGGTTTCTGGGGGGTTTCACACAGCGGGGCACCCCCCGATCGGGGTGCCCCGCCGAAGTGGACCAAAACCCAGGATAGTCAAAATCCTGGGTGTTGGTCCACTTTAAATTCAGTGACTGTTGATTTTTCAACTACCTCTGCTGGAAGTTTGTTCCAAGCATCTACTACTCTTTGTGTAAAATAATATTTTCTAACATTGCTCCTGATCCTCCCCCAACTAGCTTCAGCTTGTGCTCCCTTGTTCTATCATTAAGCTTCTTCTAAAAAACACTTCCCTCCCTCCTGAACCTTATTCAATCCTTTCACATATTTAAAGGTCTCAATCATGTAGAAGTTGAGGTTTGGCTGTTATAAAAAAAAATATATATTTTGGACAAGCCCTTACAAAACCACTGCTACATCACACTAGACCACATAGGCCTTTGTTTTCAATGTTTTATAAAAGTGCAAAAGCTGGCTCAAGCTAGAGAAGTTACACAAAATAACCAGTCAAATTCTTGGTTTCATGTAAACAAAGGCAAAGGGTTACTCTGGGCAACTGCTCCAATCCTGCTACATTTATCCTTTTTACAGCCTCCATAAATTAGTCCTATAGCACTCAGGTTCCAACTTGCTACATCCATTGATATTTACATTCATAAATACTGTAAATGTGCAGAAGTAACCCTTGTGACAGCTGTACCACTAGGGGGATTGAGAAGCAAATATTTGCACCTGCTTTCTTGACAGCTTGCTTGAATGGCTGACCTGCAGCTGTGTGTAAAGCTGAATTCCTACAAGGAGTCTCTCCCCAGACATGGAAAGATCTGATCAGTAATTGCTCAGTGGGGAGTGATTCTTGTGATTACATATGCTGTGCAGTATTTGTTGATGGCGACAACCACAAATCATGTCCTGATCTTCCACATATGGCACCGTTGTCTCCTGGGGCACCTTTACATGTCAAGGAGTCCACATTTCCGTTCTGTATTGCTGTGTCCTCAACACGGGTACTTCCTCAATACTTTCAGCTTCTCCACCTAATCAGAGAACTTTTTGCCTGAATTTGCCCATAATGTTTGAATTCTGGATGGCATAGCAGTCCGCATCCAGATTATTCCAAGGTTTATCTTGGTCCCAAGAAAACTCTGACTCCCCATTCCTTTCAATATGTATAAAGAGGAGATCATGGATGCCAGTAGCATTAACAAACAGCTTCTGCTGTCCTCACATTGAGTGTCAAAACTATGAATTTTCATCTATTTTATCTTTGACAAAAAGGAGGGTGCAACCCTTGGAATTTATGTATATGTTAATCGAGGAAGTAGGTTTGCCAGGTGCTTGTCCCATGGCCTTTTTCTGGACCACTCAAATTCAGCCTGACCTTGGAAGGACTAAATAGTGCAAGATAAATGGTATGGAATAAATGGTATGTTTTGGTATCCATTTCTGTCTGCCTTCATCAAAATATGTGTAACTGGACAAAAGCTAGATCATTTTGTGCCGGCCGATTCGTCCCTCTATGTTGAAGTGGAATTGCTCCTCATCAACAAGGGTCTGCCAGGCATCTCTTCTTTCTGGTCTGAGAAAGAAAGAGTTCAGGACCAACAGATTTTCTAAGGACAATGGTCACAATAACCAAAGGCTCTGCAAAGTGGCCACCCCAGGGAGTTTTGGGAGCCCCCCCCGAATGCTTGTTTGGCCTAAGTATTGTTGCTATCCTTCTACATCTCCAATTTTCTCCTCTTTATCTGGTTTACATACACTTTTTTTTTTCTTGTTCTACTATTTGTAGTCACATTGTGAAAATCACTTGCACTTTATTGAGTCACTTTAAGGGTTTTTTTGAATGATTTTTTAAGATTAATATCTGCTAAGGTTTTTTTGGTGTGTATTTGGCACGGATCTTTGGGCCCATGAGACCCATGGGGCTGCTTTTGGGTTTTGGTGCTTGTATTCACCTTGCACTGGCTTATTGATTTAGAGTGCCACCAGTGCATTTCTTGTCACAATGGAGAACAGGTTGTCCCTGAGTTATTGGACTCGGGATTTTTATTTTTTCTGTGACATACGTGGCCATTGTATGCTTGCACACATAGGACATTCTTATTCAACTATGCAGTGGGAGAAACACAGAGCAGTGGGCTGCCCTAGCAATGGCGGGGATCATTTGGGGGAAGTTTAGGTGCCTTGCTCAAGCGCACTCCCAGCCTGGATTCGTACCTGCCACCATCCAGTCAAAAGGCCGCTTCCTTCCCATTATGCCATAACTGCCCCTCGAATGGGTCCATTGATGAAGTTAGTCAGATCTTCTTTAATATAGGCAACTGTTGAACCTCAATTTATATCTGCTGGCTTTCCTTTATGGTTGCAATGCCCAGGATCCTAGAGGAGCAGGGTTTCTCTGTGCAAGTAATCTGGACCATGCTAAAGCTATGAAATGTCTCTTTGGCCAAGTTATCATTTAGATATTGGAAGGCTTACTTCTATTAGTGAAAAAGTTTGATGGGTCTTATATACTAGGGCCTACCCAATCTAAGCTGGGTTTCTGTTTGACTCTGAGCTCCCTGAAGGGGAAGTTCTCAGTACTGTATATTCTTTTTCAGGGGTTCCTAGCAGAAAAGTTCTTGGTCTAAACACCAGTCACCCTATGGCAAAGCCCCTATTTTTCTCTCATCCTTGTGAAGGCCTATTTTTAGGCCCCTGTCTGAGGCCTCAATGACCGCTACTGTACCTCAGTGAAAATACTTAGCCACCCTATTATCCCTACGTTAGATAATATAACTTGCATTGTAAGTCTTTTATTGAATCCTTAGTTTCTTGTAAGTGTGTGTGTGTTATCTTGATAACTTAAATACAAAATGTGGATTTAAAGAAATGTATTTTGTGTATTTGTAAAACCTTAATTTTGTTTTATTATTTTTCTATAATAGTTTTTTTCATGTTCTGTTTTTGCAGGTTGTAGCATATCACTACTGTCAGGCTGATAACACATACACATGCCTGGTCCCAGAGTTTGTGCACAGTATCGCCGCCTTGCTCTGCCGGTCACACCAGCTGTCGGCCTATCGAGACCTACTCATCAGGGAGCCTCAGTTACAGAGTATGCTCAGCCTACGATCCTGCGTTCAGGACCCTTTGATGGCTTTCAGAAGAGGAGTTCTTGAACCTTTGGCTAGTCTACGTCGAGGTATACCAGAATGCTCCAAAGGAAATGTGTACCAGGGTCGGTGGTTGTTACTTGTGGGTCTGCTTGGTGAGCCTGTTTATTGGTCTCCCCACGCGAAGATCTGATCATTGGCCTTATTTCGAATGAGTGCCATTAAGTTCACTAAACCAATTTACCTTAATTTTTATGACTGTATTTTCGAGCCTGTCAGCCTGAAAGAGGGATGCTACCAATATTGGGAAACTGATTTTTGACAGCAGTGGCTAAGTGCAACAAGGCCCTTTAAACGGACCAACACACATTTTACAAAACATGGGTGTTGGTCCTCTGCATGGGGGGGGGAGCCCAATTGACAGGTTCTCCCCCCTCGATCGAGTGCTGTAAAGCCCGCAAACATTACCTTACAACTCGCTCCTTCAGGGAAATACAGCCCATGATTGGCTGGCGGCTGTCACATGGCTGGCTGCCAGCAAAGCGGAAGCCCAAGCACGGAAGATGCGACCCTGAGTTCCCAGCCCGTCTATAAATGAGTCCTATGGTGAGCATGCACGCCGGAATTCCTGAGCTTGGCTGCCAATCAGTGATCGCTGTTTGTCGTAGCTCCACCCCTCTACAGTCACCATGTCTGTGCACGCCTATCTTCTACACGCCTATCTTCTACATACCTCGGCAGTTTCTGGCACGCCAGCAGAGAATGGAGGGGACGTGCACATTCACTGTGACTGGTGCAAGGGGCAGCAGGAGTGTGAGACCCAATCTCAGAAACTTGAACCTTTCTGAGCACCAGACTGACTGGGAGCTGCTGCACAGGAGAAAAGGTGGGTACCCCTTTTTTCACTACATCCAGTCCAGGCCGTCCCAGATTCATTACACTCGAGATTCCGCCACCAGGTGGCGCTGCTGCAAGATCAAAAGATGTTGCCCTCCCGGCCCGTATAAAACCAGGTGGTCCTCTGTCATCCTCAGTTTGTCATCTTGCAGCTGCTGCGTGAAGATCGTGGATGTTACTCTATCTTTTCAGCAGCAGAGCGGGGTCACCTAACCTGACAGCCGCTGCGGGCCTATTTCCATGGATCCTGGACCCCCTATGCCTCCCAGCTTCGGCTGCTCAGGATCTGTGATGGTAGGGTGAACGCCGGGGGACTGGACGTTCAGCAGAGCTTCGCTCAGGGCTGCAGACCTTCACCAAAAGGTAGTCGGCAGCAGGCTGATGGTGAGCCTGAAGGGAGAACCACTGACACGGACCAGGCCTTGTGCACAGAGGTTCCCTGAAAAATGCCTAGTTGCACTGCCTTCCACTGCCCACAGATCGCTCTGAGTCTCTCTCTGATTGCACTGATTGGTGGGATTACACTTCTACCACCAGGTTTTGGTCCCCCTGCCCCGTGTGTGCTGCGCTGTCTGCTGGTCCTAACAGCGGCATGTTGCAGGCAGCGCGCTTATGTGTGTGCGCATTTTTTCCCTTCCCTCATACCCCCTGGGACCCTGTGACCCTGTGTGTGCCACATGGGGGGGGGGGGGGGGGGTGCGCAGGCCGCTATGTTGCAGGGGCCTTCCGCAGAGGAGGAGGGGATGCCTTTTTCGCGCCTTTTGGGGGGTGGGCCTAGCGCGCGCGCTGTAGGCACGACCACGCCTCCCCTCACTAGGCCTCTATCCTGCTTCATCCCTGCTGGGAGCATACGCTGTGGGCCTCTGCGCGTCTGGCCTGGTGGCGTTCGCAAGCCTGGGTTGTCAGGTTGTGTGCTGCAGTGCGACTGTGTCCCTCTTTCCGATCCCTATGATCGGTATCGTGAGTCCCTCTTTTGCTTTGCTATATATATATATATATTACATATATGATGACTATGGGACTATGGTGACTGGTGTCCTTGTCCCTCTTATGCCTTGCAGATCGTGGCCTGTCATTAGTTGTGGTTCTCCCGGTCCCTCTTTTTATTAAGGGGGATTATAAATTACGCAGGCTTAGGCCGTTAGTGTCTTGTAGCCTTGCGCCTGTTACCAAAATCATGCGGGCATGATTGGCTCTGCCCCCTGTGTGGCAAGAGTCCCCTAGTGGGTTCAGTACCGTTGTTGCACTCCAGAGGATTTTCCTCTGACCTGAATGGGCGGTTGCTAACGACCCTGACCCGTCCCCTTCGTCGGTCTCCCCGACCACCCCGGGTGGCCTTCTGCCCCTAGCGGAGGGGAGGCCAGCGGGGGCTCCCTAAATGAGTGTGCAGCGCCTGGCCAGCATTGAGCGGCGGTTGTTCTCATCGTCCCCTAGAATGCTGCAGGCAAGAAGAGGCATATTGGACCCACCTACTCGGATAAGGATATTCACGATTTTTGGGACTGGTGGAGGAGGTTTCTGAGGATTTGCCATCTGCTGCGGAATTTTTCTGCCGGAGATGGCTGTGCCTCCGGGTCTTCCTCTGATGCGGATTCAGGGCTTCCCAGCGATACAGAGCGCCTGCTTGCTGCGGTGTTTTGATATCCTCCATATCGCCCCCGTGGGGCGGCTAAGAGCAATCAGGGTGATCTGTTCTGCTCTGAAAGACCGAGGCGAGTCTTTCCGGAACAGGACCCGTTTTTTCTGTCTGGTCCTTAAGGAATGGGAGAGACCCAACAGAGTGCCGGCAGTGCCTAAGGGTCTTGATAAACGGTATCCCTTTCCAACAAAGCTGGTACGGCTTGGTCTCACCCTCCGAGGTGGACCCCCCCCCCGTGTCTTGGATGTTTAACACCACTGTGATGTCGTCTCCTGACAATGCATCCCTGTGTGATCCCACTGATAGCGAATGGATCAGCTCTTGTGCCATGCATTCACCTTTACTGGTGCTCTGTTCCGTCCGGTATGTGCTTCTGCCATGGTGGTTCTGGCCAGCAAGAGGAGGGTGAGACAACTCTCTTCTAGGGCCAAGAACCGTGGCCTGACGGAGGAGTACAAGGAGGCCGAATCCTGCCTGGTTTTCATTGTTTTTTTTTGCAACAGCCATGGATGATCTACTCTGGCTTGGCGCCAGGGGTTTCGGCCCTGCTGGTGGCATTGCGCCGCTCTTTTGGCTGAGACAGTGGGCCGCTCATGCGGCAGCCCAAAAGGTCCCTCACTAGCCTACCCTTTGTGGGAGGCCGTCTCTTTGGGGAACGCCTTGATCTCCAGGTAGGGGATGGGAGGCTCCCTCAGAAGAAGAAGATATCTCGACCCTTCGGATTCCCTCTTCCTTTCGCCCCTTCCAAAGGGGAAGAGGTTCTCAACTCCCCGGTGCAGCAGAGAGACCGGAAGCAGAGGGGGTTCGCGAGGTCACTCCAGTTCCGGAAGGGGGTCCAAGTCTAAACCCCCTACCATGCCCCTTCATGCATTCAGGCTTTCGGGTGGGGGAACGGCTGCAGCTGTATGCTCAGGTCTGGAGACGGCGTGTCTCGGACCGGTGGGTTCATGGGGTAGTTTCCTCCTGGTACAAGATAGAGCTCAGGCCTTGGAGTCGGCTGTTCTGCATCTCCTGCATTTAGGGGTGATTGTCCGGTTCCTCAGCTGGAGCGAGGTCAGGGGTTCTACCCCAATCTTTTCACGGTCCCCAAAAAGGACGGAACTCTACGTCCTATTCTGGACCTGAAAGGTCTCCACAGATATGTCAGGGTCAAGCATTTCGCATGGAAACTCTGGGATCGGCTGTAAGATCGCTTCGACCTGGTGACTTTATGACCACGGTGGGCATCAGGGACACTTACTTGCACATCCTGATATTCCAGGGACATCAGAGGTTTCTGAGGTTTGCTGTAGAGGATCAGCACTACCAGTTTGTGGCTCTTCCGTTCGGGATATCCTCAGCCCCTCGTTATTCAGCGGGTCTTATAGCCGTTCTGCGGTGTTAGGGCATCATGTGATACCCTACCTGGACGACTTGGACTGATATCGGCACGGTCGGGTGTCCCGGCCGACATTGACACGCTGACACTACTTCCACGCTGGAGGAGTTGGCTGGGTGATCAACTACCCCAAGTCTTTCTCTCTCCTTCCACGGTGAGGTCATTTCTGGGAATGACCTCAGACTCTGTTCAGACCAGGATTTTTCTGCCTCAACAGAAGGTCTTAGGTTTTCAGACGCAGGGGCAGGCATTGCTGGCTTCGCTGCCATAGGGTAGGCCTGGGGATGAGATTGGTGGGCCTCATGGTGGCATGCTTCGAGGCAGTGCCCTTCACCCATTTTCATATGAGGCTGTTACAGTTTAACCTGCTATCCGTTGGGATCGGAGCCAGGAATCCCTGGATCAGGAGTTTGCGCTGTTCCCCCCCGGCCAGACAGTCCCTTGGGTGGTGGATGGACTCCCGGATCCTGTTGGTCGGGAAGTCCTTTCTGACTCCCTGCTGGGAGATTGTCACCACGGATGCCAGCCTAACGGGCTGGGGTGGTGTTTGGCGGAACCGCAAGACCCAGGGCCAGTGGGGGCCGCAGGAAAACCAGTTATCTATAAACGTGTTGGAGCTGAGGGCGATTCGGTTGGTACTGCTGCGCTTGTCCTCCCAGCTAAAGGGGGAGTCCGGTGCAGGTCCGCTCGGACAATCAAACGGCTGTCGCATACATTAATCACCAAGGCGGGACTCGGAGTAAGAGATACCTCCAGGAGGTGACCCAGATTCTGACTTGGGCAGAGGAGAATGTTCCCTGCATCTTGGCGGTCTACTTGCCCGGGGTGGAGAATCAGGAGGCGGACACTCTGAGTTGGAGCTTCACGCGCCTAGGAGAATGGTCTCTCAACAACGAGATCTTTCAGTCTCTGTGTCGCCGCTGGACGGCGTTTTGCGTCCAGACACAATTACTAGCTCCCAAGGTTCTTATCCTTATCTAAGGATCCTCTGGTAAACGCTATAGACGCTCTGTCAATTCCTTGGACGGAGTTCAAGTTCCTGTATGTCTTCCCTCCGTTTCCGAGAAAGAGTTAGTTGAAGTCATAGTTCAAATGTCGGTGGATCACTACGTCATACCCGACGATCCAGATCTGCTTATGCAAGGGTCACTGCAGCACCCCAATTTACAAGCGCTGGCTTGACAGCCTGGCTATTGACACCTCAATCCTGACGGAAAAGGGGTTGTCCGCTACGGAAGCACGAACTATGTTTTGAGCAAAGAAGAAGGCCTCTTCCATGATCTACTACAGAGTTTGGAAGGCCTACATTGCTTGGTGTGAGGGCAAGGGCTTCACTGTCGGAAATTTTCCATTTCTAAGATTCTGGAATTTTTGTGGCACGGTTTAGACCTGGGTCGGCAGTTGAGCACCCTAAAGGGTCAAGTCTCGGCTTTAGCCATCTTCTTTCAGAGATCCATTGCCACCCATAGGTTGGTCAGGACCTTTCTTCAAGGAGTTATACACGTTCGTCAACCGCGCAGGTCAGTTTTGTCTGTGTGTGACCTGCATTCGGTGCTATCTGCTCTCCAGGGCCCTCCCTTCGAGCCTTGAGCGACGCTCATTTTGATTCTCAAAGTAGTCTTTCCGGTTGCTATCACTTCGGTGAGGCGTGTGTCTGAGCTGGTTGCGCTGTGTATGACACTGGTACTTTGGGCTTCACAGGGATAGGGTGGTATTCCTTTTTGGGCCGGATTTTTTCTAAGGTTATGTCCCCTTTTTCACATTAATGAGGAGGTTGTCTTGCCCTCCTTGTGCCCGCCTCCGGCTAACCCCAAGGAAAGGGCGCTCCATGCTCTGGTTGTGATTAGAGCCTTTAAGTATTTTTTGTGTGCTACTAAATCGTCAGATAGTCAGATTTCCTATTTGTCCTACCAGATGGCCCTAGGAAAGGGTTGCCACCGGCTAAGTCCACGCTCAGTAAGTGGATCAGACAGGCGGTGGTGCGGGTGTATTCTGCCAGGGGGTAGGAACCCCCTTTTCGGGTCACAACGCGCGCTACTAGAGCTATTGGTGCCTCCGGGTTCTTTCAGCACCAGGCTTCTGTTGAACAAGTTTGTAGGGCCGCAGCTTGGTCCTCTGTTCATACTTTTACTAAGTTTTACAGGGTGGATGTCAGGGCCTCAGCTGACGCTGTTTTTGGCCGAAAGGTGCTTCAGGCCGTAGTGCAATGAACTACGTGCTGTTCCGCACTGGGGATCCCGCCCATATGAGACTGCTTTTGGATGTCTCGAGTGTAATGAATCTGGGATGGCCTGGACTGGATGTAGTGAAAAATACAATTCTGTGAAATTCACCTGTAGAATTAATTGTTTTTGAATACATCCAGTCCAGGCCGTCCCACCCCGCCCCTTGGGTTCGTTATGGCCTGTTGCCTGTTATGGTGATTCTTAAAAATTGTTGTCTACGAAATTATGATTTGTTAAAGAGAGTACAAGCTGAAGCTGTGTGATGTGACATGGTTTCTGGACCTCCCTGCCGGTCCTCTTGTCTGAGACTGCTTTTGGACTGAGGATGATAGAGGACCTGGCTTTATAGGGGCCGGGAGGGCAAAATCTTTTGATCTTGCAGCAGTGCCACCTGGTGGCGGAATCTCGAGTGTAATGAATCTGGGACGGCCTGGACTGGATGTATTCAAAAACAATTCTACAGGTGAGTTTCACAGAACTGTATTTTTATTTTTATGTTTGTAGGCCCTTTAAATAATGGTTGTGAATAGGCCCTTAATAATAATTAATATGTAATAAATTATTTGGAGTTGCTGGTTATTTTGATAAGTTAATCACTAGGCTTCTGTAATAATTTAATTTACTGCACAGAGCGGAAAATTCCAGAAGAAGAATTAATTATCCTTGTAGATGGTTTAAATGAAGCTGAATTTCACAAACCTGATTATGGTGAAACCATCGCCTCCTTCATCAGTAAGATAATTCCCTCTTTTCCATCTTGGTTGAAAGTCATTGTAACGGTGCGGACTAACTTTCAGGTATGTGTATTCTGAAGCCCCCTTTTCCAGGTTAGAAAGAGGTTATATATTTACAGGGCATTGCAAGTAACTTATGTGAAGTGTCTGCATGTATTGTAAATGCAGTCATTGTAATATCCTGATTAACCAGAAAAGTTGATTAGATCATCTTGGGTTTGGTATTAATGGGCAATAAAAAAAACTATGCCAGTGTCGTATAAACATTAAAGAATGCCACACCTTTAAAGCAAACACCAAAAACACAATCATAAATCCGTTCAGGCTGTAAACTTAAATTGGGGGGTTCCCTGGGGGCAAGAAACAAATTCCGGGTTGGTCAAAATCCCTGTTTTTTGTCCACTTTAAGCTCCCCAGTTTGTCCGTGATTTATGAACAGTCATGCTTACACATTTGCATTTGTTAAAGAGGATCTACGTTTCAAATTTGAGGTCCTTCTGCTTTGGTTGCCCGCTTACTCATCATTTCCTGGGAAGTCCGGGACCCAGCAGCCGATACTTAAACCAGACCTTCACCCTGAATAAGCGCTAATCTTATATGGTTCCCCCCACCCTCTACATACAAATTGCCCACATTAAAAATCCTCCTACCTGCATCTATTGCATTTTATGAGCCTTTAAGCATCCAAGATGGGGGCCCATAGAGGCTGCCTGCAAACAGGAAGTGTCTTATGACAGCAGCTCTGTATTCTGAGATTGCTTCCTGACCCTGGCTCTGCTCTGTCTATGCAGAGCACAGCTACAACCTGCCCCCTGCACTTTTGCCCCCTCTCCTCTCCTCAGTATGTGAGGCTTCTGAGGCAAGATGGTGGCACTATCACTTTCTGCCTAGGTTAACAGTTTTTGTTACACATCACACACAAAAATGTGACTTTAAACAGCAACCACATGGAACTTTTGCCTACATGATACGCTTGAATCTTAAGGTTAGGGACCGATGTGAGAATCAGATGTAGGATTTAACACTTCCCCACACTATTCATAAATGTACAGTATGCACTTTTTCATTTCTAGAGTCCTGTTTTAAACCCATAGCATTCCGAACCGACCTTTGTCTGTACTTCTTCACTGTGGATGCTAACTTATCTTCAGGACCCCTATTTATTTGCAACACACACGATTGTTGCAGAAAAAAAACAAATAAATACCGACCTGTATGGTGTTGTATTCCTTGCATTGTTTTCCAGTGCCTTGGCACATACCCTCCAAACCCCCCTGGATCTTTCCAACACACCAGACATCACTTCAAGGCCTTTCCAGCAAAAATAATTACCCAGCCGAAACAATCTCTCTGGTGCTACAATATGTCCGTTTACTTCTCTAAGCCGCCGTTATTGTGGCCTTGCTCGTAATCCTGCTTTACTTGCCAGAATACCTCTCGTTGATCCTGGTGATTACATTACTCGCTGTCTGTTTGCCTGCCAGGCAATTTACTAAATGCAATCTGAGAGAATGGAAAAGCTTTAGAAGACGTGGAGTGGACTGCAGGCAAAATGATGTGATTGAGTCACATGCCTTATGTTTAGCAAATCAATTTTTTATGAAGACAGCAGTTTACCATCTGACCGTTTCATGCGCCAAGTTTAAACAACCTGTAACTTGTGAGATGTATGGGGCTGGTAGTTTTACTGGCAAGGCATGAACATTAATGATTAAAGAGGAACAATTTGCTTGTTTGCCAGCTCTGGAGTTTAAAATGCTTATCTACCCCCAAGATGCCCCGCCTTTTGCAACCCCATGGCATTGTCGCTATACTTACATTGCCGTCTAGTCGGTATAGTATAGTAAGCAATGTGTGCTGATGTAACTACTAGTGCGGAGACAGGCCCACTTTTCTGTGTTAATAGGGTTCTACACTTCCACTTAGATTTACCATTAAACCATCCCCATTCCTCTGCACTGACAGGGTAAATAATATAAAATGGAAAAGAAGTTTGTGATTACCTTATAGCCACACTTTAGTTTCACACAGGAGCAATGAATGTTCCACTTCCAACTTTCGTTTAACACGGAGGACCTAAAGTGAAACCCTGGAATAGTATGACTGACCAATCACTCAAGGACATACAGCTACAGCAACCATAGCAACTTCCTCTATGATTGCGGTGAGCAGGGGTGTATTTGCAGTAGGCTTGATTTAGCTGTCAAAAGTTAAGAGCAATCATTGGAGCATTGATTTAATAGCTCACACAGGGGTCTGGTCATTTGGTTAATTAGGTATCACATGACACACTTATGGCTGGGAACTTCTTTCCCCAATATCTCCGTAAATTCTGTAAAAACAGGCAGGACTGTTATGGAGGTATGTAATATGTACAGTATTATGGTTTTTGCAAAGCTAGTGTTTGATTTATTCAGGACCATTGCTTCATCTGTAGTTGTTCCCTGCAACTTCACAGTCAGTTTGTGTTTGCTAATTTTATGAAGGGCAGTTATAATGTTTTTAACCTTATTTGTGAAATATCTTGTATTTTTATGCTGTTTGTCTGCCAGTAACACTTTTTTGGATAGTATTTTAATGAAATGATAGAAATGCACATTTTTAAGGCTATGCCTTTAACAAATGTGTGTTTTTTTTCTTTTTAATTCCAGGAAATAACAAGTTCACTGCCCTTAACCAGCATTTCCCTAGATGACTTCCCAGAGAACAAAGAGATCTACAATGACCTGAGTGCTTATGTACAATACCGACACAGCACTAGCCAGGAAATTGCGAACAATATTTCTATAAATGGGAAAACGGATGCAGGCAACATCAATAAACTGAGTGACCACCTGGTGATGAGGAGTCAGGGCTCCTATCTCTACTTGAAGCTCACCCTGGATCTTTTTGAAAAAGGCCACCTAGTAATCAAGAGCTCCAGTTATAAAGTAGTACCGGTGTCTGTGTCAGAGCTCTATTTGCTTCAGTGCAACATGAAGTTCATGACTAATTCAGCCTTTGACAAAGCACTTCCTATTCTGAACTTGGCTCTGGCTTCGCTGCACCCTATGACTGATGAGCAGATTTTCCAGGCCATTAATGCAGGCAGTGTATGCCCTGAGCACAACTGGAAAGATTTCCAGCAGCGTATGGATCTTCTATCATCTTTCTTGATTAAAAGGAGGGACAAGACACGCATGTTCTGCCATCCGTCTTTCAGGGAATGGCTGGTTTGGAGAGCTGATGGGGAGAGTACGCAGTTCTTGTGTGAGCCACGGTAAGGGCGGGAGCAGCTTTACAGTTGTGCAAGAATAGAGCCAGGCAAATATTTACCAATGTGAGATCACTTACTGATTTAAAATAGTTTAACCAACTCTGGTAAGCTGTAATTAAATGGTGACAAGTAATATCCTAAGACCTTTGAGCAAAGGACACAGTTTATAACCCAATTACAGGTTTTTCTGATTTGGCAAGTGACTCCATAGGCATACACTGAATGCCATCATTTTAATAGTGTTTAATAATAATAGCATATGAGCAATGTTTGTTGTTGGTCTGGTTTAAGTCATTTTTGACTGTTGGTCCACTTTAAATAAGGTGTATCACGGAATTGTGTAACAATAAAAATCCATAAAAAAAACATTGACTAAAGAGAGGAGGGGTCTCTTATATACCTGATCTAAATAAAACAAGCTTGTCGTTTTCTTCTGGGAGAAATAAAATCCAGGGGTTACAGGTTTGACTGTATCAGGGGAGACATAACCTGCTCCCCCCAATTTCCTGTTTCTTCCATTAAAAGCAAGAAATCTGGAAATTTCTTGATGCCAAGTGTACCCCTTATCCAGTATATTTATATGGCCTTTTATTACTGGACTATTTTTTCACGATAGTTTGACTTTAGCCATGAGGCGCTTGCAGATGTATGTGCTTGCATCCAGGATCCATCTGTCCCAGAGGCTTTAAATTCTGGTCTTTTGAGGACTCTCTAGCAAACAAGAGAGTGACCAGGGTGCAGGTTTTCTAGAATCTTAATGGTCCCTGCTTTCAATTTGTGCATACAGGATCACTTCAGAAATCATCCGCTGGAATATGCAGCTGCACTGTTCTTCTGACAGCCCAACAACTCTGTACAATTAGTATCCCTGCCACCTAAAAATACTAAACATGTCCTTTTTTTTTGGCTAATTGGACTGTGTTCATAGACTTTCAGTAGTGAATTCCTCCAAATTTACCAGCTAGATAGAGCTGATTGATCGAACTGATTGAAGGGTTGTTATCCCATTTTACAAGATTTCCATTTTAGTTCTTTGAAGCTGATTTCGAAATTTTCTTAAGAAAAAAGCCTTTGAAGCATTTAGGAAGCCTCTGCATCTGACATGATAAAATCGACTTCATTAAATCGGACCTTCACCGTGATTTATTTAAAAGCCCAAAACCTTATAAAACTATTCCCCAGCATCTAAAATTAATATATTTTACGTTTTTGGTCACTTATTATTCTTCCCCCCACTGGGCTGCAACTCTGTTCAGGACTCTAGGATACGGGCGCCGCCATTTTGACTCAGTAGCATCACACTTACTGAGGAGAGGAGAGTGGGATAAAGTACAGGGGGGCGGGTTATAGCTGTGCTTTGCTCAGACCGAGCAGAGCTGGGGTCAGGAAAAGGTCAGCAATCCCAGAATGCAGAGCAGCACAGTCAGAAGGCACTTCCTGTTTGCAGGCTGCCTGACGTCCCATGAGCCCGCCATCTTGGATGTTTAAAGGCTCATAACATGCAGTAGATGCAGGTAGGATGATTTTTAATGTGGGTAATCTGTATGTACAGCGTGTGGGAAACATATAAGATAGACTCTTATTCAGAGTGAAGGACCGCTTTAAGGAAGGGATTTGCTATTAGCAGAAGCAAATGTGATTTTGGGAAAGTAAAATGACTATTTATTTTTTTGTGCAAATGGCAGCAGTAAAACACAAGTTATTTTCTAAATCTCTACAAATATTTATATTCCCAGTATGTCACACACCCCGCTTCCGAATATTCATTACACTTGGGTAACTGTCCTGTAGAGGGCGATCTTGCAGATATGGCATGAAAAAAGGAACCCCTCCTGGTCCATAAATACCTGGGACCTCCCACTATTCCCCAGTCTTTGTCTCTGCAGTCGGCGAAGCAAGTCAGAAGATGGCTGTCTCCTCCTTACAGGTAGCCGGGGTAACCCCCCGGCCGTTTGTTTCTATTTCTGCCTGAACCTTTTATATTTTAAATATAGCAGTATGCCTCCCAGCCTAGGCTGTAGGTCCAGGCAATGGTAGGCTGCACCATGTGGTGTATATGGGAGCTTGCTCCCCCATGAGACCCCATACAAAGGGGTAGGCGGTGTCCGGGTTGGTGATCCCGGCTTGGGATGCCCCGTCCCTCTTGCCCTTTTCACCTATTGATGTGGGTTCTCCCCCCTACCGTGTCCCTCTGTGCCCCTTGGGGGGGGGGGGGGGGGGAGGCCTTTTCTCCTGCGGGTTGTTTTACTTTATTTGGGGGGAAAAGGTGTGTGGATTGTGTGTGTGTGTTTGTATGTGTTTTTAACAGGTGCAGTTAAGCGGCGTGCTCGTTGTGGCCCGTCCACCCCCACCTCCCCCTCGAGGCCGGCCTTTCTCACGCACTCTTTCCGGCCTCGCTGCCTGCTTTGCTGCTCTCCCTCTCATTCCCTTGCTGCTGTGAGGGTTGACGGTCGCTGCTTTGCTGTGGTGAGTGGATTTTATTTATTTCACCATTTTTAACTGTCTTATATGGTGGGTGATGTGCATGTTGACACTTATGTCCTCATATTTTCTAGGTGGGATCCCTTCTATTGAAGTTTAAAGAGGGAGTGCTCCCGTTCCTAGGGTCCCTTAGAGTCCCTTAAAAAATCCTCCCACTTGGGACCTGAAGGGGCATCCCGGGTAGCTTAATAGCGTAAATCACTCTGGTCATTGCGACTACATTAAAATCACCATATGGAGGCTTCTCAGGATACCGGCTTGGGCTCCCCTCGGGGCAACCCCGGCAGTGTGTGGGTTGTGGGGCATCCCTTGCAGGGAATAATGTACTTGTTTGCATACCTTGTGCTCAGCGGGCCATAACGCAGCAGTCGGGGGCCCAGGCCCCCGGAGTCCGGGGTCCCGGCCTCATCTCCTTCCCCACCCTGCCTTATCCGTACCCCTAGTGATGTTGCCACAGGTGGGGAGTCGCAATCTGATGTATGTGCCAGACTGGCTAATATTGAGAAATGTATTTCTGACTCTGTTGCCAGAAAGGCCTTGGCTAAGCGAAAGCATTTGTCTCCAGCCGCGCCGGCCTTTGAGTTTGATTATTATGATTTTCTTGACTGGTCTGATTATTCCCTGCTAGAAGAGGGGGAATTATTTGAGGATTCTGAGGGTTCTGACAATCAGCAGTTTGTTGGTGCTGATACTGAGCAAGGGCAGGGGGATGCTGTGGATACCCCGAAGGTCTTGGCTCACCTTTTTGAGGTTCTGGCAATTTCTCCTCCTGAGGAGGCCGCTCCTCAAAAAGGGGAATTCTTTGGGACTTCCAAGCCGCGCCTGGAGTTCCCAAATCATAAGCATTTTGATGGCATTATTCTTAAGGAATGGGAGAAGCCTACTCGGCTTCCAGGTATTCCTTAAAGTTGGAATAAAAAGTATCCCTTTCCAGTGGACGTGGTAAAACGATGGTCGTCCCCTCCCGAGGTGGATGCCCCGGTGCTCGGGTTATCCAATACTTCTATTTTGCATTCTCCTGACTCCACCACTCTCAAAGATGGTGAGGATAAACGCATTGATCAGATGGCTTGCCACGCGTTTGCTAGTGTCGGTTCAGCCTTGCGGCCTGTTTGTGCTTCAGCGCTTTTGGCAGTGGCTACCAGGTCTGTGGTTAGAGACCTGTTGAGTACCTCCAGGCTTGACTCGGCTAGTGATTAGTTCGCCGCCCTTAAGCGGTATGAATTGTTCATGTCCTTTGTGCTTGCCGCCTTGGATGACACCATGGTCATGTGTGGTAGAACCTCGGCCTTGCTTGTAGCTATTCGGCAGTCGGTATGGTTGCGCCAGTGGGCGGCTGATTTTGTGGCCAAAAAGTCGCTTACAGCACTTCCCTTTGTGGGATTGCGGCTCTTTGGAGAAAGATTAGATTTTGTCACGAAAAGAGGGAAGTTACCTCAGCGTAGGAGGCAACATCGTCCCTTTCGGGGGCGGCCTCCTTTAACCCTTCCTTTCGTGGTGCCAGAACTGGCAGAGTTTTGGCCTTCTCTACCCTCAGAGGTGATTCCTGGACTAGAGGGAGAGGTCGTGCCCATCCAGGTCACAATTGAAGTTCCAAACCCAAGCCCGCTGCTAAGCTAGCTCAGCAATGAGGGGGCGCCCTCACCCTTGCAGGTGGGGGGACGGTTGCGGCACTACTTCCAGGTCTCGGACCAGGAGGTCTCAGACAAATTGATTCTGGAAGTGGTGTCTTCCGGTTACAAGCTGGAATTCGAGATCCGGCCTCCTCCCAGATTCTTCAGGTCTCGAGTGCCTTCGGATCCACTGGCCGCACAGAGGCTCCGGGCGGCAGTAAGTTATCTGCTGGACATGGCTGTCATTTGCCCAGTGCCTTTTGCAGAAAGGGGCTTGGGATTCTATTCCAATCTATTCACGGTGCCCAAGAAGGACGGCTCCTTTCGACCCATTTTGGATCTGAAGCTCCTCAATCGGTTTATCCGCTTCTGGAAGTTTCGCATGGAAACCTTGCGGTCAGCCGTCGATTCTTTTCGTCAGGGGGACTTCATGACGTCCATAGACATCAGGGATGCTTATCTGCATGTACCTATCTTCCTGGCACACCAGAGATTCCTCAGGTTCGTGGTGGAAGATCAGCATTTTCAGTTTGTGGCCCTTCTATTCGGGCTTACCTCGGCTCCGAGGGTGTTCACCAAGGTATTGGCGGGGGTGATGGCCCTCTTCAGAGTCCAGGGCATTCGCATTGTACCATACCTGGACGACCTTCTCATTTTGGCTTCCTCTCTCAGCCAAGCGGAGCTAGACACCAGAGTGGTGGTATCCACGCTGGAGAGGTTCGGTTGGGTGATCAACTATTCCAAGTCCTCCCTCTCCCCATCCAGGGAGGTTTCGTTTCTAGGCATGACTCTGGATGCCTTTCAGGCCAGGGTGTTCCTTCCTTAGCCCAAGATTCTTCTGATCCAAGATTTGGTTCGGCTTCTGCTTTCCAATCCTCGCCCGTCTATCCGGCTGGGGATGAGATTGGTAGGTCTGATGGTGGCTTCCTTCGAGGCAGTCCCTTTTGCCCAGTTTCACATGAGGACGCTTCAGCTCCATCTTCTAGCGACTTGGGACAAGTGTCCGCTATCATTGGATCAGTCTTGTCTGCTGTCTCCCCGGGCTCAGCAGTCGCTTCAGTGGTGGCTAGTGTCAAGCAATCTGTTGAAGGGCAGATCCTTTCTGACCCCTTGTTGAGAAACAGTCACCACGGACGCCAGCCTGTCGGGCTGGGGGTGCTTCTGGAGGGAACATCAGTTCCAGGGGTTAAGGGGGCCTCGGGAGGCTCATACTCCTATCCACGTTTTGGAGCTACGGATCATTTGGTTGGTTCTGTCTCGCTTGACTCCTCTTCTATTGCAGGGATTGCCAGTTCAAGTCCGATCGGACAATCTGATGGCGGTCGCTTACATCAATCACCAAGGAGTGCCCTCAGGGAGGTATCTCTGATCCTTGTTTGGGCAATCCCGGGAGTGGAGAACACGAAGGCGGATTCCCTGAGCAGGAGATCCGTTCCAGGGTATTCCAGTCCCTTTGTCACAAGTGGGGGACTCCGGAGGTGGATCTCTTTGCCTCACGTCACAATCCCAAGCTTCCTGCCTTTGTGTCTCTGTCTCAGGATCCTCTGGCCCTGGCAGTGGATGCCATGTCCTTGGCTTGGAGGGAACTGGGGTTTCTGTACCTGTTCCCCCCCTTCTCCATGGTGGGCAAGGTGGTGCTCAAGCTAACTCTAGAAGGGGCACCAGCAATTCTGGTGGCTCCAAGGTGGCCAAGACGAGTGTGGTTCACAGACGTCGTGCGGCTGGCAGTAGATCAGTTTTATCTGCCTCTTCTTCCGGATCTTATCACCCAGGGTCAGCTACGCTACCCCAATTTACCAACGCTGGCTTTGACGGCGTGGCTGCTGAAACCTCCATCTTAAAGGAGGAAGGTCGTTCTGATGCGGTGGTTCAGACTCTTGTTAGAGCTAGGAAGAGGTCTTCCTCTAACGTCTACTATAGGACTTGGAGGTCTTATATTAACTGGTGCAAGGCTAGGGCCTTGCCTTGTAGGGTGTTTTCTATTCCCAGAATTCTGGAGGTTCTTCAACATGGTCTGGACTCGGGGTTCCAGCTTAGTACTTTGAAAGGGCAGGTTTCTGCCCTGGAGGTTTTCTTTCAAAGGTCTTTTGCCCTTTATCCCCTGGTTAAGACTTTTTTCCAGGGGGTTTCTCGTGTGCGGCCTCCTGGAAAGCCCTTGCTGCCGGTTTGGGATTTAAACTTGGTTCTGTCGGCTCTCCAGGGGCCTCCTTTTGAGCCGGTTCATGATATTGCTCTTTCTCTGCTCACTCAGAAGGTTGCTTTTTTGGTGGCTATTACCTCTGTTCGGCGTGTCTCTGAATTGGCGGCCTTGTCTATTCAGGCTCCTTACTTTGAGAGGCACCTGGACAAGGTAGTTTTCCGCTTTAAGCCGGATTTCCTTCCTAAGGTTGTTTCGGCCTTCCACCTAAATCAGGATGTAGTTCTCCCTTCCTTGTGTCCTAAGCCTAGCAATGACAAGAAGAGGACCTTACATTCTTTGGATGTGGTTCGATGTGTGAAATATTATTTGGTGGCTACTTCTCCTTTTCGTAAGACGGACGCCTTTTTTGTGGTGCCCTCCGGGCCCAGAAAAGGTCTGGCGCCCACTAAGTCTTCCATTAGTAAATGGATTCGACAGGCCATTGTTGGGGCCTATTCTGCCAAGGGGAAGGTTCCCCCTTTTCGTGTTACTGCTCATTCTACTCGTGCTGTTGGAGCATCTTGGGCTTTTCAGCATCAGGCTTCTGTTGAACAAGTTTGCAAGGCTGCTACTTGGTCTTCTGTTCATACTTTTTCTAAGTTTTATAAGATTGAAGTGCGGGCCTCAGCGGATGCTGTTTTGGGCCGCAAAGTTCTGCAAGCTGCAGTAGTTTAAGTTTGCATTATTGCCTTTTTGGGATCCCCACCCTTTATGGGCACTGCTATTGGATGTAATGAATATTCGGAAGCGGGGTGTGTGACATACTGGGAATAATACCATTTTGTGATTACTCACCTGTAAAATGGTTATTACAAGTATGTCACACCCCCCGCTTCATCCCGCCCTTTTTTGGTTTTCTGGGATCCTTTATATGGTGAACCTTTTTTCTTTGCTGTTTATATTTGGCTCTTCCTGGTCTCTTTACTGCTGTCTTATACTGGGGAATAGTGGGAGGTCCCAGGTATTTATGGACCAGGAGGGGTTCCTTTTTTTCATGTAATCTCTGCAAGATCGCCCTCTACAGGACAGTTACCCAAGTGTAATGAATATTCGGAAGCGGGGTGTGTGACATACTTGTAATAACCATTTTACAGGTGAGTAATCACAAAATGGTATTTTCTGCTGTAATATTCGGTAGGTGGAAATGCAGTTATCTGTTGTTTTACAGCTTGAAGTATTGGTGTGTACTGAACAGAGGGATGAGCCAAAGCATTATTAAAAAGCTTTTATGTTTTATCTAAATATTATACGTGCGGTCTAGATACCAGTAACTGTCTGCATTGGGTGCTATACTTTGTGTAAAAGTAGAAGTTGTTGTTCAGAGCAACCCATTGCAAGATTTTAGCCTTGCTTGCTCTTTTGCTTCTTTTTAGTTTATTATTTAGTGAGATAGGATTAGGACTGCTTTAATGTTTGCAAAAACGTGTCATTCAAGAAAACAAAAATTATGACCACACAAATTAGTGGTCCAGTGTATGGATCTCTTCTGGTTTCTGTGACACTTAGGAATATAGGTCGTAGAAAGCTATTAAAGCAGTTGCTGGCAAAGTTACCATTCAGGGTGGTAATTGTGGAATCAGATTTTATATAATAATAGAATGTTGTGTTCGCTCCCACACAGGGCTTGTACTCCTTTGATGTTTGACTCATTCTGTTTTTACTTGTGAGTTTCCTGGGCACCACCATCTTGGACAGGAAGGTTTCCCCTGCACTGTGCACAATGGAAGCATGCACAGAGCGGGGGGTGCAAACTCTGTGCACTGTCTGCCGCAGGAGCCAAATGTAAAAATGGACCAGAAATGAAATGATTTACAGAGTGTTTGCTCCTGTGATCCTGTGAGGGCAAGTTTCTCCAGTGAGGGGCCAATGGGCTAGATGTAATAGAATTAAAAGGCTTTCTGACTCTGAATCCTTATTGTCCTAGACTTGCCCGGTAAGCGACATTGGTTAAAAGAGTCTAAATAACTGTGGTTCAGGGGAGCAGCTATGATGGGATTACTGCAGCATGCTGCCCCTTTGTCTTCTATTATCTTATTTTGAGACCAAGCACACCCCTCCCTTTTCCTCTCAATAGAAGTCAATGGATGCATGTTGCAGTAATCCCATCATGGCTGCTTCCTTTTAGACTGGACTGTCCTTTAAATGTCTGGTGGCTGCATGCTTGTTTGGACCTTGTGGTATATCATGCCAGTTTACCGTTGCTAAGTTTAATGGCCTCCCCATCACTGTTTTGTCCAATCTACTCTACTGAGACTTTCGTTTGAGCCTGTAGCAGACCCTTGCCTGTCTTCACTAACCTTACATTATGAATTTTCTCATCATCATCACCATGTTAGTTAGACAAGAATTAGAGCTTGATTCACAATTCAGTGTGTTTTTGCGTTTTAACTTGATTTCTTTCTCCAAGGGTCCTGTGGTTTTCACAGTATTACAATGTTGTCCCATCTTTTTGCCCTTTTAATTTGTGTCTGTTTTGAAGACCAATGCGCTCACTGGACATGGTCGGGATGTCATGACCTTCATGTTTTTGCACAATTTTCTGTGGTTCCTGAGGTACCAGACAAGAGTCTGGTGGTTTCCTGATTTGATTTATAGTAAAATGAAAAAACTGCTGGAATTCTAGACCTCCACTTACATGACTATAACAATCTGCCATTCTTGGTGACCGCACATTCCACACGTGCTCTATGGTATTTATGGTGTTTTCAGGCACTCGATTACTTTACTTTCTGGTCCTCCATGAGTAACTTTCTATTTTTACAAACCTCTGTGAATTTGGCATCAAGATATCCCTTCTGTGAAATTCTGTTCATGTAACTTTATCAACTTACCTTATTATTGGGTTGTGCTCTCTAGGATCTTTGCTGTGGCCTCCAGTGAATTATAAACAAACGTTTTTTTTTTGTTAAGCCGTTTTCAGTCAAGTTTGCTGGGTTTCATCTCTCACCTTCATTGTTGTGGCTTTATGATTGGTCTTGGTTAAAGTGGACCAACACCCAGGATTTTGACTATCCTGGGTTTTGGTCCACTTCAGTGGGGCACCCCGATCGGGGGTGCCCCGCTGTGTGAAACCCCCCAGAAAGCCCCAAAAACTCACCTGTCCTTGCTCCCACGTGACCGCTGCAGCCAATCCCCGCCGACGGACAAGCGAGCCCGCCGCCGCCTCCCGCGCGTCACTCTTACAGGGAGCGCGCCCGCGCCGGCCATTCACAAATGGCCTGCGCGGGTATGCGCCCTGCTAGAGGGATGCGCGAGCAGCGGCGGCGGCTCGCCCATGCGCCGCTGGATCTAGGAGCAGGTAGGGATTTCGGGGGGCTTTCTGGGGGGTTTCACCCCGAATCTTAGATTCCCGGGCCGATCAGCATCGGGTGTTGGTCCACTTTAAGCCCCTCTGGAGATAGGCGAACAGAACTCAGTAATAGAGCAGAAGGGTGTGGCTATTAATAAAGCTTATTTATAAAGCACCATCATCTTCCATGGCGCTGTATAATGTGAAAAGCACAAATACCTAGATAGGCCCTGTCTGGGCTTACAATCTAAAGGATAAGGGGTAAAGGATAAAGGTCACAGGTAGTATTTTTATTAGTAGTATTTTTTATTTAGTATGATGGCAAGTGATCTGAAGTGGCTCTTTTATTTAGACCAAGTGATATCGTAGTCTGAATAGGTGCGTTTTGTGGGCTCCCTTAAAGGCTTGAAGGCTTATGAGGTGGCGGATTGTATGAGTGAGGGCATTCCACAGTAATTGGGCGGTGGGAGTGGGAGGAGGTAATTAGGGTTGAGGATAGGCGGAGATCTTGGGCAGAGCGGTGATTGCATCTGGTTTGTAGACAGAAGTTTGATTGACAAGAGCTTTGTATTTTAGGGTTAGTATTTTAAATTACATTCTCTCATATTGGCAGCCAGTGGAGAGATATATAGATAAATAGGATCAGCACTAGAGAAGCGAGTCCAGCAGCAGAGCTGAGAATAGATTGGAGTGGTGCTTGTCTGTTTGTTGGTAGACCACAAAGGAGAGTGTTGCAGTAATCTAGTCGGGAGGTGATCAGGGCATGCACTAAGATTTTGGTGGTATCAGGTGAGAGGAAGAGGCAGATGCAGGAGATGTTTTTGAGTTTGAGATGGCAGGAGGTGGCAAGTGATTGAGTGTGAGGTGTGAATGAGAGAGAGGAGTCCAGTATAACCCCAAGGCATTGTGCTTGGAGAGTTGCAGTAAATATGAGGTCAGTGAAAAATATAGTTGGGACACGCTAAATGTGTGATCCAAAAGCTAGGAGGAAGGCTATGGAAGTGCATTCCCAGAGATGTCAGAATTTGGAGTAGTAGAGGATGGTCAACAGTGTCGAAAGTGGAGGATAAGGATATAGTAGTGGCATTTAGATTTTGCGGTTAATAAATAGTTACTTTGGTGAGGGCGGTTTCAGTAGAGTGGTCGGAGCATAATCCAGATTGAAGAGGATCTAGTAAGGTGATATAGCGTGCCAGTTCAGAGTGAACTTGCTGTTCCAGAAGTTTGAATGAAAAAGGAAGCAACGATATCCAGAGAGGATTTTTAGTATTGGGGTTATAACGGTGTGTTTGAATAGTTAAGGGAAGGTGTCCGATTAAAGTGACACGTTAAATAGTGATGTAAGAGCGAGGGGGAGGGATGAGGTCAGTTGTGGGATGGAATGGAGTCTAGAGCTCAAGTGGTGAGGTGGGCCTTAAAGATGAGGGAGGACAGTCTTTGTTCCAATAGCAGAGTGAAATGGGTTAGGGAAGTCGTTATAGGGGGTCATGTGGGGGATTTAAGTCAGCGCGAAGGCTGTCTATTTTGTTAGTAAAGAGCTGCTCATCTGTTGTTTGGGAGGTGGGGGGAGGAGGAGGTAGTGGGTAAAGCAGAGTTAAAGGTTTTAAACAGTTGTTTGGAGTTCTGAACCTGTGTAGATATGAGAGAGGCAAAGTGTGCTTGCTTAGCGGATGAAGGAGCAGTCTGGAGTTCCTGAAGGGCATGTTTATATTGAAGGAAAGCTTCACTGGATTCCAATTTCTGCCAGCGCCGTTCAGTAACTTTGGAATGCTTTTTCAGTTTAGTGATGTTCATGTTTTGCCATGGATGGTTGTTAGCACTTTGAAGGTGGCTGTGGGTGAGGGAAGCAACAGAATCCAGAGCTGAAGTTAAGGTGTTGTGGTAGTGCAAGTCTGTGAATGAGGAGAGAGCGTGCAGAGGGTTCAAAGAGTTAGCGAGTGAATGAAGGTCAAGAGAGTGTATGTTTTGGCGCAAGGTTGCCTGTGTGTGGGTAGCAGAAGTAGATGGAGTAGAAAAGAGGTTCAGAGTTAGCAGGCTGTGGTCGAGGAGAGGGGGGGCAGAGGGGATGAAAGAAAGTTTGTTCCATAGAGCACAGGTAACAGAGGTTGGAGAGCATGGGTTATGTTTAAGAGATTAGTGGGGTTATGGATGTGAGGTGTAGGGAGTTAGTAGTGCTTCTGGAGAGCAGCAGAGAGAGAACAGCAGGCGCAAAACCTGGGAATTTTACTCTCTCTCTACTCCTCTGCGCATATGCAAAACAATATCCAGGTTGTCTGCTGTTTGGCAAACATGAAAATCCTAAAGCCTGGTCATTTGATGGCGTTAGAATAAAGTCCTCTTGCTTTAAGTATATTCTAAGTATGTCACACACCCCGCTTCAAGATATCCATAACATGTGGGTAATACCGACCTGAAGAGGGCGTTCTGCAGAGATGATAGGGAAAAAGAAAGCCCCTCCCGGTCCACAAATACCTGGGACCTCCCACTCATCACCCAGTCTTCCATCTCTGCAGACGGCGAGCAAGTCAGAAGATGATGCCTCCTCCTTGCACAGGGGGACTTGAGGTAGCCGGGATTATTCCCGGCCCGCGTTTTATTCTATTTCCGCCCAGATGCCACTTATCCTTACCTTACATGCCTCCCAGCCTTGGCTGAGGTCTGGGCGATGGTAGAATGGCACATTAGGTGCCCAGGAGCTAAGCTCCACCGGGAGACCCTGTTTCAGAGGGTAGGCGGTGATCCGGGCTGGTGACCCCGGTTTGGGATGCCCTGTCCCTCGGCCATTTCTCCCCTTGTATGTTCCCCTCTTCGGATGCCCTTCTCCTCGTGGGGGGGAGGGGGGGGGTGAGGGCCCACTTTTATTCATTAGTAGCATGAGGTGTGTGTTGTGATATTTTGTGTTTTCACTGTTAGCTGGGCAGCCACCGTGGGCTGGGCTCTTTTGCTAGGTACAGCTGAGGAGATCTCTCTCCTCAGCTGACGCTGGTGGCGGCGGGACCGGGCACAGGCACGTCGCCATGGGCCGCCCGTCTTCTGCCTCCTTCTGGTTCCGGCGCCGCGGCCATTGTTATTGCCGCGGCGCCGGTTCCCTGCAGGTGCGGTGCCCCTTCACATGCTGCAGGGGGGGGGGGGGCGCGCGGGGTCGGGCGCTGTGCGCCGTCGCCGCCGTCCTCCCCGCCTGTCGTCCGCCGTGTTACCGCCTCTGTCATCGCTGCGTATTCGCGTAATTCCCCCGGTCATAGCGACTGCACATAAGTTCACCATATGGAGGCATCCCCGGATACTGGGCTCGGGATCCCCTCGGGGCAATTCCGGAAGTGTATGTTGTGTGGGGTATCCATTACAGGGGACGATGTACTTCTGTGTATACCCTGTGCACAGCAAACTATTACGTGGCAGTCCGAATCCCAGGCTTCTGGGTCAGCACCGCCGGTCGCTTCATCTCCTCCTCCCAGCTTGATATGCACCCCGTGTGACGTTGTCATGGGTGGGGAGCTGCAATCTGAGATGTGCGCCAGATTGGCCAACCTTGAAAAATTAATCTCCAGTTCGGTCGCCCGTAAGGCCCCGGCTAAGAGAAAGCACTTGTCGCCGGCTCCGCCAGTGGATGACCTTGATGATTTTAATAATCTAGATTACTCTGATTATTCCCCGCTGGAGGAAGGGGAGGTTTATGAGGATTCTGATAATTCTGACGATCAGCAGTTTGTTGCCGCTGACGCTGACCTTGGGGACTTGGGGAGATCTTCGGATACTCCTAACGCTCTGGCTCAAATGTTTGAGGTTTTGGCTATTTCTCCTCCTGAGGAGGCTCCGCAACAGAAGGGTGAGTTTTTTGAGGAATCCAGGCCACGCTTGGAATTTCCTAATCAAAAGCATTTTGAAAAAATTATTGCTAAGGAATGGGACAGGCCGGCTCGGCTCCCTGGTATTCCTCAGGAGTGGGATAAGAAGTATCCCTTCCCTTCGGATACCGTTAAGCGTTGGGCATCCCCCCCGAGGTGGATGCACCGGTTTTGGGGTTGTCCAACACTTCTGTGTTAAATAATCCCGATTGTTCCACCCTCAAAGACGGAGAGGACAAACGCATTGACCAGATGGCTTGTCACGGCTTTGCCAGCGTCGGGTCAGCCATGCGGCCTGTTTGCGCTTCGGCGCTGATGGTGGTGGCTGCCAGGTCCGTGGTCAGGGACCTGTTGACGTCTTCCGGGCTTCGTCCGGGTAGTGACGAGTTCCTTGCCCTTAAACGGTGTGAGTTGTTTTTGTCTTTTGTATTAGCCGCCTTGGATGACACTTTGATGATGTGTGGTAGGACGTCGGCTCTGCTGGTGACTATTCGGCGGTCGGTGTTGTTGCGCCAGTGGGCGGCCGATTTTATGTCCAAAAAGTCGCTGACGGCTCTTTTGGAGAGAAATTGGATTCTGTCACCAAGGGTGGTAGGTTACCTCAACGCAAGAAACAACGCCGTCCCTTTCGGGGGGCGCCTTCCTTTACCCCCTCCTTTCGTGGGGCCAGATCTGGCAGGGGTTTTGCCTTCCCCTCTTCCAGAGGAGATTCCGGGAACAGGGGCAGAGGACGTGCCCGTCCAGGATAGAGTTGGGGCTCTAAGCCCAAACCGGCTGCTAAGCCAGCTCAGCAATGAAGGGGCGCCCTCACCCATGCGGGTGGGGGGACGGCTGCGACACTTCTCCCAAGTCTGGGATCAGGAGGTTTCGGACAGATGGATCCGGGAAGTGGTGTCTTCCGGTTACAAGCTGGAGTTCGAGCTCCGCCCCCCTTCCAGATTTTTCAGGTCTCGGGTGCCTTCGGAACCTCTGGCCGCGCAGGGGCTCCTGGTGGCAGTAGAGAGTCTTCTGGACATGGCTGTCATTTGCCCAGTGCCCTCCTCAGACCAGGGCAGGGGTTTTTATTCCAATCTGTTCACGGTACCCAAGAAGGACGGATCGGTCCGACCCATCTTGGATCTGAAGTTTCTCAACAGGTTCATCCGGCCGCGGAAGTTCCGCATGGAAACGCTGCGTTCGGCTATTCACTCTCTTCGTCAGGGAGACTTTCTGACGTCCATAGACATCAAGGACGCTTACCTACACGTTCCGATTTTTCCAGCACACCAGAGGTTTCTCAGGTTCGTGGTGGAGGATCGGCATTTTCAGTTTGTGGCACTCCCTTTCGGTCTTACCTCGGCTCCTCGGGTGTTCACCAAGGTGCTGGCGGGGGTGATGGCTCTACTCAGGGTTCAGGGTATCCGCATTGTGCCCTATTTGGACGATCTTCTGATTATGGCTTCTTCCTTCAACCAAGCGGAGTTGGACACCAGAACGGTGGTATCCACTCTGGAGAGGTTCGGTTGGGTGATCAACTACCCCAAGTCCTCTTTCTCCGTCCAGGGTAGTGACCTTTCTGGGAATGTCTCTGGACACTTCGCAGGCCAGGGTGTTTCTGCCCCAGGCCAAGGTTCTTTTGATTCAGGAGTTGGTTCGGCTTCTCTTGTCGGCCCCTCGTCCGGCCATCCGGCTAGGGATGAGGCTGGTGGGGTTAATGGTGGCCTCATTCGAGGCAGTTCCCTTTGCGCAGTTTCACACAAGGACGCTCCAGCTTCATCTGTTGAAGGTTTGGGACAAGTCTCCGCTATCGTTGGATCAGTCCTTCCAGATGACCCCCCGAGTCCGTCGATCCCTGCAATGGTGGCTGGGGTCTGCCAATCTGTTGAAGGGCAGATCTTTTCTGGCGCGTTGGGAGACGGTCACCACGGATGCCAGTCTGTCAGGTTGGGGGGGTGTTTGGAAGGACTTTCAGGGTCTGTGGGGTCCGCAGGAGGCTCACGAGCCCATCAATGTTCTGGAATTGAGAGCCATCAGGTTGGTTCTGTTTCGCTTGACTCATCAGTTGCAGGGCCTGCCAGTTCAGGTTCGGTCGGACAACCGGACGGCGGTTGCTTACATCAATCACCAGGGAGGGACTCGCAGCAGGAGTGCCCTCAGGGAAGTATCTTTGATTCTGGACTGGGCGGAGAGCCATGTCCCGTGTATCTCAGCGGTCTACATTCCGGGAGTGGAGAACATGGAGGCGGACTCTCTGAGCAGGTCCTCCTCTCGCCAGGGGGAGTGGTCTCTGTCCCCAGGTGTTTCGTTCGATTTGCCTCAGGTGGGGGTTCCCGGCGGTGGACCTCTTTGCCTCTCGTCACAATCACAAACTTACGGTATTTGTGTCTCTCTCGCAGGATCCACTGGCTCTGGCAGTGGATGCCATGTCTCTGAACTGGAGGGATCTGGGGTTTCTTTACCTGTTCCCTCCGTTTCCAATGGTAGCCAGAGTGGTGCGCAAGCTGGCCCTGGAGGGCGCGTCGGCGATTCTGGTGGCACCAAGGTGGCCAAGGCAGGTTTGGTTCGCAGACCTGGTAAGACTGGCAGAGGATCAGTTCGTTCTGCCTCTACTGCCGGACCTGCTCACCCAGGGTCGGCTACGCTATCCCAATTTACCATCGCTGGCTTTGACGGCGTGGCTGCTGAAACCTCCATCTTGAAGGAGGAAGGTCTTTCTGATGCGGTGATTCAGACTCTTATTAGCGCCAGGAAGTCTTCCTCTACTGTTTACTATAGGACCTGGAGGTCCTATATTGACTGGTGTGAAGGTAGGTCCTTCCCGTGTCGGGAGTTTTCCATTTCCAGGATTCTGGAGTTTCTTCAACATGGTCTGGATCTGGCTTCAGCTTAGCACCTTGAAGGGGCAGGTTTCTGCCCTGGCGGTGTTCTTTCAAAGGTCCTTTGCACTTCATCCCTTGGTCAGGACTTTTTTCCAAGGGGTTACGCATGTTCGACCTCCTAGGAAGCCCTTGGTTCCAGTTTGGGACTTGAACCTGGTTCTTTCTGCTCTTCAGGGTCCCCCGTTTAGCCCTTGAATGAGATTGCTTTGTCTTCACTTACTCAAAAGGTGGCGTTTTTGGTGGCTATCACTTCGGTTAGGCGTGTCTCTGAGTTGGCAGCTTTATCCATTAAAGCTCCGTACTTCGAAAGGCATCAGAACAAGGTTGTCTTTCGTTTCAAGACGGATTTTCTTCCTAAGGTGGTTTCTGCCTTTCATCTGAATCAGGACATTGTTCTGCCTTCTTTATGTCCTAATCCTAGCAACGACAAGGAAAGGGCGCTGCATTCCTTGGATGTAGTTCGCGTTGTGAAATACTATCTGGTGGTTACGTCTTCCTTTCGTAAGACTGATGCTTTTTTTGTGGTGCCCTCTGGGCCTAGGAAAGGTTTGGCTCCTGCCAAATCTTCCATTAGTAAATGGATTCGTCAGGCCATCATTGGGGCCTATTATGCTAAGGGGAGGAGTCCCCCTTTTCGTGTTACTGCTCATTCTACTCGTGCGGTTGGAGCTTCCTGGGCTTTTCAGCACCAGGCCTCGGTTGAGCAAGTTTGTAGGGCCGCTACTTGGTCCTCTGTTCACACTTTCTCCAAGTTTTACAAGGTCGATGTTCGGGCCTCAGCGGATGCTGTTTTTGGCCGCAAAGTTCTGCAAGCTGTTGTGGTTTAAGTTGTGCCTTGTTGCCTTGTTTTGGATCCCCGCCCTTTTATGGACACTGCTATTGGATGTCCCACATGTTATGGATATCTTGAAGCGGGGTGTGTGACATACTTAGAATAATACCCATTTTACAGGTGAGTATTTCACAAGATGGTATTATAAGTATGTCACACACCCCGCTTCACCCGCCCTTCTTGTATTCTGGATCCTTTATATTGTGAACTTTGCGTTGCTTTGGTTTATATTTGCCTCTTCCTGGTCCCTTACCTTACTGCTTTCTTTATTCTGGGTGATGAGTGGGAGGTCCCAGGTATTTGTGGACCGGGAGGGGCTTTCTTTTTCCCTATCATCTCTGCAGAACGCCCTCTTCAGGTCGGTATTACCCACATGTTATGGATATCTTGAAGCGGGGTGTGTGACATACTTATAATACCCATTTTACAGGTGAGTATTTCACAAAATGGTATTTTATTAAAGCAGAACAAAACCTGTGAATTTGACTTTCCCGGGCTTTGTGCCAATAATCTCCTCACCAAGGTCCAACGGCACATACGCAGGCTCTCGTCCAATGAGAACCACCTGCTTTGACAGCGTCATTCAGCAGGCCGTTCTCATTTGCAACAATGGGAAGTGCGTGCTGCTGCATCCTCTGTATCCCTAGCAATCTCCCACCCTTGCTTATCTAAATGACTGGGGTGGGAGTGTGCACAATGTGCACAGTTTGTTCTGGCTTTCTGGGGGGGGGGGGGGTGTTCACACAGCGGGAAACCCAGACTCTGGATGTCCCAGAGAAAATCCAGCATCCGGCCCTGGAATCTTTTGGGTTTTGTTCCTCTTTAAGTCTCTAGGTGTACATTGAGCATATAGTTTGCATTGTGAGGCATGTCCATTCTTTATATGCATGTTTTCCTTGTTTTGTGCATAGTAAAATGGTCTGTTTTTTTTTATTTGCAGGAGTGGACATGCTCTCTTAGCATTCATGTTTTCTCGACAAGAAGGTAAATTAAATCGGCAGCAGACCATGGAACTAGGTCATCATATCCTAAAAGCACATATATTTAAGGTACTAGTGAAAAATTCTGTACATTACTTGGTTTCCCGTAAATCTGAGCTAAAATAACATATTTTTTTCTTAATGAGACACGACCAATGTTAGGCTTGATATAGTGGGATGAAAGTTACCAAAAGACAAGGGGGTACAAGGTAAATTGATGTAATTTCTTACTGGGTACAGAAAAAAAAAAATAACTGACATAATACCTTTAAATCTCTAGGGCAAAAACTAGGTTTTGCCTGGCATTTCAGAAATTACTTTTTCACGCTTGCCAAAGGCACATAGATGTCCCTTTGTATTTGATCAATCATTTAATTAGGTTTTTCAAATTAGTTTAAACTTGTATTCATTCTTGACATACTCAATCAAACCTTTTTTTACAACCTCTTATTTTGTTTGAATATTCAGTCATTAGTAACAAAAGCCAAAAATGGTTTTATGTGCTATTGTTACAACAAAGTAAAGCAGCTGATCTTGGTTTCTAACCTAGTTTTACATTGATTTGATGTGGCTAGCTTTGCCAGCCCTTGCTGTGATTTGTTAATGCCCAGTCCAGCAATGATCTTGCCCCGTCTTTTCTTGTAAAAAATGAATGTATCAGGATTTGGAACACCAAAGGAAAACACATTGCCACACATATTATGCAGATCAATACATTTTGAAAGTTAAATTTGCCTTTGAAATAGCCTGTTGTCAGAGAGCAAAATCGGTATTGACTGGTTTATTCTAAATGCCTTTCAGGGGCTTAAACCGGACCTTCAGCATGATTTATTGAAAA
This sequence comes from Gastrophryne carolinensis, assembly GCA_027917425.1. Lineage (NCBI taxonomy): Eukaryota > Metazoa > Chordata > Amphibia > Anura > Microhylidae > Gastrophryne > Gastrophryne carolinensis. Next base: position 214,305,423 of record CM051240.1, read on the forward strand.
GCCCAAACCCTTAAAAAAATTATTCCCCAGCATCTAAAGTTAATATATTTTAAATTTTTAGTCAGTTATTACTCTTTCCCCCACTGGGCTGCAACTCTGTTAAGAACTTTAGGATACGGGTGCTGCCATCTTGACTCAGAAACATCACACTTACTGAGAAGAGGAGAGCGTGATACAGTACAGGGGAGCGGGTTATAGCTGTGCTTCCCTCAGACAGAGCAGAGCAGGGGTCAGGGAAAGGTCAGCAGTCCCAGAATGCACAGCAGCAGAGTCAGAAGGCACTTCCTGTTTGCAGGCTGCCTGACGTTCCATGAGCCGCCATCTTGGATGTTTAAAGGCTCAAAACATGCAGTAGATGCAGGTAGGGTGATTTTTAATGTGAGCAATCTGTATGTGCAGGGTGTGGGAAACATATAAGATAGAAAAAAAATGTGTTGCTTGTCTTAAAGCGGTCCTTCTGAATGTGTATAGTCAAATGTTAGTGTGTGCATTTGAACCCAAGTTAAAGTAGCCAGAACAGTAGTCTCTGGGTAGCTATTTTGTCCTTTCTCTTTTCTGATGATATTCATGTGGTTAACCAACAAATTCCAGTTTTCAACTTTTCAAATAGCATTGTTTTTATTCTAATCACAAGAGTGTATGTTAATAATAAAAAGTTGCAATAATATTCAATTAAGTAGTCTGTTATCTTAACCTATGCAGGAATGCAGCTGTAGACTGGGGCTGGGCACTGTTGTGGTTTGAAGAGCAGGCACTCCCTTGTGGTTGACAAAGCTCCTTTGTCTTCAGTATAGAACAGGGCTTTTGATATTGTTTTTGTTTTTAAGTTCATTGGGGTATCCAAAATTTGAATTGGCCTAGACCTCTATATAACCTTTTTGGTGCCACTTTGGGGTTATAATTTTTTTTGGCAGGGGGGGGGGGAGAGTAATTCAACTATTTGGACGGACAGGCTCCCTTCATAGCAGAGGGGGCATGTTGTTAATGGTCTAAGACAGACCCGGGCATTGTAAGGCCCCAGGGCCACATTACTGCCCTTTGACTGGCTCTGACCGGCCCGCGACCAGTGTTCCCTGTAAGGTGGCAGCATGCTCCCGATGCCTACGCCGCTCAGTCCCGCCCACTTTCCGCACAGTCTTGCCAGAAAAGATAGTGCCGGGTTTGAACAGCCCTTTTGCTCCTCTGTAGTGAGTCTAATGTAGCATGTGTGGATTAGAGCCTCCCTCCTGCAGGTCTGGCTGTGGGCGGAGTTTCTCTTCCCGCCCTTGGCCTGTACTGTGTGGCATGTGTCAGTCGCTGCGGAGCTGACGCTGGAGATGGAGGCACTCCTGCCACTTGTCTGTGCCTCACGTCGTAGGCTGCTGGCACTTGTAGTCCACACCAAATGTTACATGCCGTACGCAGCGCCTGATGGTGCACTGGCTCTCGTAGTACATTTCTGGCCAGACCAATGCCTTTGGGAGGGCGGTAGGACCATACTACAAGGTGGGAAGAGTTTCACACAACCTTTTATCAAGGCCGGACACTGGTCTCCCTCCCCCCCCCGGGATCCCAAATTGGGATGCCTCACTTTTTGAAACCCTTTTTACTCAGTAGCAACATGAAAAAAGGCAAACTCCTTCTCTGAAAGCAGAACAAAACCCAGAGCGGCCACTGGTCTTTCCCCTGGTTATCCCAGATCAGGATGCCCCACTGTGTGAAACCCTTGTTACTTAGTAGCAACTTGACAAATGGTGGACTCCCCCTTAAAGTGGAAATGAACCCAGAGCGGCCACTGGTCTTCCACCTGGGCATCCCAGATCGGGGCTTTGTTCCGCTTTAAGGGAGGGAGTCTGCCAGTTTTCACGTTGCTACTGAGTAAAAAGGGTTTCACACAGTGGGACATCCCGATCTGGGATTTCCAGGGGGAAGACCAGGGGCCGCTCTGGGTTTTGTTCTGCTTTATGTGAGGGAATCCACAATTTTTCACATTGCTACTGAGTAAAAAGTGTGAGCAGTTATTCCATCCTAACCTGATTTGATGATGTTTTAAAGCAGACCAAAACTCATGTAACCCAGTCCTTTGGAGTGTGAAGGAATCCAGATCTGGGTTACAGGCATCATGCCTCTGGGGCAAACCAATTTGGAGACCTCACTGGACACACTAAATTTGGTTTATTTAATAAATTACATTTTCTTATTGCATGGCACGGCCTGCTTCAGTATTCATAACAGTTGGGTTATTCCGCCACAAGGTGGCGCAGTGTACTGCAAAAGAGTTGTGGCATCTCCCGGCCCCCTATAAAAACGGGATTAACCATAGAGTTCCCGGTGTTTCCTCTGCAGGGAAACTGCGAAGATAGAAGATGGGTCTTTCTCTTGCGCAGGTGAGCGGGGCAACCAAGCCTGCGGCCCTGCAAGTCTATTTCCACCCGTTTCTGGACCCTCTCTGCCTCTTGACTAGGGTCAAGTGCTCCAGGAGCGCTGCTCCAAGCCGCAGACCCTGTTCCACAAAGGGTAGCCTATGAGCCTACTAGGGATGCGGAGTTCCTGTCCTGGCTTCTGAGGGGGCGAGTGTTTTGGGGACTGTGTCCCTTTCTTTTCCTTCAGGGGTCCACCACCCCAGCCCGGAGTCACGTGGGCGCCGTTTTCGCTCTCTTCGGGGGGGGGGGGGGCAGGGGTTGACGTGTATCGCGTCGTCCCCCCGCGGCCATTTGGAGGCTTCTGGGGATAATGTGCTTGGGGGTCCTTCGGGAAAATCCCGCCTGTGTGCCGTGTGTGGGGTATCCCCTGTGAGTGACAGTGTCAGGGCGTGCGTGCCGTGCGCCCAAAGTGTCCATGAGCTACAGTCTGGGCTGCCCACTTCGCTTCCCAGCTCTGCTCCCCCTTCGGCATCACCTACACCCCTGCGCCTGCATTTTGCCCCTAGTTAGGGGGATACTAGCGGGGGGTCACAGTCTGATCTGGCACTGCGTGTGGCCAATATTGAAAGGCAACTTGCCAGGCCTGCTTCACGTAAGGCCTCTGGCAAGAAGCGGCACCTAGCTCCCGTGACATCCCTCTTTCCTGAGGAGGAAGAGGGACCTGATACTTTTGTTGGCCTTTACCCCCTTGAGGAGGGGGAACTCTTTCAGGACTCTGACTCCTCTGGGGACCAGCAGGAGGGTTACGGCAGTGACCCTGGGTCTGCGTCTGGGGAAGACTCATGGTTCCCTGAGGACACTGATAGCCTGTTAGCGCACATTTTTGAAATCTTGCACATTGTCCCTCCTGAGGTGGCTAAGAGGAAGCAGGGTGAGCTCTTTCGTCCTGACATACAGCGCCTGGAGTTCCCTGAGCAGAGCCATTTCACTAATATGGTGCTCAAGGAGTGGGAACGTTTTAGTAGATTGCCCGCGGTGCCCAAGGGGTGGGATAGGAGGTATCCCTTTCCTGCCTCACCTGACACTACTACACTGCGGGACAGCGAGGACTGGGTTGCACCCGGTCTGCGCTGCTGCCATTACAGCTATTGCCCTTAAAAGGCAGCTCAAGCGTCTCCTGGAGGGCGCTACGGCTGGCAATAGGGGGGAGGATTATAGATGCCTTTTGCTTTGCTCTAATTTTGTTGCCTTTGTTCTTACTGCTATGGATGATGCGGTAAGGATGTGTGGTAGCACCTCTGCCCTTTTGGTGGCTATGCGCCGCTCTGTTTGGCTGCGTCAGTGGGCGGCTGATACTGCCGCTAAGAAGGCTCTCACTGTGCTCCCCTTTATGGGGCTGCGGCTCTTTGGTGAGCATCTGAATGTCTTAGCCAAGGATGGTAAGCTGCCTCAATGGAGGAGGCAGCCTCGGCCCTTTCGGGGGTACTCCTCTTCCCTCCCCTCCTTTTCGTCCTCCCAGGTGAGGTCGTGGGTCCCTCTTCTCGGGTACCCTCAGGGACTCTTGGGGCCGTGGCAGATCCCGTGGTCGTCCCGGCCTCTCATGAGGTCCCAAGCCCAAACCTTCTCCAAAGCCCCCTTAGGCATGAGGAGGCGCCCTCACCCATCCGGGTGGGGGGACGGCTTCGGCTCTTCGCTCACGTCTGGAGGCTACGTGTCTCAGACCGGTGGATTCAGGAGGTGGTGCCCTCCGGTTACAAGATAGAGTTTGCAGCCTGGCCGCCCCCAAGATTCATCAGATCCCGGATGTCTCAAAACCCTTTGTCAGCTCAGGGTTTGAACCTTGTGGTGGAGTCGGGAGTTATTTGCCTGGGGCCTGCCCAGGAAGGGGGTCGAGGTTTCGTCTCCAATCTGTTCACGGTCCCCAAAAAGGACGGGTCCCTGAGGCCCATCCTGGACTTGAAGGGTCTCAACAAGTTTGTCAGGTTCAAGCATTTTCGCATGGAGACTCTACGCTCGGGGGTCAGTACCCTACCTGCCTACCTTCACGTGCCAATTTTTCCAGGTCATCAGAGATTTCTCAGGTTCGCTCTAGAGGATCAGCGTTACCAATTTGTGGCCTTACCGTTCTGTATCACCTCGGCCCCTCGGGTGTTCACCAAGGTGCTGGCGGGTGTGATGGCTCTGCTGCGAAATCGGGGCATTCGCATCCTTCCTTACCTGGACGACATTCTGATTGTGTCTCAATCTCTTCATCAGGCCGAGAAGGATACTCAGGTGGTGACCTCCACTCTCGAGTCCTTCGGCTGGGTGATCAACTATCCCAAGTCTTCACTGTCTCTGTCTTTGGTGAGGTCCTTTCTGGGCATGACTCTGGATACCTCTCGGGTCAAGGTCTTCCTGCCTCAGCAGAAGGTGGAGGGCCTGCAGAAGCAGGCACGGACTTTGCTCTCGTGTCCCCATCCCTCCATCCGGCAGGGGATGCAATTAGTGGGTCTGATGGTGTCCTGCTTCAAGGCGGTCCCCTTTGCTCAGTTTCACATGAGGCCTCTTCAGTTGCACCTCTTGTCAGTTTGGGATCGGGACCCTGTGTCCCTGGATCAGGAATTTGCTCTGTCCCCCCTGGCCAGACAGTCCCTCTCGTGGTGGCTGGACTCGGGGAACCTTCTAGTGGGCAGGACCTTTCTGCCTCCGTGCTGGGAGACTGTCACCACAGATGCCAGTCTGACCGGTTGGGGGGGGGGGCTTTTGGAAGTCTCTGAAGTTCCAGGGTCGGTGGGGCCCCCAGGAGGCCCATGCTCCCATCAATGTCCTGGAATTGAGGGCGATCAGGTTGGTTCTGTCTCAGCTGACCACACACCTTCGGGGTCGGGCTGTTCAGATCCGCTCGGACAACCAGATGGCGGTTGCATACATCAATCATCAGGGAGGGACTCGGAGCAAGCCAGCCCTCAAGGAAGTGTCCCTGATACTGTCTTGGGCGGAAGAGAATGTCCCCTGCATCTCGGCAGTTTACATTTCGGAGGTGGAGAACCTGGAGGCAGACTCCCTGAGCAGGGGGATGTCTCGGCTGGGGGAATAGTCCCTCAGCAACAGGGTTTTTCACTCCCTGTGTCACCGCTGGGGTCAGCCGGATGTGGATCTGTTTGCGTCCCGTCACAATCACAAGCTTCCCAGGTTTGTCTCCCTGTCTCAGGACCCTCTGGCCGTCGCCATGGATGCGCTAGCAATGCCTTGGACGGAGTTTCGGCTCCTCTATGTGTTCCCTCCATTCCCTCTGCTGGGCAGGGTGCTGCGCAAGATAGCCCAGGAAGGGGTATCAGCCATTCTGGTGGCCCCCTGTTGGCCAAGGAGGGTGTGGTTTGCAGACGACGTGCAGTTGGCAGTAGATCAGTGTGCCCTCCCCAAGGATCCAGATCTCCTCATTTAGGGACAGATGTGCCTTCCCAATATACAAACGCTGGTTTTAACGGCTTGGCTGCTGAAACCTCCTTCTTGATGGATAAGGGTTTGCCAGCCTCTGTTTTTGATACCATGATTAAGGCTAGGAAGAAATCCTCATCTTTTATCTACTACAGGATCTGGCATGCTTACATTGCTTGGTGTGAGTCCAAGTCCTTTCCTTGTCGGGTGTTTTACATCCCCAGGATTCTGGAATTTTTGCAACATGGTTTGGATTCAGGCCTTCAACTCAGTACCCTCAAGGGACAGGTGTCAGCCTTGGCAATTTTTTTCCAAAGATCCTTTGCCAATCACAGGTTGGTTAAGACTTTTTTCCATGGAGTTACGTGCGTCCGCCACGTAAGCCTATGCTAGCAGTTTGGGACCTGAATCTGGTGTTGTCTGCTCTGCAGGGTCCTCCCTTTGAGCCTATACGGGGGAACGCATTGCCTATTCTGACTCTTAAGGTGGCCTTTTTGGTGGCCATTACTTTTGTCAGGCGAGTTTCTGAGCTGGCGGCGCTTTCCATCAAACCGCCTTATTTTGAGAGGCATCAGGATAAGGTGGTGTTTCGGCTTAAGCCGGATTTCTTGCCTAAGGTTGTGTCTGCTTTTCATCTCAATCAGGACATTGTTCTGCCTTCCTTGTGTCCTAACCCTGCTATCTCCAAGGAGCGGACCCTTCACTCTTCGCTGTGAAGTTTTATTTGGTTGCTACTGAGTCTTTCAGGAAGTCTGACGCTCTTTTTGTTCTTCCTGCTGGACTTATGAAGGGTTTGCCTCCTGCTAAATCCACTATCAGCAAGTGGATCCGTCAGGCGGTGGATCAGGCCTATTCTGCTAAAGGGAAGGAACCCCCTTTTAGGATTACTGCTCATTCTACTCGTGCTATTGGTGCATCTTGGGCCTTTCAGCACCAAGCTTCTGTTGAGCAAGTTTGTAAGGCCGCAACTTGGACTTCTGTTCATACTTTTTTTCCAAGTTTTACAAGGTTGATGTTAAGGCCTCAGCGGATGCTGCTTTTGGCCGCAAGGTACTTCAGGCGGTAGTCACTTGAACTGCCGGCCGTTACTCATTGGGGATCCCACCCTACTTTTGGACACTGCTTTTGGATGTCCCAACTGTTATGAATACTGAAGCAGGCCGTGCCATGCAATAAGAAAAAGACAATTCTGTGAGTACTCACCTGTAGAATTGTTTTTGTTCTTGCATGGCACGGCCTGCTTCACCCCACCCTTGTTATCGTTATTCTTGTTTGCCTCTTTATGGTGATTGTTCCAAGTTAATTGGGGTTTTTACCTTTTTTACATTTTTTACCTTTATTCTCTCCCGGCTTCTTGTCTCACTGCTTGTCTACGCTGGGAACTCTATGGTTGATCCCGTTTTTATAGGGGGCTGGGAGATGCCACAACTCTTCTGCAGTACACTGCGCCACCTTGTGGCGGAATAACCCAACTGTTATAAATACTGAGGCAGGCCGTACCATGCAAGAACGAAAACAATTCTACAGGTGAGTACTCACAGAATTGTCTTTTTTGGAAGGCAACCTCACTTTTTCATTGTTTAACTATAACATATACTCGTATCGGCTTGTCCCAACAATGATATTTACTGCTTTTTATAAAGAAATACAATTATATTATGCAGAATTGAGTTCAGCCTTTTGGCCTGGCCCTCCACAATATTTTTAGTTTCTCATGTGGCCCCATTGAAAAAATAATTGCCCACCCCTGGTCTAAGAAGTGCTATGCTGAAATATAAATATATATATAATTTTGTTTTACCTAATGAAAACAGTAGTGGTCATCTGAGCAAGGTCTGACCACCAACAGGGTCACACTGGATTTATTTGAGGCATCTACAAAAAGTGAGAAGGATTGAAGTCAAGGCAATGTGACCTTTTCTGGACAATTAAAATAAGCAGAAAGAATACATGCTTACAAAAAATGTACAGGCTTGTTTGCGAATATAAAACAAAAAAGGCTATAGGCTACATGATTATTGTACAAGGTATTACACTACTTATTAAAATAGAATAAATATGGGGGGGCGTGTCCTAGGCATGGTGGTGTGAGGCTGCATATCCCTGAGCTCCCGCACCTTTGCCCGAATCGAAGCAATCTAGCAGCAATCCCATCGCTCTGACTGGCCCAGGGACTATGGGCAGGAGGAAGACCACCCTGAGGAGGGGTAAGGGTGGCAGGCAGGGCTCCCGTTATCGTTATATCGGCGAGCACATGGACTTACCGTCGGCAGCCCAGGAAGACAAGATGGCGGCTCGGGACGGGACGTCCTCGGAGGAGAGGGAGGCGGATTCGGAGGCGATTGCTCCTGGTCGGCTGGAGCAGGAACATCGGGAGGCTGGAGGTGATGCTGCAGGGCTCGGAGGAGAAGCACGGAGGAGCGGCGGTGTGCCGAGCGCTGCGGGTGGCGGCCCACGTGCTGTGCTGGCGGCGGGCCAGGAACGGGAGGAGAGAGGACAGCGAGCTGCGTGCCTGCCACAGACCAGCGCATCATTTGAGGGCGGCCGGATGCCGGGCTCGTCATCCGACGCTCAGGCGCCCGGATCGCCTGACAGAGGCTGCGAGAGGCGCCCCACCAACCCAGAAGCGGCGGCGGTGACCGGCCCTGGAGGACCTAAGATGGCGGCTGGAGGTGAGCGTGGGGCGGGAGCAGGAAAGGTCGGCGTGGGGCTGGAATTGCCCTCACCTGAAATACCCAGGGGAATGAGAGACTCTATGACAGGGAAACGGGGGTCCACGGGGGCTAACACAATGGAGCTATTATCGGCCCCCCCAGGCTGCAAGTCCACGCCACAGCCGAGCCCAGACAAGCCCCAGAACAAAGATCCATCATGGGGACAGCGGGCGGCTCCCCCTCCCACCCTGATCACCCACACAGCAAAGTGCCCAGCCTGAGATCCCCAGACCACAAATGGGGGGTGCCATGGATGCTTTAAGTCCCCAGCGCAGTCCTTCCTCGGGGGGGACACAAAAAATTGGCCTAGAACGCTTTGCATATTTGCCCAGACAGGAAGGAGGGCAGAGCAGTGTCCGCCCTGCTGATACCCAGCACAGGAGAGAAGCGGTCCCCCCTGCTGGCCTCCCGCAGCGACAACCGAGACCCCGCCAACCAGTCCCTCTGGAACCGAGGGTGGTTATTAGCTCCTTGGGAATTGGCTCCCCCAGCCCGCCGTCATCTCCCCTGTTGCCATCTCCAGAGATTTCTTGGTCTGGGAACGGACCAAGCCTGACTGAGATGTCGCCGACGAGGCCATGCTTCTCTCCAGAGCAGGAGGCGGCCCCGCAGGTCTCATGGGTGCCACTAACTGGGATGAAGGCCCTGGGATCGCCCCCGGGGATGCCAAGCTCAGCGAATGCATATGTACCTGCGCCCTCTCGACAGACAAATATCCATTTGGAAACTATTTCATTTCTGCGGGGTCTCCCGTCTAAAGCAGACATTGAGGCCTTAATAGCGAAATATGAAGAGGCCCACAGACGCGAGTTGGGCGAAGTCAAGAATCACATACGGGCAGTTGAAGAAAGAGTGGCTGGCCTTGAAGCTGAAACGCCCTCAGTGTCGAGTCGTCTGCAACAACTTGAAGCGCGGTGTGACATGCAAGAAACGTTGCTACAAGCTCAGATGCTCCACATAGATGACATTGAAAACAGGAGTCGCAGAAATAATCTGCGCCTTCGGGGCATCCCGGAGGCATCCATGGGGGAGGACCTCACTCACATCACGACAGTCATCCTCAACACGGTGCTGGAGAGGGCTCCGACTACCCCGATCGAACTGGACAGGGTTCATAGAGCACTGGGTCCGCCTAGCACAGACCCCTTGAGACCTCGAGATGTGGTTTGCAGAGTCCACAAGTACACCTTGAAGGAAGAGATCACTCGCAAGGCCTGGAGCAAAGGCAGCGTGGACTTTGATGGGGCCAGTGTTCAGATTCTTCAGGACCTGTCAAGAAGAACTCTCCTGATGAGAAGAGCCCTGAGACCGCTACTAGAAGTCATTACGAGCAGAGGGGGGTCTTACAGATGGGGTTACCCCTTTCATTTAGTCATTCGGAAAGAAAGAGACACTTTCCTGCTCAGAACACCAAGGGACCTCCCTGATTTGTTTTCCTTCCTGGGTTGTGAACCGGTGGAGGTGCCAGACTGGTTGGCGGCGAAGTTGGCGCCTTCACCACTGCCCCGGAATGCTGCTCGAAGGGCTCCTGTAGGCTCGAGAGGTCGCGGAAGACAGCGTCGTAGCCGGCGACAATGCAGGCCGTATGATGTAGAAACTTGATTTATTAACCCTCTTTTCTCATTTTCATTGACTTACATTATCGCCGCCCTCCTCGCCGGGGGGAGCGTCCTTGGCATTTTTTATATGCTCGCTGACAGGCCTTCTGGGGCGTTGAGCGAGCTATGTGACGCTTATGCCTTATCCGTTGATTGACGGGGATGTTCTCTCTGCGAGTTGGGGGGCTCTATCTGAGGAACGACACTTGCTTATTTGTTGCAACTAAATGTCACTGTTATCTTTTTGATGCTCCTGGCTACATTGCCTACACAAGCTGGATTTGCTGCTATTCATTGGCAGGGCTGGTTGTCTAGGCAATCTAGCCTAATCACAGGGCCTGGTGCGGGGGAGGGAGGTACCAGTTGCTTCTCCGTGTCGACGGGCACTCTTCCCCCCGATAGGGCCGACTCGAGGTTTTTCTCCGTATAGGATTGTTAGAGATTATCTATATTGATTATAATTGGGTTTTTTCTTTTTCTTTCTATTTTTTCTTTGATTTTTCTCCCTTCTTGGTTTTGTGTTTATTGTTGTCTGTACTTTCCCTCCCCCCACTTTCCCTTCCCCCTAATTCCTAAGGGTAGAGCTAGACCCCTACGGGCAGAGGACCCCACTAGCCCACGAAGGGATCGTTGTTGGGCTTTCTGGAGAAAGATCTGCCATGGCAGGAACCACAATTGTTTCCCTCAATACTAAAGGCATGAATACCCCTGAAAAGAGATCGCTGGTTTTGAGAAACTTGAAAGGCCTTAAGGCTCAGATAGGTTTCTTACAGGAGACACACTTTAAGGCCTCCAACCCACCTACCCTGGGGGATAGATTCTTCCCTAGGGCATATCATAGCTACTCGCCTGATTCTAGGTCCCGGGGGAATAGCATAGTGATTTCAAAATCATTGGCCTGGGAACTCGTAGACTACAAGGCAGATGAGGAGGGTAGATGGTTGATGGTGAAGGGGAAAATCAAGGCTGAAATGTATACCCTTGCTAATATCTACGCACCAAACACGAGCCAAATCCCCTTTATAACAGGTGTTCTGGAGACCCTTGAGGATTTCCGGGCCGGGGAATTGATTTTGGGCGGGGATTTTAACGTAGCCCTAGAGCCACTACTAGACACCTCTAAGGGGGGACCCCACTTTGCCTATGCCAAATTAAAACACCTTAAGAAAACCCTTACTCTATTTCAACTAGTGGACCCCTGGAGAATCCAACACCCGAACACGAGGGACTACACCTTTTTTTCACACCCACACACTTCCTACTCCAGGATTGACTTGTTCTTAGTACCACACTCCCAACTGGCGAGAGTGATTAACACCACAATAGGCCATATCACATTATCTGATCATGCACCTATCTCCATCACGATTGAGGACCCCTTTCCTGTGCCCAAATCCTGGTCCTGGAAACTGAATGGTTCACTACTGGAGAACCAGACTGTGCTGGAAGTAGTTCAAAGGGACCTTAAACATTACTTTGAGATAAACTCTGGCCCGGAGATTTCTCCTGGGACGGTCTGGGAGGCCCACAAGTATGTCATTAGGGGTTCGTTAATCAGTCAGGGGGCACGGGTTAAAAAGGAAAAAATGGAATGCATGCTGAAGCTCCTCAAAGAGATAGGGAGACTTGAAGCGTCACATAAGAAGTCACTGTCGGTCGCACTCCTGCCGACGCTTACTGAGCTGCGTGAAAAGTTAAAATCAGTATGCTGTGACAAGCTGAAGGCTCAGGCGGCTAGATGCCGGCAGGCTTTCTACGAGTCAGGAGATAAGTGTGGAAAGATGCTGGCGAGGGCTCTGAGAACAGAAAGGGCAAAAACTTTTGTGCCCAGGGTGGCGGACTCCCGGGGGAAGGTGGTGCATCGCGTCGAGGATATCGCGGAAGCATTTCGCAAGTTCTATAGGGATCTCTATAACTTGCCACTTTCCCAGGAAGGTGACCTGGGTCAGAAATGCGCTCAATATATCGCGAACTCGGGCATGCCCAGACTCTCCGGGGAGGCTGTCTCAGAAATGGAAGGTCCAATATCAATGTTGGAGTTGCAGGCTGCCGTGTCTGAGGCGGCTTCGGGAAAAGCGCCGGGTCCTGATGGGCTGCACATCCAATACTACAAAAAATTGTTTCCCATCCTGGCCCCTAAGCTCCTCTCTATGATGAACTCCGTCCTGGAGGGAGCCCCCCTCCCAAGTGATACACTACGGGCGCACATAGCGGTGATCCCGAAAGAGGGGAAAGACCCCACCCTCTGTGCAAGTTACAGGCCGATCTCGTTACTTAATACAGATGTTAAATTATTTGCAAAGATTCTGGCGTCGCGGATTGCACCGCACCTGCACTCAGTGATATCCCCAGATCAGGTGGGCTTCATGCCTCTCAGAGAGGCCAGAGATAATACCACCAAAGTCTTGAACCTGATTCATCTGGCACAGAGACAGCGCATGCCCACCCTGTTGCTCTCCACCGACGCCGAGAAAGCATTTGACAGAGTGAATTGGCACTTCATGAGGGCGGTGCTTAGACATGTTGGTTTAGGCCCAAACATGCTACACTGGATTGAGAGTCTATACGGCTCCCCCTCGGCGTCTATGAGAGTAAACGGCTACACGTCAGATTCCTTCGGGATCTCAAACGGGACAAGGCAGGGCTGTCCTCTGTCGCCGTTGATCTTTATATTGGCATTGGAGCCCTTTCTGTGTAAGGTGCGCGGCAATCCGGACGTTAAGGGGCTGAGAAACATCTCGGGGCATTACAAGGTGGCAGCGTATGCTGATGATTTAATCTTTTTCTTGACATGCCCCGAGATCACGCTGCCTAATCTCATGCAGGAATTCAGGGAATACGGGGCTCTTTCGGGTTATAAGATTAATCTGCAGAAATCGGAGGCTCTTAACATTAATATCCCTATGCACAGATTTGAGACGATTAAGAATGCCTTCCCATTCCGCTGGGCCAAAGAGAGCGTTAAATACTTGGGAACGAATATCAGTGGGGATCTCTCCAGGATATATATGCTCAACTTTCCCCCACTGCTGAGACGCTTCGAGGCAGAAACAGCCAGGTGGAGTAAGGGGAAGCTCTCGTGGTTCGGGAGGTGCAACGCTGTCAAAATGACCCTACTTCCCCGACTACTCTATCTCCTGCAAGCCCTCCCGGTTGCTATCCCACGCTCTTACTTTCAAAGAGTCCGCTCGATCTTTACCAACTTTATCTGGGCGGGGAAGAAACCGAGACTTGGGGGGGGGGGGGGGGGGGGGATCTTAACTAGGACGAAGGAACGGGGAGGAGTGGGTTTACCAGATCCTATGATGTATCAGTCTGCAGCGCACCTCTGCAGGGTGGTTGATTGGTGTATCCATGGGCAACATAAGCAGTGGGTGGGTCTTGAGCAAAGTTTTTTAGAGGTGCCGATCCAGGGGACACCATGGCTGGCGGGGGAGGGTGACAAGGTGGGAAGACAGCACCCTACCATAGGTCCCACGCTTGGGATATGCAAGACCGTGTTTCAGCGCCAGGGGATATCCCCCTTTCCCTCCCCAATGTACCCGGTCCTAGGCAACCCACGCTTTACCACAGTGTGCGAGGGACATAAAGCAAAGACCTGGATCAACTCCAAAGTATACAGGATCGGACACTTCCGCACGGGAGGGGACTGGATGAACCCTAACTATATAGCGCAAAGACTGGGGATCCCTAGCTGGTCATCCTGGCAGTGTATGCAACTCAGGCACTTTTTAGCTTCCCTGCAGGAGTACAGTGCGGGTAGACCTGAGTTCACTATCTTTGAAGAACTGTGCCAGAGTACTGAGACGGAAAGGCATACGCTTTCAAGGATCTACAGACTACTGATTGATCCCCCTGACGCAGATGACCCACCGTTCCTTGAAAAATGGGAAAGAGACCTGGGTACGCCATGGTCCCCCAAGCAACGCCGCATGGTATTGGAGCTGCAGCATAAGACCTCGATTTGTACCCGATACCAAGAGTGCGGGTACAAACTGCTCTCGAGATGGTACAGGGTTCCTACAGAGCTACATAGGTGGTTCCCAGCTGTCTCTCCAAATTGTTGGAGATGTGGAGAGGAAAGGGGAGATCTGCTGCATATTTTCTGGTCATGTAGTAAACTGAAACACTATTGGAACTCGGTTCGGCAGGCTGCAGAGAAAGTGTCGGGGACTCCAGTCCCGGACGATCCTGCTCTTTGCCTTCTCCACATGTCGGAAATGCCCATGAAACGGTATCGCAAGTCCGTGGTCCGTCATCTGCTTAATGCAGCTAAAGCAGGCATTCCCCAGATGTGGAAAAAGGAGGAGCCCCCCTCCATTGCAGGTTGGTGTCAGAGAGTTAACGACATAATGCGATTTGAGAACGTGGTGTCCTCGAGAGAGGGTACATATGAGAAATTTACGACTGGATGGCCTTCACTGAGTCCCCAGAGGGCAAGGATATGTTGAAAATGACATGAGCCCGCTCCCCCATTATTGCCATTATTGCCCTTGCCCTTTCCCTTCCCTCCTTTCCCTTCCCCCTTTTTCCTGTTCTTGTGCTGTTTGTTCGAGTCCTCTTTTAGAGTCTGCTGTATCCTTGCTGTCAATTGCCTAGCTTTAGCATAAGATGAGGTTTGAGTGTATATGTCTTTTATAATCAACCCTTTCATGAGACAAGAAACAATAACGAGACTGATTTCCTTTTTCTTCACTTTATTATACCATTGTTATGGAGACGAGTGACATGTACTTTACCTTATCAACTGTTGATCAGACTTATGTTAAAAGTTGTACTCTTTTGTTTATTGAAAAATTGAATAAATAAAGATTTATAAAAAAAAAAAAATAGAATAAATATACATACAAAAGTACTGCATGCCTCATATGTAATGGAATTAAACCACACATCGTAGGCTATAGACCCACCCAAAATGAGGTCTCGCTTTAAAACGGCACCACAACATTGTGACCCGATAAAAACAAGAAAAAAATGTGCTCCACCACACAATTCACGCAGACAATCTGCAAGCACACTGCCAGTATAATATAATAGAAAGATTGGGGGTGGGGAGGAGGCTTGTCAGACTAATATGGTGCTCCAACAACAAGTTATTGGTTCCAATGGCTATGTAACAATCGCACCATCCGTGGGCAGACTCGAGTTCAGCAGTGAAAGAGTTACTCTGTGGTCACACTGAATATATAAATGACGATGGTTAAAATCCCATGGAGTACTTGTAGGCATTGCCACTTCCAAATGTTTAGCATAATTCTTCTGTCATTTGTTTTGTAAGTGAAATATCACAATTGCAGTAAACGCAGGCATTAAAGTATTTCACTTGGCTAAAAATAATCCACAATGATGGGAATTCTGCTTTGCAGGGCGTCTAAGATGATCTTTCCAGAAGATCCCACTCTTTACACTCAACTAGATACAGCAAGAAAACCCAAATCCCTGCATTCTCCACCTTGTTCCTTAACCCATATCTCTGATATGTTACGTGTATATGGGCATCATTGGCAAGTGACTCTAGGATAATTCAAGTGGGAATAGTTTAGGGGAATATTTAATATTTTAGCAGTTATTGTAAACCTGAATCTAGTTTAAATGTAAGTCCACTTTCAATAGAAATTTTCAAAGTGTATATTTTTTGAGTGGCAGAATGATGTCTTGAACTGAGCGCTCAGCTGATCTAGTGTTTTTTAATGTTTTCTAATTTAAGCAAATGTGTTTTATGGAAGCAGTTTTCATTTGTTGCTATTGGCAAGGTACACGACAGACTTGTGTACATTGCCAATAGCAACAGATTGCATACAGTTGTACAGAACACTGCATGTGTAAGTGTCGGTGAGCTGTCACCGCAGCAGTGGCCATAGCAGCAGTGTTCTTTTTGTACAGGGCTCGCTCCACTTTTCTTGGTGTACGTTGCCAATAGCAACAGATTCCAAAAGAGCTTTCACCTTTAAAGGTGAAAGCTCTTTTGTTGTGTGGATGTAGGGTATCCCTGCGTGTTTTTGTGGGGCTGTGACCTGCTTACTGTAAATGGCTACCTGAAGAATCTTTTCTGACCCACATTTCAGGCAGGCAACAGGCAGCATTGACCCACAAAAGTTGCCGCAATTTTGTGGAATAAAACACTTGACTTTTTCCACCACCGAAGCCATCTGCGATTGGCATATCTAAAGATTTCCATATGATGTGTGCCAGCAGTCTGGCCGCATCCCCAGTTTCTCATTGGAGTACGCACTCCCTTGCGCCCGACCCATCTGAATGGCTGGGTGCAGAAGTGCGCCAGCTGCAGGGAAGCCAGGGATGCGACCACCAGTGAGCAAAGCCTTGAAGTAGCCGTCAGTAAAGGTGAGTTTACTGGTGACCCTGTAGGATGCCCCAATTTATTCTTAGTATACAGTATGTCCTGCTCCAAAGATAATACTTACAAGTGGGTTATCCTCCGCCAGATGGCACTGTACTGCAGAGACATTGAAAACAGGCTCCTCCCGGCCCCTTAAATACCCGGGGACCTCCCACAAATCCCCAGAATTTCTCTGCAGTCTGACTGCGAAGGACAAGAATATGTCTCTCTCTTCTCGCAGGTGAGCGGGGCTATTAGCCTGCGGCTCTGTAGGACTATTCCACCTGTTCCACTAGTAATGTGCCTCCCAGCCTTGGCTGCGCTGGTCGGGTGACAGTAGGCAGCACCATGAGTGCTTAAGGAGCGCTGCTCCACCACAGTCCCCCACCAAAGGGTAGGCGGTATAGGCTTATGGTGAGCCTCTATGGGATGCCCCTCCCGCACTATTGCCCCATGCCCCGTATATCGGTGGCTCCTATCTAGATGGGCCGCCGTCCTCCCTCATTCTCCCTGTAGCCTTCGGGGGGGAAAAAGGGGGGGGGGGTGTACGTATGTATACATTATGTGTTTTTTTGTGACTTTACATATGTTGTGTCAGCCGCCGCGCTGACTTGCTTTGTCTTTATTATTGTCATTACTGCTGCCTCCTTTTTCATAATGTTCCGCGCTTGGCGGTGGCGTTACCTCAGGCGCTGTCGTTGGCTGCTTGTCTGGTTGGCTTCGCGCTCTTCGGGGGGGCGGGGCCTGGCTCTGGCGCGCTCCGCTTTATGGCTCGCACTGGCCCGCCCCTCGAGGTATACCGACGCCATTTTGTCTGATCGTGGGCTCCTGTGTGACGGTTTCTACCTACCGCGGTCCGTAAGTGCCCTCGTGGGCGACTTTATCATCATTTTATATTGTATGTATTGCTTACGTCCCACTTTTATTGTGTCTTTCAGACGGGCGAATCCATTGGCTTCTCCCGGCCCTCTGTTAATTGTTTAACTTGTGAGGCCTAGTGTAATTACTCCCACTTCCCTAGCGGGTTATTGGGGCATCCAGGGTTGCTTTATAGCGTTAATTCCTACTGCCTTATTGTGCCTTGTAATCACTATATGGAGGCATCTCAGGATAATGTGACCGGGGTTCCTTCGGGACAAGCCTGGCTGTGTGTAGCTTGTGGGGTCTCGCCTATTAGCGGTGACAATGCACAGGTCTGTGTACCTTGCGCCCAGCTGGTGCTAGCGCTGCAATCTGGCCTTCCTGTGGCTGGGCCTGCACCTCGTTTCACTTCACCTACTCCCCCAAGCTTGAGTCTAACTCCCAATGACTTGAATACAAGTGGGGACTCTCAGCCTGATGTGTCTGCTAGACTGGCTAGTGTCAAGAAGTTAATTGCTAATACCCTGGCGCGTAAGGCCACTGCAAAAAAGCGGCACTTAACACCTGATGTTACTCTTTTCCCTATGGAAACTGAGGAGTTTTGGCATTTATGTGGTTATACCCCCTTGGAGGAAGGGGAGCTGTTCCCCGATTCGGGGTCATCTGATGAGAGACCCAGGAGTCATGACGATTCTGGCTCTGACCCCTGGGCCCCGGATGATACTGACAGACTGCTGGCCCAGATTTTTGAGGTGCTGATGTGGTTAAGTGCTGGTCATCCCCTCCCGAGGTGGATGCCCCTATTCTAGGGTTGTCTAACACCTCTGTCATGCACTCCCCTAACTCTACTACCCTGCGGGATGCTGAAGACCTGCGCATTGACCAACTGGCATCCCATGCTTTTGCAATTGTGGGGACGGCGCTGCGCCCGGTCTGTGCCTCGGCCATTACATCTGTGGCTCTTAGGTCTCTGATCAGAAGTGTCCTTGATGGTGCCCCTGATGATTTGCCTCCTGATGTGTTTAATGCACTATCTAGCTGTGATGTCTTTGTAAATTTTGTCCTCTCTGCCTTGGATGACACCATTAGAATGTGTGCCAGAACTTCTGCCCTGGTGGTGGCTATACGCCGATCGTTTGGCTGCACCAGTGGGCTGCTGACAATGCTGCCAAAAAAGCCCTCACTGGGTTTCTCTTCAAAGGGCTACGCCTGTTTGGGGACCGCCTGGACCTTTTTGCTAAGGGAGATAAGTTGCCCCAGCGCAGGCGGCAGTCTCGGCCCTTTCGGGGTCAGGGCTCCTTTTCACCCCCCCACCGTGGTGCTAGACAAGGGAGGGGGGTTTCCTTCACTGGGGCCCGAGTAGACTCCTGGCATAGGAGCAGAGAAAGTGGTCGTCCTGGCTCCTCCTGGGATTCTAAACCCAATTCCTCTCCCAAGCCCCCTCAGGCATGATGGGGCGCCCTCACCCATCCGGGTGGGGGGGCGGCTTCAGCACTTTGCTCACCTCTGGAGGCTTCATGTCTCAGACTGGTGGATTCAGAAGGTAGTGTCCTCCGGTTACAAGATAGTTTGCTGCCCCCCCCCCAAGATTCATCAGATCCCGGATTCCTCAGGACCCTGTCTCAGCTCAGGATCTAGTTCAGGCTGTGCAAAGGCCTCCTGGAGCTGGGGGTCATTTGCAAGGTCCCTTTAAGAGAAAAAGGCAAGGGCTTCTATTCCAACCTTTTCACAGTACCCAAAAAGGATGGGTCAGTCAGGCCCATCCTAGATTTGAAGATCTTCAACAAATTTGTCAGGAGCAGGCACTTTCGCATGGAAACTCTGCGCTCTGCCATCAGTTCCCTGCGCCCAGGGGATTTCATGACGTCTGTGGACATCAAAGATGCTTACCTTCACATTCCTGTGTTTCCAGGTCACCAAAGATTTCTCAGGTTCGCATTGGCAGATCAACACTACCAATTTGTGGCATTGCCCTTTGGTCTCACTTCAGCTCCCAGGGTGTTCACCAAGGTGCTGGCTGGGGTGATGTCTCTGATCAGGTCTTGGGGCATCCACGTGCTGCCTTACCTGGACGACATTCTCATCACCTCCCAGTCTTTACAACAGGCAGAGTTGGACACTCAGCTGGTGGTTTCCACCCTGGAGTCTTTCGGCTGGGTGATCAATCACCCCAAATCCTCTCTGTCCCCCTCCTCGGTGACTCCATTCCTTGGAATGATTCTGGATACAGTTCAAGCAAGGATTTTCCTTCCTCAACAGAAGGTGGATGCTCTGATTGCGCAGGCCCGGTTCCTGCTATCTTGTCAACATCCCTCCATCAGGCAGGGAATGCAGCTGGTGGGTCTGATGGTGGCGTGCTTCGAGGCGGTGCCTTATGCTCAGTTCCACTTGAGGCCTCTACAACTTCACCTTCTGTTGGTATGGGACAAGGACCCAGTGTCCCTGGACGGGGTCTGTGTGCTTTCCCCCCTGGTCAGGCGGTCCCTCTCGTGGTGGCTGGACTCCAGGAACCTGCTGGGGGTCAGATCCTTTCTGGCCCCCTCCTGGGAGACGGTCAACACGGATGCCAGTCTGTCATGATGGGGGGGTTTCTGGAAGTCCCTGCGGTTCCAGGGGAGGTGGGGCCCTCAGGAGGCCCACACACCTATCAACATCCTGGAACTGAGGGCGATCAGGTTGGTTCTGGCTCAGTTGACCCATCACCTTCAGGGTCTGCCTGATCAGGTGCGCTCAGACAACCGGACGGCAGTTGCCTACATCAATCATCAGGGAGGGACCCAGAGCAAGGGGGCCCTCCAGGAAGTATCTCGGATTCTGACCTGGGTAGAGGCCAGTGTTCCCTGCATATCAGCTGTGTACATCCCGGGGGCAGAGAATCTCCTGGCAGACTCTCTGAGCAGGGTGACCTCTCGCCAGGGAGAATGGTCCCTATGCAACAGGGTTTTCCAATCCCTGTGTCACCGTTGGGGTCTACCAGATGTGGATCTGTTTGCGTCCCGTCACAACCACAAGCTCCCGGCCTTTGTCTCCCTGTCTCAGGATCCTCTGGCCTTGACCATGGATGCTCTATCCATGTCATGGCAGGACTTTCGGCTCCTGTATGTCTTTCCTCCATTCCCCCTGCTGGGCAGGGTTCTGCGCAAGATTGCTCTGGAAGGGGTGCCAGCAATTCTGGTGGCCCCCAGGTGGCCAAGAAGAGTGTGGTTCGCAGACGTGGTACAGCTGGCAGTATATCAGTACATTCTGCCCAGGGTGCCGGATCTGCTCACTCAGGGCCCCTTACGCCATCCCAATTTACAAACTCTGGCTTTGACGGCCTGGCTGCTGAAACCTCCATCTTGATGGAAAAAGGGTTGTCTGCCTCAGTGGTTGATACCATGGTAAAGGCTAGGAAGAAGTCTTCTTCTTCCATCTATTACAGGGTATGGCGTGCCTACATTGACTGGTGTGAGTCTAAGTCTCTTCCCTGTCGTGTGTTCTCTATTCCCAGGATTCTGGAGTTCCTGCAGCATGGGTTGGAGATGGGGCTCCAACTCAGTACTCTGAAGGGTCAGGTTTCTGCCCTGGCTGTTTTCTTCCAGAAGTCTTTTGCTCAGCATTCTTTGATCAAGACTTTTTTCCAGGGGGTTACTCATGTGCGTCCCCCTCGTAAGCCCATGGTGCCTGTTTGGGATTTAAACTTGTTTTTTTCTGCCTTGCAAGTTGCTCCCTTAGAACCTCTGCAGGACGCTGCTCTGGTCATTCTTACTTTCAAGGTTGTCTTTTTGGTGGCTAATCACTTCTGTTAGGCGTGTGTCTGAGTTGGCGGCGCTTTCAATCCAGCCCCCCTACTATGAGAGACACCAGGACAAGGTGGTGGTCCGCTTTAAGCCAGATTTTCTGCCTAAGGTAGTGTCTGCTTTTCATTTGAATTAGGACATTGTTCTTCCTTCCTTGTGCCCTAATCCTAGCAACGCTAAGGAGAGGGTTTTGCATTCCTTGGATGTGGTTAGGTGTACCTGGTGGCCACTGCGTCTTTCAGGAAAACTGATGCTCTTTTTGTGGTCCCTTCCCTTGTTATAATTACCAGTTTGGGTGGTTAAATTCTCCCGGCTTCTCGTTCACTGCTTTTCAATGCTGGGGATTTGTGGGAGGTCTCGGGGTATTTGAGGGGCCGGGAGGAGCCTGTTTTCAATGTCTCTGCAGTACAGCGCCATCTGGCGGAGGATAACCCATTTGTAAGTATTATCTTTGGAGCAGGACGTACTGTATACTCATAATATCAATTCTACAGGTGAGTAATCACAGAATTGTATTTTTACTGTCCCGCAACGATTTTGATCCGATTTAAGGGTCATATTAACCTGAAATGTTTCATGACGGGTGGGGTGTCTACTCACTGCTTTTATGTTGGAATCTGTTTGTGCATGTGTCTCATTGTGTTTGTTCTATCTTGGTTCAGTGCCGGACACTTTTTCTTGATTATAAACGTGAACCCTAACCTTAAAAATGTGTTTGTCTTGCCTTTGCACCTACCCTTCATCTAGTCTTCATGTGGTAACTGGGCATAACAGCCCATGGACCTGCATTACTTGATATCTTTAGCCATTGTAGTGGCCTTCAAGAGCAAAGGAGGAACATGAGAGGGGCTAATCTAAAGTCATGCAGGTGGCAGGGCTGAAGCAGATGAATCTTCATGCAGCTATGGCTAGCTCTACAGTGCCTGCTTTTTATTTCTGTAGTTTTGCAATTTTCAGTTCAAGTTCATTTGCAATTTTTTGTTACTTCTCATTTATTGAAGGTTTACTTCAAATCACTGTAGAACGTTTTATAATTTATATTTTGTAGGGTCTGAGTAAGAAAAACGGAGTCTCATCTAGCACTCTGCAGGCCTTGTGGATTGGATACAGCACAGATGGCTTGTCAGCCGCACTTGCTTCTTTGAGGAATCTGTACACCCCTAATGTAAAGGTAAGAGCATCAAGGGGGATCTGCACTGTATGCATGTCGTAAATGGAACATGTCCAGTTGCTGAACTTTCCACTTCAGTTGCTAATTAAGAGCCAAACAACTTTAGAGCAGAAGTATTGATCAGCCTCAACATTTTGGATGGCAGTTAATCAAGTATGCTTGTGACACAGCATACAATACCTTGATCTGCTGTCACGAAATGACATCAGCAAAACATGTGACCTGTGTCAATGTGGAGAACACGACCAAACCAGAACAATGTGGGGGGTGTCTGTACTCTCTTCATCCATTTAACAGGCCTGAAAACATCCAAATTAATTTATTCTGTTTAAAAAATGTTGAAAAGGTTGCTTTTAGTAACAAGCTGGCTAGTCACACATCTTTTATCGGATTAGCTGTACGAGGGTACTGAAAGTTTAGGTGTACTTTCTGAAGCTTATATCTGTTTAAAAGTCATGTTTAAAGTAATTTCCAAAAGGGTAGCAGAACCAACTGATAATCTGATTGTAAAGAGTGGCAAAATATTTATTTTATAGAACCTAGCTTCCCTGTGATTACTTTTTAGTTGCATAATATAATCTTTATAAATAGCTAATTTCCCTAAACGGTAGGACAGACTAAACCTGTGGGAGCATCCCAGCTCCCCTCACCCTCCCTCAATTTCCTATATATATATATATATATATATATATATATATATATATATATATATATACATATACATATACGGGGCGATGAGCAGACAGCCAACACCCTTGCCTGTACCACTGGCGGCTATGCCCATAGCTTCTCTGTATGATCCACAATGGATTGCTTGCTTATATGATCTCTGGCTGTCTTGTAAAATGCAGTATTTCTGTGGCGATGGTGGTACCACAAATGGTAGTGAAGGTCTAAGTTGGGGGGGTGCTGCTCTACATTACATGGGGTATAACTGCCCTTCCAACGGCATATGTAACATTTTGTAATAGCACGCGTCAGTTTTAGTTACGCGTTCTTCTTCAGATTAGTTTTTAAGTATTTTCTTAAAAAGTGATTCTTCACATTCTTCCGTGGAGAGCGTTTGCCAAATTCAGCAGAGTTTATACTTGAGCTATGTGGAAAACCCATCTGTCTTCCCCGCACCTCACAATCTGGCTTCATCTATGGGCTGGAATAGTAATCTGCTAAGTCTATAGCAGTATATTAAATCAAACTATACATCAAGCCAGCATTCTTATATGATTACCAACAGCTTGAAGTGAACTCTCATTTCATTCTCTAGTATGAAAAAAAAAAGCGGCAAATATCTGTAAACTTTGCTTTATAGCATAGATGGCTACCACATTTATTCCTTAAAGTGGACCAAAACCCAGGATTTTGACTATCCTGCATTTTGGTCCTTGCCCCGGGGCACCAACGGGTGTGTCCCACTGTGTGAAAAGCCCCAGGTCGCCTGATCGAACTCACTTCTTCCCAGTCCTACGGCGCATATGCAGCCGCTCATCCAATCAGCGTGCTTGGATCCACTCGAGCCCCTTTGTCCAGGAGCTCGTTTAATACGAGCATATCCGAGCATGCTGGCGGCCCACCCCCCGCTACCCTCTAACAGGGAGCGTGCCCGTGCCGGCCATTCACAAATGCCTGGCGCGGGCACATGCCCTGCTTAAGGAATTGCGGGGATGTGGCCGCTGCTTGCGCATTTGGAAGACTTCTGTTTCCACATTACAACAGTCAACAGTCAGCCATAAAGTTATGACAGCCTCTTTTGATTGGGGGAAATCACGTGGGCTACAGTAGATGAATAGTGGAAAATGATGATAAACCATGTGACCACCAGTAGCCAATCGCAGGGCCAGATTTAATTGAGGGAGTGGCTGCCGTAGAAGCTAAAAGATTTCCCCCGTGGCTATGTAATTCAGCAAACGACTCATTGTTTCAGCGCACACTCCCAATTGAAGTCAGTGAGACCGGTTTGCTGAATGGCAGTCACGGCAGAAGGCTCTTATTGGACGAGAGCCTGCGCATAACAATTAGGAATGCCCCAAGGGAACTGAAAAAAGTCAAATTTCCTGTTGGGAGATATGCATGGAGGGAGTTTTTTTTACCCCCCTGCGCACACTCAGTACAATAATTGCCCAATCCAATAATGACAACACCCATTTTGTGTAAAGAAAAAAAACTTTTTCCTAAAGTTAAAAAGGACAAAGGTATTTTCTTAAATGTAGCTCTAGCTGTCATTTCGAGTTTTAGACCCTACTAAAACACAGCAGGCAGGGGATAAGTTCTGGGTTCAATTTTGAAGCTGCACGTCTATAGCAGTTGGATTAAGTGGAATTAGAAATCCCATCAAACCCATTTTCTCTTCCATTTTACTTCAGGCCATCAGATTTATTTCAGAGACGATTGGGTTAACCTCTCCTGAAGGGTGTGGTCTGCAAGAACAAAAGTGTGTCTCCACCTCCCGGGCCTATATCCACCTGGCTGACTTGATGCACTCCAGTTTCCTTTCTTGCAGTGGTCACTGCAAGGACTTATCTGAACTCCTCTCCCATCTACTTTTTGTTTTAAAGGAATTATGCGGGGGTAATGGAAACCTGACTGTTCCTTGGTCCTTATACTCCTTGGATCTAAATGGACCCACTTTGCCTCCGCAGCTAAGCTGCATTCGGATCAGGATGGTAAGGTAAGTGCCAGGGTCTTGGAGCGCTGTGGGGTGTCACCTTTTTGTTTTTTAAAAAAGAGTAACACACTCATGGCTGAGAATTCCGCCACAGGAAAAAGCAGCCATAAGGCTTTTGTCTGGTGAGCCTGATTGAGGGGAACCAGGGGAAATAATTTCCTCTTAATTGCTCTACCCATGTGTTTTTACTGGTTGAAAAATTCAAAATTTGCGCCCGCCGCTATGGAAACATTTTCGGCTTAGCATAGCAGTGAGCACCGGTGTGCGGCTCTTTTCTTACCTTGCTCGCGCTGGAAGTTTTTCGGTCGGGTGAAACGGCAAGCACCGCTAACATCAGGCTTCTCCTCTGGGGGAAGCACAAAAATACAGTTGGGAGGATTTATCCAGTAGGGACTCTTATTCATAAGTCCTCTACACAATGGTGTGCTCAGTTAAGATGCATGGTTTTGATTTCCTCAATTCTGGAGGATGTTGCCGAGCATACGCATTATTCTAATCTGATCAATAGGGAATGGCAGAAATCAGGTTGTCTTCTGCCCATTCCTAAAGTACTATATACTATGTATCCCTTTCCTCCAGATCAGAATTATGGTTCACCCTCCTGTGGTGGATGCTCTGGGGCCAGGTCTTAAGATTTTGGTTATGCCATCCTCGGATAGTGCGTCTCCAAAGGATCCAGCGAATAAGCGCGTGGATCAGGTGGCATGTCCTGCTTATTCTATTATGGGAGCGACCTTGCGGCCGGCCTGTGCTACATCCATAGCATTATTCTTAGTATACAGTACGTCCTGCTCCAGGTATAATACTTACACTTGGGTTATCCTCCGCCAGATGGCGCTGCACTGCAGAGACATGCAAAACAGGCTCCTCCCGGCCCCTCAAATACCCGGGGACCTCCCACAAATCCCCAGATTTCTCTGCAGTGCCGCCTGCGAAGACATGAAGTATCACTCTCTCGCAGGTGAGCGGGGCTATCACAGCCTGCGGTCCTGTTGGACTGTTCCCACCCATCCTCCTTGTGATGTGCCTCCCAGCCTGGGCTGTGCTGGTCGGGTTAAGGTAGGCAGCACCATGCGTGCTTATGGAGCCATGCTCCACCGCAGTCCCCCACCAAAGGGTAGGCGGTTTAGGCTGATGGTGAGCCTCTAGTGGATGCCCCTCCCGCATTATTTCCCCGTGTAGAGGTGGGCCCTATACAAAGGGTCGCCATGTTCTGTGAGTACACGCTTATGGCCTTAGTATTGCCCTTGACTAGTAACTGGGTGTCAGAGCCGCGCTGTTTTACACTTTTTATTGTGTGTTTGCCGCCGCCGCGCTCGCCTCTTTCCTTTATTAGGATGTGCCCCAGACGCTGCGGCGTCTCTATTGGCAAATCATCTTTTCTTTGTCATACACCTCGCTGCTCTTGACTACTGTCTTCGAGCTTCGCGCTCTTCGGGGGGGCGGGGACTTGGTTTGGCGCGCTCCGCATCACGGCCCGCTCTGGCCCGCCCTTCGAGGTTCGCTTGGCGCCATTTTGATGCGGCTAGTCGCGCGCGCACGTGGTAAGTGCCCTCGCGGGCGATTTTCTTGATTCTTTATTACTGTGCTTGGCTCTGACATCCTTTATTCCCATTATGTCTTTCAGACGGTTGAATCCTGTGGCTTCTCCCGGCCCGGGTTAAATTATAGCGGGCCTTGTAAAATTCTCCCACCTTCCTAGCGGGTCTTTGGGGCATCCAGGGTTGCCTATTGTGTAAATCCCTGCTGGCATATTGTGCCTAGATAATCACCATATGGAGGCATCTCAGAATTATGTGACCGGAGACCGGCTGTGTATAGCGTGTGGACAACCCCATGCTGATGCTGACAGGGCACGGGTCTGCGCACCATGTGCCGAGCAAGCACTGGCCCTGCAATCAGGCTTGCCAGTGGCTGCACCTCGTTTCAATACACCTATTTCCCCATGTTTAAATCTCACTCCTGCTGAGTCGCATACAAGTGGGGACTTGCAGCCTGCTTTGTCTTCCAGACTTCCTATGGCTGAACAGATTATTGCGAGGTTGTCTGAGCGCATGGGCCCTAGTAAGAAGCGGCCCTTGACGTCTCCTGTTTCTGTTTTTCCTATGGGAACTGAGGAGTTCACTTCCCCGCGTGCCTATACCCCTTCTGATGAAGGAGAGCTGTTCTCTGACTCAGGCTCAGCTGATGAGAGGCCGAGGAGTCATGACGATTCTGGCCCTGAATACTGGGGCCAGTGTGACACTGACGATTTGTTGATTAAGGTCTTTAAGGTTCTGTCTATCTCTCTCCCTGGTGAGGCTCCCAAGCCGAGAGGGGAGCGTTTCCATACAGCGACTGCGCGCTTGGAATTTCTAGAGCAGGCTCACTTCCATGCTCTTGTACTCCAGGAATGGGAATGCCCCAGTAAACTTCCAGGGGTCCCAGGGGACTGGGATAGGAAGTACCCTTTTCCCCCTGAGGTGGTTAATTGTTGGTCATCACCCCCCGTGGTGGATGCACCGATAATAGGGGTTCCTAACCCCCCCCCTTTATCACAGTCCCTGCTCATAGTACCCTTCGGGATGCTGAGGACCGGCGCATTGATAGGCTAGCCTCCCATGCCTTTTCTTGTGCAGGAACGGCGCTACGCCCGGTCTGTGCCGCGGCCATCACTGCAGTGGCCGCTAGAACACTCATCAGAAAGATGCTTGATCATCAGCCTGAGGATCTCCCCTGGGAGGTATTTAATGCACTCTCCAGTTGTGATGTATTTGTAAAATGTATCCTTTTAGCGCTGGATGACGCCATTAGAATGTGTGCAAGGACCTCTGCCCTTGTGGTGGCTATACGTCGCTTGGTCTGGCTGCGACAGTGGGGTGTTGACGATGCTGCTAAAAGGACTCTGACTGGGCTTCCCTTTAGAGGGCAACGCCTGTTTGGGCCCCGTCTGGACCTGTTTGGCAAAAAGGGCAAATCATCCCAACGCAGGCGGCCGTCTCGGCCCCCTCTGGGCAGGGGCACCCTTCCTACCATAGTGTTAAACAAGAACCAGGGGTGTCCTTCCTGGGGGCTCGTGCAGACTCCTGCCCCAGGAGCGGCAGACAACGTCCTGGCCCCTCCGGTGGGGCTAAGCCTAAATCTTCCACCAAGCCCCCTCAAGCATGATGGGGCGCCCTCGCCCGTCTGGGTGAGGGGATGGCTGCAGCACCTTGCTCTTGTCAGGAGGCTTCACGCCTCATCCTGGTGGTGTTAGGGGGCAGTGTCCTCCGGATACAGGATAGAGTTTGCTGTGCGGCCTCCCCCAAGTTTATCAGGGTACTCCGGGTCCCTGCCTCTGTTCAGGTGCTGGTGCAGGCCATGCAAGGCCTGGGGGGTCTCTTGCAGATAGCCCTTAACAGGCAGAGGCAGGGGCCGCTACATCCTGGACATCCGCTACATCCTACAAACTGGACATCCGCTACATCCTACAAACTGGACAACCTGGTTGCTTGGGCTCAGTACTTCATAGCTGTCTCCGTCCCTTCACCAGGCGGGGATGCAGCTGGTAGGCCCGTTGGTGGCTTGCTCAGAAGAGGTCCCCTATGCTCAGCACCCCTTGGGCCCTTCTGCAACTTATATTGTTAGTACAGGACAGGGATCCAGCATCCCTGGAACAGGGTCTCTGTGCCTTCCACCCTGGCAAGGAGGTCCCTTTTTGGAGTTGAACTCAAGGAACCTGTCTGGGAGCAGCCCCCTTCTTGCCCCTTCCCGAGGTTGGTCACCATGGATGACGGGGGGGGGGGGGGGGGTTTCTTCTGTAACCCCCTGCGGTTCCGGGGGAGGTGGGACCCTTAGGAGGTCCATACCCCTGTCAATTTTTGAAACAGTGAGCTTTCAGGTTGGTTCTATCTCGCTTGACTACTCCTCTTCAGGGCCTGCCTGTTTGGGGGCCCTCGGTCTGTCTGACGACAGTGGCCTACGTTAATCATCTGTGTGGGACCTGGAGCAGGATGGTCCTCCAGGAAGGTATCTGATCCTGATCTGGGTGGAGGACAATGTTCCCTGCATATCAGTGGTATTCGCTCCGGTGGGGGTCCCTCTGCGACAAGATGTGCTAATCCTTGTGTCACTATGAGGTCCAACCAGTGTGGATCTGTTTGTGCCCCGTCACTATCACAAGCTCTCGGCCCTTGTTTCCCTGTCCCAGGATCCTCTGGCTGTGGTCATGATGCCTTAGTAACGTCATGGCAGGACATTCTGTTCTGTATGTCTTTTATCCATTCCCCCTGCTAGGCAGGGTTCTGCGCAAGATTGCTCTGGAAGGGGGGACCAGTGATTCTGGTGGCCTAGTGGAGTGTGGTTTGCAGACGTGGTACTGAGGGCAGTAGATCTGTACGTTCTGCCAGGAGGGCCAGCTCTGCTCACTCAGGGCCCCTTTACGTCACCCCAATCTACAGACTCTGGCCTAGACGGCCTGACTGCTGAAACATCCATCTTGATGGAGACAGGCTTATCTGTCTCGGTGATTGAGACTATGGGAAGACTAGGAGCAAGCTTCTTCTTCCATCTATTATAGGGTATGGCGTACCCATATTGATTGGTGTGAGTCTAGGTCTCTTCCCTATCGGGCGTACTCTGTTCCCAGGGTTCTAGTGTTATTACGGCATGGGTTGGAGTTGGTTCTTCAACTCAGTACTGTGAAGGGTCAGGTTCTGTCCTGTCCGCCTTCCTGTAGAAGTCTTTTGCTCAGTTTTCCTTGGTTAAGACTTTCTTTCTGGGGGTTACTCATGTGCGTCCCCCACGTAATCCTATGGTTCCTGTTGGGGATTTGAATTTGATTCTGTCTGCCTTGTGGGGTGTTCCCTTTGGACCTATTCAGGATGCTGTCTGGCTGTTCTTACCCTCAAAGTTGTCCTTCTGGGGCTGTTACTTCAGTCAGACGTGTGTCTGAGCGGGCGGCTCTGTCTATCTAGCCCCCGTTCTTTGAGATACACCAGGATAAGGTGGTGTTCCGCTTTACGCCGGACTTTCTGCCTAAGGTGGTGTCTTATGTTCATTGATTCAAGATATTGTTCTTCCTTCTGTGCCTTATTCCTAGCAATGCGGAGGAAAGGGTTCTGCATTCCTTGAACAGGTGTTGGAAGTGTTTCCTTGGTAGTCACTGTGCCCTTTAGGAGAACTGATGCTCCTTTGGGTCTACGGCCAACTCCATCCTGTATGTGCCCGATCTCGTCTGATCTCGGGGGGGTTAGGCGGCTTTGGGCCTGGTCATTACTTGGATGGGATGGTTCCTTCTGGTCCTAGGAGAGGTTTTCGGCTTCTGCCAAGGCTACTGTTAGTGATTGGACTTCTCAGGCTGTTACTCAGGCCTATTCCACTAAGGGGAAGAATCTTCTTTCTCGCTTTACTTCTTATTCTACTCGTGTTTTTGGTGCCTTTTGGGCTTTTCAGCACCAGGCTTCTGTTGAACAAGTTTGCTAAACCGCTACTTGGTCTTCTGTTCATACCTTTTCAAAAGTTTTACAAGGTTGACGTTAGAGCCTCAGCTCATGCTGTTCTTGGCCGCAAGGTTTTGCAGGTGACAGTGCTTTAAACTGTCTTTTGTTGGGGATCCCACCCTACTTTATGGACACTGCTATTGGATGTCCCAAGTGTAAGTATTATACCTGGAGCAGGACGTACTGTATACTAAGAATAATACAATTCTGTGAAATACTCACCTGTAGAATTGGTATTATGAGTATACAGTACGTCCTGCTTCACCCCACCCTGGTTTTTGCATTATTCTGGATCCCCTGTATGGTGATTGTTATAATTGTTATAGTTACCAGTTTTGGTGGTTAAATTCTCCTCTCTTGTTCACTGCTTTACAATGCTGGGGATTTGTGGGAGGTCCCCGGGTATTTGAGGGGCCGGGAGGAGCCTGTTTTGCATGTCTCTGCAGTGCAGCGCCATCTGGCGGAGGATAACCCAAGTGTAAGTATTATACCTGGAGCAGGACGTACTGTATACTCATAATACCAATTCTACAGGTGAGTATTTCACAGAATTGTATTTTTGGGGAGCAGGAGGATGGTAAAATAACTGGACTTGAAGACCAGGTGATCAGGACCAGTTTGGCTATAACAGGTATATGATACGGGCTATGGTGGATTGAGCAGGTTAAGTGCCAGAGGCCTAGCTCTGGTGTTAGCCTTAAGGCATTCTTTATGGATTAAGCAATAGTCAGCTGACATAGCCTCCAAAAAAGAATGACAGGACTCCTCTTTAAGGTGGGGTGTCTGTTTGTGGAGTGCTTGGTTGACATGGTAAAGCATGCTGCTAGTGGTAAATCATCTAATCTGCCACAGAAGTCGAAGTGTAATACTGCTTCTGCAGGGCCTCTCATACTCCGGGGTTCCGGTTAGAGGTTCGGCCTCTTCGGGATACCGAAGAGATTTTTGGAATAAGACAAAGTTCCAAATTAAGGCAACAGGTGTCTGGCAGAATAAAGCCAGACCTCCTTCAAAGTCTGTTCACGGATGAAGGGACGGCCCCGCACTTACAGGTGTGGGGGACTGCTTCTGCATTTTGCTCATATTTGGAGGCTTCATGGAACAGATATTGGATACAGGAAATTGTATCCTCAGGTTACAAGATCAAATTAGGAGCCAGACCCCCTTAGAGATTCTTTTGGTCAGGGGTATCCCGAATTCCGCAGAAAGCAGAAGCATTGAGATTTGCTGTATCTCACCTTTTTAGAGATTGGAGTTGTTGATCCACAGTGAAGTTACTCCAGCCAGGCAGTGTATATATAAGGATACATACCTACATTGCTGTAGGTGGCCTACATCTTCAGTTTGTGCCGTTACCCATCGGTCTATCTTCAGCACCAAGGGTGTTTACCAAGGTGTTGGCACATCTTATGTTTTCTCTAAGAAGTCAGGGTATACATATAATCCCTTACCTAGACTATCTGTTGATATGGGCCCCATCATGTCAGGGGACCCAGAAGAATACACAGACTGATCGACATTGGATAACTGACTATCCAGTCGAATTCTTAAGTCAAATATCATATTATAGCTTCAAGAGTTATACTTTCTGGGACTGTCATTAGACACGTTTCAGGCAAAAGTGTTTTCTCCAACACAGAAGTGACTCTTACTCTAGGCCAGGGTACAGGGTCTCTTGTCTTGCCCTCACCCGACGATTCATCAAGGAATATGTCTGTTGGGTCTGATGGTATCTTGCTTTGAGTCGATACCTTTTGCACTGTTCACACAAGACCCCTGCAGATGGAATTGCTCACAATCTGTGATCAAGACCCACACACTCTGGATCACTCTTTTTGCATGACACAGTCAACAAGGCTGTCTCTAGCCTGGTCCTCAGCCTCGTCAGACTAGCAAATCCTCCCTTCCAGTACAGTGGAAGATCATCACCATGGATGCCAGTCTATCGGGTTGGGAGAGTGTCTTTGAGTCACCAACGCTCCAGGGACAGTGGAGTCTGGAGGAGAGCAAACTCTCCATAAATATCCTGGAACTGAGAGCGATTCTATTGTATTCAATTGTATCTCAGACATTGGACATACCATCTGAAGGGGCATCCCGTCCGGATTCAAACAGACAATCGGACGTCGTGGTATATATAAACCACCATGGGGGCACCTGAAGCAGTGAAGCCCTCATGGAAGTGAGCTGGTTTTTACTTTGGGCCGAGGAACAGGTTTCATGCATTTCGGCTGTACACATACCTGGAGTGGACAACTTGCAGGCCGATCATCTCAGCAGAATGGTCCTGCATCAGAGGGAATGGTCTCTTAGTCAGAGGGTTTTTTCAATCCCTATGCATGCGCTGGGGGATTCCGGACATAGATCTCTTGTGCATCACGACACAATCAGAAGGTTACAAAGTTTGTGTCTGGGTCCAGGGATCCTCTAACTATAGCAACAGATGTCCTGACTCTTCAGGGGTCAGCATTCAAGCTTCTTTATGCATTCCCTTTGATTCCACTCCTGGGTCAAGTACGAGGAAAGGTTAGCTCACAAGGGAGTCCCAACCATTCTGGTGGCTCCTTGGTGGCCAAGAAGAAGCTGGTTCTCAGACATAGTAAGGATGTCGGAGGGCAACTTGTGGAGGTTACCCGACGATCCAGATCTTCTCACACAGGGGGCTCTAAGGCACCCCAATTCACATGTTCTGGCTTGGATGGCCCGGCTATTGAATCCTTTATCTTGGCAGAAAGGGTTTTTTTCTGACATAGTCATGCAGACTACGATTCAGGCCAGAAGGAAGCCTTCATCAATGATCTACTATAGAGTCTGGCAAACATTATCGCTTGGTGCGAATCTAGAATTTTTTCTGTTCCCAGAATATTTAATTTTTTTGGCAGAAAGGTCTTGATGAAGGTTTTCAATTGAGTACTGTAAAGGGACAGATATCTGCTTTATATATCTTTTTATTCAGAAACCCATTGCTGTGAATAAATGTATCAAAGCTTTTTGTATAGGAAGTCGCTCATGTGTGGCCTCCTCGTAAGCTACTTCTGCCGGTTTGGGACCTGAACTTAGTTTAATCAGCTCTTTATCAGAGTCCTCCTTTTTGAACTATTGGCAGATGCATCATTAAGTTTATTGGTAAGGAAGGTTTCTGAATTAGCAGCTTATCAGTTAAGTCTCTTTATTTAGTGTTACATAAGGACAAGTTCGTCTTCTGCTTTAAACAGGATGTTCTTCCTAAGGTGGTTTCCATCTTAATGAAGAGGTGAATTGTCTTCCTTATGTCCTACTCCAGTGTCCGATAGAGAAAGGATTTTACATTGCTGGATGTAGGGAAAAGCACTAAGATACCATCTCACTGCTACACAATCTTCCCGTAGGTCGGACTCCTTATTTTGTCATACCTGAGAGTCCACGGAACGGTCTTCCACCATCTTAGTCTACCAATAGCGATGGATTAGACAGGCAGTGATAAGAGCCTATATTACCTAAGGTGAAGGATTCTTCTTTTAGGACTACTGCTCATTTGTCAAGAGCTATTGGATCTTCTTGGGCTTTCTAGCATGAAGCTTCAATAGAACAAGTATGCAAAGCCGCTACTTAGTTTTCAGCTCATACATTTACCAAATTCTGTAAGGTAGAGCCTTTGGTAGGAAGGAATTAAATACAGTGGCAATTAGATGGTTTTGGAATGTCTTATTCCTGGAAGGAATAAGGGTTTTTTGGAATGTCTTTTTGATATATAGAACATTTGTGTGATTGCTTACAAAAAGGGGAAGTCAGACTGATGGATAGATGAGGTCAAACTGCTATGACTTATATACCCTTGCTATATGGCAGGAAAGGGATGGCATGCTGCAGTAGGAAGGTCAGTTGATCCCCTGATGATCAGCCGTTGGAAATTGGTATTTTATAATACCATTTTAATAATGTTTTTTTCCATTATAGAAACATATTTAGTACTGACAGTTTTCCACTTTACATGTCAGGAAGGTTTATGTTACCTTAGAGACTACAGTGACTTTGTACACACTAAACTTAGCTTTCTCATTTGTCACTCCTCAATAAACGTTGCTGTACTCCCATGCTGGGTGTCAAGAGGACAAGGTAAATGTAGCATATCTCATTGCTGGGAATGTCACACTATTGGTACATGTTTGTATACAAATGTGGCTTGGGCTGAATCCAGGCAGATTTAATATGCTGCAGCTGTTCTCGAATACTGTATCCAGCTAAAAATGTTGTATGCTTTCATTGGTTCTGCAGGTGAGCCGGCTCCTCATTTCGGCGGGGGCAAATGTCAACTACAGGACAGAGGTACTAAATAATGCTCCGATACAGTGCGTCCAGGCCCACCTCGGACACCAGGAGATGGTCACCCTATTGCTGGAGTTTGGGGCTGCTGTGGATGGGATGTCTGAGAGTGGAATGACCCCGCTGTGCTATGCAGCTGCTTCAGGCCATCTAAGTATTGTAACACTGTTATGCAAAAAAGGAGCAAAGGTAATCTTAATGTATATTTAACTCTCTTAAAAATGGTTTTATTTTTTTAAACTTAGAAGACCAGATTATTATGGGCATATGTCAGTCTGCACTGAAATTAGTTTAAAAGCACATGTTATGCTGGTCAGTTGTAGCTAGGGATGAACTGGGGCTGGTCTAAACAGCCCATGAACATTGAAGCTGTTGAGAGACGACTGAATGTGCTTTTCAGTATGTCAACAAATGCGTTCCCCAGCTGAGTCTATAGCATTGCAGGGAGAGATCTTGGTTATGGTGAATAAAGCCTCCCTAAAGTAATGGTACTAAAGATTTAATATTGTTGGGGCTTCTACTGTCCTGTGGCAGGGGTGGGCATGGCCCCAGTAGCTATGGTGCTGAGAATATAACATTGCAGAGGAAGAACATGCTTTGGTGTGCACTTGCTTGGTGCTGCAGTGGGGCAGAGTTCATGGAAAGGGGTTAAAGGGGAGATTTGTGAGGGAGGATACAAAAAATTATCTTGCAGGATCTGGGTCACTCTGTGTTTCTTAAAATCATTTAATTCCACCTTGGACATCAGCTTGTAGATGTATCCACAGGAGATGAACACTCAATGAAGTTGATTGAAAGTTGGTTTATCCTATCAACTCCCAGCACAGCTTGTCAGTTTTCAAAGGGTGTCCTGAGGAGATTGGAAGCTCGATAGCTCTGCATTTCTTATTTCTTTTTTTCAAAATGTATTTGTATATTTACATTTATTCAGCCATTCCTACCACAGTCCCTGACTAACAGTGAAGATTTCACTGACAATTCCCCCCTCCTCCCCACAAACGGTTCACACCGTGCAAGGCTCCCATTTCTGGGCAACTAATGAGTGAGTGCACATTTTAAAAAAGTTTTTCTAGGTATTTACACCTTAAAATTGTACCAGGACATGAGCAGACTTCATCATGCGTAGTGTATAACTTGCTGTTATTCAGCATTATTTCCCTTTGCAACTTATTTTAGTATGTGCTGCTATTTTATTGGCCGATCGGGGTGCCCCGCGAAAGTGGACCAACTCCCAGGATAGTGAAAATCCTGGGTGTTGGTCCACTTTAAAATTCCATGCTCTCATTCCCAAAGATGTAAATCCTACTGGCGATCCAGAATTATCAAAAATGTTAAGCCCATAATTTTACATTTCCATACCATTCAGATAAATAAAAAACAATAATTTATTTATAAATACATTTACATAAATATACAGTTAGGTCCATAAATATTTGGACACTGACACATTTTTATTAACTGCTTACTGAAGCAATGGATATAGACATAAAGTCCAGACTTTCATTTGAGGGTATACACATTCAAATTGGATGAAGGTGTTTGGAGCTTCAGCCACCCTGTTTTTAAAGGGACCAAAAGTAATTGGACAATTAACCTGGACAAAGGCTTTTTCATGAACAGGTGTGGGCTTATTTCTCAGGTAATGTCATTCTCAATTAAGCAGATAAAAGGCCTGGAGTTGATTTTAGGTGTGGTGCTTGTATTTAGAAGATTTTGCTGTGAAGAATACATGCGGTCAAAGGAGGTCTCCCTGCAGGTGAAACAAGCTATCCTTAAGCGGCGAAAACATAAAAAAACTCAGCCCAGAAAATTGTTACAATATTAGGAGTGTCAAAACCTACAGTTTGTTGCATCCTAAGAAAAAAAAAGAAAGCACCGTGAACTTTTGTCAGTGACAAAAGACCTGGACACCCACAGAAGACAAAAGTGGTGGTTGGACGCAGAATAACTTCCATGGTGAAGGGAAACCCCTTCATAACAGCCAACCAAGTGAACAACACTCTCCAGGATGTAGACGTTTCAATATCCAAATCTATCATAGAGAGAAGACTGCATAAAAGTAAATACAGAAGTGTCACTGCCAGGTGCAAGCCACTCATAAGCCTCAAGAATAAAAAGGTTAGATTAGACTTTGCAAAAAAAACATCTAAAAAAGCCAACATTGTTTGGACAGATAAAACCAAGATCAATCTCCACCAGAATGATGAGAAGGAAAAAGTATGACAGGCTTGATATAGCTCATGATCCAAAGCATAGCATATCATCTGTAAAACATGGCAGTGTGATGGCTTGTACATGCATGGCTGCCAGTGGCACTGGGTCACTAGTGTTTATTGATGTGACACAGGACAGAAGCAACTGGAAACTGCTGCAGTAAAGGCCTGGCAGAGCATAAAAAAAATTGGGAAACCCAGAATATGGTGATGTTCGAGACTTCAGGCAGTCATGGCCAACATAGGGTTTTCAACCAGGTATTAGAAATTAACATTTAATCCAATTACTTTTGAGCCCCTGAAATGAAGGAATTGTGTTTAGAAATACTTTAGTTAGATTCAGATTTTTCATAGGCTGTGTGGCATTCCCCCCTCACATTCCCTATGGGCAGTGTGGCATCCCCCCATCCTATTTCCCATAGGTAAAATTAAAAAGAAACAAAAAAAAGTTAACTCGCATATATTTATCGCTCCCATGCAGCTGGCTGGGCCGCCACAGGCACAGGAGACCAGAAGATGGAGGCGCGGCAGGCGGGCAGGCAGAGTAACTAATCCCTGCTGCTTCTTTTCCGGTGGCACAGGCAAGCATGGCCTGTGCTGAGCATCAGCCACGCCCACCCACTGCACAAAGCCAGGTGATTGGCGGAAAATTGTCTTTAGAGAGATTGTATTAATTCTCTTTGTTTAAATCCTTCAAAGGCTTAGGAATATTGCTGCATCGACTTGATGTACTTAGAATGTATAATTCTATGTTCATAGAACAAAATATATAAGAAAAACAGATTCTTTGTTCATTGCTCTTGATAGTTCCCAAAAATAGATAACCATTTCTTCCTAAGAACTTTTGTAAACGGATCAGGATGACTTTTGTCAGATTTTACAAGACAAAGGGAAAATAGTCGCCTGTTAAGACTATTCCATACCTCATTGTCCTACATGGTTGGTCCATTCTGGGTGTCCCATCAATAGGCTTCAGTGTAAGGCAGCTACATAGTAATCTGCACCCCCCTGAAAAAATAAAATAAAACAAAAAAAATAAACCTGAGTTCTACTGCAGGCAGGATCTATTTTTAGTCAAGAAGATTCTAGTTTTCTAGTTAATCCCAGTTACTGCTTGTTACAAACTGATAAACTGTGCTGTGGGTTGCTAGTATATACCAACTTTAAATCAGCTTTATTGACAAGAGTGTACATCTCCTGAGGATAGCCCTTCAACCCAGAAGTGATGAGTACAATCAAGGCTGCATCCTCCACAGTTCTAGAAGAAAAGACCTTTATGGTGAGTACTAAAACTTATGTACTCTCCCTAATGTTTGTAGACATTAGATTGTTACACTTTTAGTGCGAGAGGGCCATTGTGAATGTGGCTCCCTGTGATGTAGGGCAGTATGCTAGGCCTGTTGGTGCACAAGGGATGGATGCATAAATTGGGCCATGAAATATAGGGAGGTATGTTTCCAGCTGCTTCTGAAGCTTGTGATAGCAACTGCATCAAGCCTTTCTGTCACTTATGTTATAGAATAGTAAGTGTGAAGGAAGCCACCACCCCCCCCCCCCCCCCCGCCACCACTAATTGTTCTTTTGGCATTATGCCTGCAGTAATTATATCCATGTACGAGTCTCCACCCAGGTATTGGCCCGTGGCCCCCATACTTATTTGCTGTAATTAAATTGTGTCAAGCCGGCATCTCGTGAATGCAGAATGAGCTCTGTATGTGGCCACAATATGCTGCTGGTTACTGTGTTACTGGATCTCATGCCATTAATAGGAATTTGTCAGAATGTGCCCTCCTTTCTCCCTAATATCCAGCAGATGTTGTGACTTCCTCCATGTAATGAATCTCGCAGAGAATACACTTCCTGTGCAGCTGCTGTCGGTCTTCAACTATTCCGGTAGTTGGTGACGCTGGCTAAACTGTGCTAGGACCTTATTGGAACATGCCCTCTGTAGTCCTGATGTTTCTTGAGACAGGTATTGCAGTTTCTATACTAGAAATACGCTAATTCACGAGGCTTTGAACACCACTGTCCTTCTCACTGTATACTGTGTGTATTCGTCAGCAGACCTGGTTTTCTCCTTGATAACTGGTTTGTTAATAAGTGACACCAATCAAACTGTAAATTAACATGTTTGACAATTACCTTATTTCCAGAATCAGTTTATTAATCAACAAGTGCACACGTTGCATAAATAAAAGGAATTCATTTTGGCAAGAGTAGGTGGGTGAACATGCAGTGGGGGATAACCCGAAACTATGCAGTATATAGTAATAAGGTTACTAAAGAGGAACAAAGTAGAAAGGGCGAAGCTTAGTTGGATTGCCAGGGGAAGTAAGCTTCTCCATAATGCCCTCATGAACTTACAGAAACCATTTTTTCTGTGTCATCTAGAACTACAGTGGCTTAAGCCTTCCACTGCCCCCCCCCCCCCATTCTAGATCCTAAACACTCATTTAAGTATATCTGGCATTTACAGACAAATGGGTTCAAGCTATCACTACATTTACCAAGGATAGTGGGAACCAGTTATCACTTTTTAGATGACTATTTTAGTACAACTTTTTGGTGAAACTTACCTTATAGCAGGAAAACCAATTAGAATCTTGAACTTATATATTATATATTATTATATTACCGCAGGGGCATATATTTAAATAAACTCTGCGTCTATGTATTGCTCCCCTATATTTGGACAAATAAGGAGTTGAGTGCGTAATGTGCTATTTTGTCATCCTAAAAATATTAAATCCACCAGAATTGAAGTAGAATGTTTGTGGGTAAATGTAGGTTGTGAAACAGCTGAGCCTTGCCAACCCCGTTGACTTCTATCACATGGAATTGGGCAGATAATGCAATTGGCAGCTAAGTGGGGCCAAAGTTGGGAGTAAAAGCTGCATCTAAAATGAAATGGGTATGTGTCTATGTCACATAAGGATCATAAATAGAACTAAAACCTAAATGAACTTCTCTAGTTAACACTTTTTGCTGGATGTCTTCTTTAATGTGTAATTCTACTTTCAATGGCATTTTTAAAAGTTTTGATTATTGTGTGCCAGTATGATGATTGTTCTAAGCTTATCTTTTCTATTTGTTTGCAACTGTGTTATAAAAGAAAAACTTTTTCCCTAGCAACAACATGTTTACCTTAGCAATGTACATCAAACTGGTGTGTGACTTCCTGACTCTAGCTTGCTAATCATCTGATTGGCTGAGGCAGAAACAAGATAATTAACCTGTTCTGCTGTAATTCAACCTCTTCAGATGGGAGGAGTCTTGTGTTCCAGTAGCTAAAGGGTTACTGACAGTTTTCTCAGCCGGGGAGATAAATTCTGCTGCTTTGTTTAGCCAGAGCTGCTAATGAGAACACCTATTGCAGTGGATAGATTCTGGGAGTTGTAGTAAGAACGGATACTAACAGCATTACTAAAGGGCAAGATAGTCAGAGGAATACAAGAAACATGAAGCCAGCAAGCTGATAAGTAGGTCTGAGGGCACAATCCTAACACGCATTGGTTATTTTACATCCCAGAAGAGTAAAACAATAAGGCAGAACGCTAAAAACCTGACAAAAAGTGAGTTTTCCTTAAAGATTTGATTATATTACTGCAGGGGCATATATTTAAATAAACTCTGCGTCTATGTATTGCTCCTCTATATTTGGACAAATAAGGAGTTGAGTGCGTAATGTGCTATTTTGTCATCCTAAAAATATTAAATCCACCAGAATTGAAGTAGAATGTTTAGGATTTTTTTTTTAACTCTTATTGCAGGTGGATCACATAGATAAGAAGGGTCAAAGTGCCTTGGTGCACAGTGCTTTGAGAGGACACTGTGATATTCTCAAGTTTTTACTGAATTGCGATTGGACATCTTCCAACCAACAGCCAAACTATATTAGACGAAGCCATGCCTTGCAACAGGCTCTAACCGCTGCAGCCAGTATGGGACACACAGAGGTATGAAACCCCCACTGTCACTTGTGTGTTTCTGTCTTTCAGATTCATTGGGGGAGAAAATGCTTCCATTAAATATTTCGTAACATTAAAGAAGTGCTGTCATAATGCCTTGTAAACACACTAATGGCCATATGTTGCATTTGTTTCGCTTGCCAACTGCTGAAAATTACCCTAGAAAATGACAGTTAAAAGAACTGATATTGTGGTGCCTGTATTTTAGTAAAGCTGATGGTTTGAGAGATTATTTTCTCCTGCTTTGAATTGGACCAAAATTCGGAATAGAATTTTGGCTAAATAGGTGTCTTTCTTAAGGTCATCCCAACTTGGGTTTCCCGCGCTGTAATTCTCTGAGACATACTTGCCTGTTTGCAGGATCCCTTGGTAATCAAATGTTCATTGTACATAAATGTTGATCCTCTTATTTTTGCGGCCATACACACACCCATACCTAGCAGCAATGGTTAAATTGCCTTATCTTTTACACTGCTCTGGACAGCTATTCAATTGACAGGGTCTGGTTTCACAATGCAGCGGGAAACCAGAGACAGGACTTTTATGAAGCTGGCCCTTGGGTTCTTAGAAATAACCGTTGAAGCATTTGATATGTTGTGTGATGCAGTAAAATGGAATACAATGCTCTCTAAGTTTCAGCTTAATCACAGCTTTACCAGCCAAACAAGCTTAGCAAAGTCATTAAAGCATGGTGATGATAAAAAAAAAAGAGTCTGGCTGTTACTGGTAGCACACATGTTTCATGGTGCATGCTGTATCAAAGGACAGTATGAAAGAAATCCGCCCCAAGAAAAGAGCGTGGGCCCTTCCTGCACCTGCTTTAAAGGTATTAAAACCGGACCTTCACCCTAAATAAGAATCTGTTATATGTTTCCCCCACCCTATACATACAAATTGCCCACATTAAAAATCACCCTACCTGCACCTGGTGCGTTTTCTGAGCTTTTAAACATCAAAGGTGTGGCACATGGAGTCTCAGGCTGCCTACAGACAGGCGGCTCTGCATTCTGAGATTGCTGTCCTTTTCCTGACTCCAGCACTACTCTGTCTGAGCAAAGCACAGCTATAACCCTGTC
The DNA here is from genome assembly GCA_027917425.1 of Gastrophryne carolinensis. NCBI lineage: Eukaryota > Metazoa > Chordata > Amphibia > Anura > Microhylidae > Gastrophryne > Gastrophryne carolinensis. The sequence continues at coordinate 214,347,322 of CM051240.1, forward strand.
TCCCTGCACTTTCCCCCTCTCCTCTACTCAATATGTGATGCTTCTCTGGCGACACTCGTATCCTAGAGTCCTGAACAGATTTGCAGCCCAGTGGAGGAAAGAATAATAAGTAAGGGACTAAACATATAATAATTTAATATTAATAACATATTAATTTTAAATGCTGGGGAATAGCTTTTTAAGATTTTGGGCTTTTCATTAAATGATGCTGAAGGTCCATGAAGGTTAATTTGTATATTTTTAGTAATTAATTTGAAAAACTGAATATATTATATTGAGTCAATACAAACAGAGATCAGCAGTCCACTCCTTGTGAATCTCCCCAAATCTTGGTGTGGCCGTTTCCTAACAATCCTATTAAGCCTGTAGTTTTCCTGGTTGCTTGTGCACCTTTCTCTACCACACTTTTTCCTTCCACTAAACTTTCCATTAATAAGCTTTGAACAGCCAGCTTCTTTAGAAGTGACCTTTTGTGGCTTACCCTCCTTGTGGAGTGTGGCAATGACTGCCTTCTGGACATCTGTCAAGTCAGCAGTCTTGATTGTATCGCCTACTGAACCAGACTAAGGGACCTTTTAAAACACTTAGGAAGCCTTTGCAGCTGTTGGTTTAATTATTCTAATTTGTATTGACTCAGTATAATATGACTTTCAGTTTTTCAACTGAATTACTAAAAATATACAACATTTTGATGATATTCTATTTTTTTGCAATGCACTTGTATTTCACAAAGTGCAAATCAGTCTCATTTTCAAATCACTTTCCTGGGTTTTGTTCCATTCCCCAGGGGGCATCCCAATGTGAAATCCCCCAGGAAACCATAAACAACTCGCCTCTTCTGCGTTCCAACGGCGATCCGTCAATGAAAGCCGTTTGCTCGGGTTACTTCTTTTTGAATTTAATGGGGAGCATGCGCTGCCATGTCCCCCACATCCCTGGCAGTGCGTGCGCTCCTGTCCCAGCCTATCTGATTGGCTGGGGTGGGAGTGCACGTACAACGCTGGGGATGCAGCAGCATGCGCTCCCTATTGAAAACAGTGAGAGCCACCTGCCAAATGGCATAGCATTAGACGAGAGCCTGCGCATACACTGCTGGAGTAGGGAAGGGTGAGTGTTTATGGGCAAACTAGGAGGCTTCACACAGAGGGGAATCCCAATTTGGGATGCCCCCTGGGTAGAGCCAGTGGCCAGCCCCGATACCTTTTAGATTCCAGGCCGGGCCTGGGTTTTGTTCCGCTTTAAGAAGTTCACTGTTCAGTTTGCTTTGCCTCTGCCTGACATCTTTGTAATCCCTGTACTCTGTGTCCTGTGGTTCTGCTGACATTGTGGTGCCTATAATTATAACAATATGATTATATGCTTCTCACTGTGATGTATTATAGGCTTCACAAGGACACGCCTGGATCTTGTTTTGAAGGTCTAGCAGGATTGTGCAAGCTTTACTTTTGATTAAAGTGGCTCTTTCAGAACCATATAGAGCACAGAGTGGGTTTGATGGGCTTCATTGTGTAAACATTAAAATGTCACTGTATAATTACAAATATCTAAGACTACTTTGATGTAACAGGCTTGATACATTTATGCTATAAACTTTGTGTTATAATTGGTCAACACCTTTCGATTATAGACTAAATTGATTTTGTTTCAGTACGACTTATAATTTGCGTATATAAACAGGCAGTACACAGCAGAGACTGTTAGAAACAAACATGCCCTTAGCAGCTAATTGTCCTTTACTCTCTAAAGGAGAGCAACATTTTTTTTACAATATTTTAGTGATGCTGGGCATGAGGAAGGGATAGATGCAGGAGATTTTTAAAGCGAAACAAATCCCAAATTGGCCAGCCCTGGAGTCTAAAATATTCCATGTAGTGGCGTAACTAAATGCTAGGGGGCGTGAACATTAAATTGGGCCCTTTCAAGGCTCATACAGTAAATTTGTTTTGTCTTTTATCTCCGTTAAATGCAGATAGACAACTAAAGACTGAAACAGAGGAGACAAATGGCTCTTCCTTTCTCTATGCCCTGTCCATTAAGTACAAATATGATGAATAAGGTAAAAAGGGGTGCTCCTGACCCTCAGGGCCCCAGTGCGGTGGCACCCCCAATGCTTATGGCCTGATACTATGACCGGTTGCTGACCTTCCCCCGAGGAGTCCCAAAATTGGGTATGTCCACTGTTTGAAACCCCAGGGGTCGCCTGCAGAACTCAACTTTGCCGGCCGTTCTCCCACGGCAATGTAAACAGCGTGCCATAGGCAATCTGAGGGGTTTCACACAACAGGGCATCCAAAATCTGGATACCCCTTGGGCAAGGAGCAAAACACGGTCAAAACCTTGGGTTTTGGTCCACTTAAAGATGGAGAGTGTCTTCAACATTTTACCCAATGGAAAGTTTTGGCTTGGTCTCGCCTTAATGCAACCTTAGTCTTATACATAAACAGCCCAATCTAAGGCACTTTTTTTTTATACATTAACCATTTTAAGGCACTTTACCATTCTAACTAACTGACTGGCTGCAGCTGTTTCTGTCCAGAGTGAACGACATACAGTTAACAGCTGGCACCTTTCCCTGGCCTTTACATTTTCATGGTTGATGGTTAACATAGCTGGGATTACATGTGGCCATGCAAGTGCATTGTTGCCATGCCCCCCCACTCTCCAGCTGTGCATGTAGCAGATGGTATAAGGCTAAGTTTTTTACCTTTACCTGTTGGCATTACAATTGACTGCATTCAAATACACATAATGGGGTTATTTTTATTATCAAAAACTAAAACTGAACTTTTTAGTCTGTTTAGCTTTCATAGTCACATGAGCCCTGAATAGAACACTTCAAACCCACTATTAGAACTCTATGTAATGTTTGCTGCTATATGTCTACATAATATGAGCCTAGAGCTTTCTATATTTGTAATTACATTTGTAAAAGATGATCCTCTATTGCAGGTAATCATTTTGTTTTTGTTTTTTTTTTTGTTGTACTGTTTTTTTATTCAATTTAGCAATGTTTAAAACAGAGCTGGTTTCCAGTCTGCCGTTTTTTTTTTTTCAGGTGGTGAGATGCCTTTTGAACCACGAGAAGGATTACCCAATGGATATAAATGAGAATGACACACTTTGGGGAGAGACTGGTAAGAACTTTTTAGGATTTTTGTTGATCACAATCAAAATAACAAAATCTTCCCTCCATGCCGAATTATACATTTTTGTAGTACCAGAGGTCTGTGCCTGGGCTGGCAGTTGCATAGTGCTGCAATACAGGGATGAAACTCTGGGGGTTACTGTGGAAAGATCAACGGTCCACAGCCTCTCACAGATTGGCCCTACTGCCAGGAGAGACCGTTAAAAGTAGTTCCACTGGAAGATTATTAGTTTAATAGACCTAAGAGTACCATCACCTGGCAAAAATGTACATCCGAGGTAATCAACGCCTATTTTATACTAAATGGATAATGGCTGCTATTGTAGTCGGGGCGGGAAGGAGCATCCTGGCCGTCCCCAATCCAAAGCCCAGTACTGGCACTGTTCTTCCTCGGCCCCATGATTGAACCCTGGCGGAAGCTCGAACAGCAGAGCCAGGTTTCGACGAGGGAGGGCAGTGTGGGTAAATAATACTGGGTTTTGAAGGTGGGGGCTGGCATTCGGTATACCCATTCAGCAGCAAAAACAACCGCAGACAGAACAGGAGATAGTAATGGGATTAGTGGCTCATCAAAGCTGGCAGATATCCAGTTCTCACTCTCAAAGAGGTCTTAAATGCAATGGTAAATTCTCTGTATTCTAAGTATACAGTACGTCCTGCTCCAGATATAATACTTACAATTGGGCTATCCTCCGCCAGAGGGCGCTGTGCACTGCAGACATGCAAAAAACAGGCTCCTCCCGGCCCTTCATATACCCAGGGACCTCCCACAAATCCCCAGATTTCTCTGCAGTGCTGACTGCGAAGACATGAAGTATCACTCTCTCGCAGGTGAGCGGGGCTATTACAGCCTGCCGCCCTGTTGGACTATTCCCACCCGTCCACCTTGTGATGTGCCTCCCAGCCTGGGCTGCGCTGGTCGGGTGAAGGTAGGCAGCACTATGCGTGCTTAACGGAGCCATGCTCCACCGCAGTCCCCCACCAAAGGGTAGGCGGTTTAGGCTAATAGTTAGCCTCATAGTGGATGTCCCTCCCGCATTATTGCCCCATGACCCGTGTAGAGGTAGACCCTGTGTAAAGGGTCGCCGTCCTCCCTCGTTTCCCCCCGTATTCGGGGAAAAAGAAGGGGGGGGGGGTTGTGTGTGTGTCTGTTGGCGGTCCCAGTGTACGGTATTGTCACGCTTATGGCCGTGCTTTTGCCCCTGACCGGCAACTAGGTGTCAGAGCCGCGCTGCCCTTCTATTTTGGCCTTTCTCAATTTATTATGCAATAGTGTACAGCACGTCCTGCTTTATTATCCTGCATCTTGGGCAGGAAACTAATTTTGGGCACGCCTACAGGCGTCAGAATGGTGGCGGCCTATTTAGACTTTACGAGTATCCACTAGCCGATGCCTTTACTGGCATATTCTATGCTTGGCTTGTCATGGCTTGTCAAGCCTTTAACGGCTGCTTCAGAGCGCGTCACGCCTAGTTTAGACCCGCCCTCCGAGGTTCGGTCGGCGCCATTTTGTTGATCTTCGCGCGCGCGCATGTTGGCGGTCCTTCTCCTCCCCAGGTCCCCTCGCGGGCGTTTTCATCATTTGTATTCTTTCTGTTGCGCATGGCCCTGACACCCCTTATTCCCCTTCTGTCTTTCAGACGTCGAAGAGTCCGGTGGCTTCTCCCGGCCTAACGTATATTGTAGCGGGCTTACAAATTCTCCCACATTCCTAGCGGGTCTTTGGGACATCCAGGGTTGCCTATTGCGTAAATCCCTACTGGTATAAATTACATTAATAATCACCATATGGAGGCATCTCAGAATTATGTGACCGGGGTCCCTCCGGGACAAGACTGTGTACAGCGTGTGGACTGTCCCATGCTGATGCGGACAGAACACGGGTCTGCGGACCCTGTGCTGAACAAGTACTGGCCCTGCAGTCAGGGTTGCCAGTGGCTGCACCTCGTTTCAATACACCTCTCTCCCAGTGCTTAAATCTCACTCCTGATGAGTCGCACTCAAGCGGGAATGAACAGCAAGTCGTGCCGCGCAGACTGCCTACGGCCGATCAGGTGATTTCGAGGTTGGAAGAGCGCTTGGGCCCTGGTAAGAAGCGGTCCCTGACGCCTCCGGTTTCGCCCATTCCTTCTGAATCTGAAGAGTTCACTGCTGAGCAGGGTTTTGCTCTTTCTGATGAAAGTCGGCTATTCTCTGACTCGGGCTCATCGGACGAGGGGCTGAGGAGTCATGATGATCCGGGCCCGGTTCTTGGGGCCTGTGTGACACCGACGAATTACTGATAAAGATCTTCGAGGTCTTGTCTATCTCTCTCCCTGGTGAGGCTTCCAGGCCTAGAAGAGTTTCCATACAGCGCCGCCGCGTTTGAAATTTCTGGAGCAGGATCACTTCCAGGCTCTTGTACTCAAAGAATTGCAATGCCCTAGTAAACTTCCAGGGGACTGGGATTGGAAATACCCTTTTCCCCCTGATGTGGTTAATTGCTGGTCATCACCTCCCGTGGTGGATGCACCGATCATTGGGGTTCTTAACCCCCCCTTTATTGCGGCCCCTACTTATCGTACCCTTCGGGATGCTGAGGACCGGCGCATTGATAGGCTGGCTTCCCACGCCTTTTCTTGTGCAGGGACAACTCTGCGCCCGGTCTGTGCCACGGCCATCGCTGCAGTGGCCGCTAGGACCCTCATCAGAAAGATGATTGATCATCAACCTGAGGATCTCCCCTGGGAGGTGTTTAATGCACTCTCCAGTTGTGATGTATTTGTAAGATTTAGCCTTTTGGCGCTGGATGACACCATCAGCATGTGCGCAAGAACTTCCGCCCTTGCTGTAGCTATACGCCGACTGGTCTGGCTGCGACAGTGGGGTGTTGACGGTGCTACAAAAAAGATTCTTACTGGGCTTCCCTTTAGAGGACGATGCCTATTCGGGGCCCGTCTAGACCTGTTTGGAAAAAAGGGCAAAACACCCCTTTACAGAAGGCGGTCTCGGCCTTCTCGGGGCAGGGGCACCCCTCCACCCCCCTATGTTAGCGTCAAACCCGAACCAGGGGTGTCCTTCCAGCTTTTTGGTATAGATCCCTGCCCCAGGAGTGGCAGACAACACCCTGGTCCCTCCGGCAGGACTAAGTCCAAACCCTTTACCAAAACCCCATGATTGGGGGATGGCCGCAGCACCTTGCCCCTGTCAGGAGGCGTCATGCCTTGTTCTGATGGAGTCAGGAGGAAGTTTCCTCTGGATGCAGGATAGTGTCTGCTGGGCGGCCCCTTCCCGAGATATTCAGGATGCTTCTGGTCCCTGCCTCTCTTCTTGCGTTGGTGCAGGCCTTGCGTGGTCTGCGAGGTCTGGGGTCACCTGGGGTCACACTGTCCATTATGGCCTCCCATAGGTGAGGCAATTTACATTCACAGGCGGTTTTACTGCATGGTTTCTCTGAGTTGGGCCGCCAGTGCCCTGTGTCCAGGGACCTCTTGCCGTCTGTAGGGATCTAAGACGCTTATTTCATTGCCATTGTGCCTTCCGGGCACCAAGGACCTTACAGGTTAGTGTTGGCGCTCCAACACTGCTGATTGTGGCCTTGTTATCTGGCCTTGGTTCTGCTCCCTGAGTGATCGCCTAGGCGATGACGGGGGTGATATCTCTACTGAGACCAGGGGGCGTCCGCACGAGCAACTGCCTGGCCGTCCCTCTTTGCTTCCCAATCCCTGCGTCAGGCGTGTTACTCGGTTGGTGGTGTCCTTTGGGAGTCTTTGGATGGGTGCTCAATCACCTCAATTCCTCCTTTCCCCTTAGTGGTATCTCCATTCCTAGGGTTGAACTTGGATTCGGTTCAGACGGGAACCTGCTTCCTTGACTATAAATGGACAATCTGTTTGCAGGGGCTCGGTCCCTCTTGCTTTTCCCATCTCTTCACCAGGCTGGATTGCAGCTGGCGGGCCTGTTGGTGGCTGTTCAAAGGTTGTCCCTTATGCTCAGAGCCCTTGGGCTCTTCTGCTACTCATATTGTAAATGCTGGACTGGGTTCCGGTTTCCCTGGAGCTGGGTCTGTGTACCCTTCCACCTTGGTATGGTGGTTACCCTTGAGACTGTGGTACTAGGGGTACCAGTCAGGGGGTGCCCCCTTCCTTGCGTCTTCCTGCAGTTGGATACCAAATCTATCAGGTCGACGGAGACTTTTTTCTCCTAAATTCCCCTGTGATTCCAGGGGAGGTGGGACCTTTAGGGGTCCTTCCACCTGTCTAATTTGGAAGCGGTAGGCCTTCAGATTGGCTCTATATCGCTGGACTTCTCCCTTGCGGGATCGGTCTATTTTGGGGGCCCCTTGGTCTGTCTGACGACAGTGGCCTGTATTAATCTGTGTGGACTCGGAAGCAGGATGATCCCCCAGGAAGGTATCTGACCCTGATCTGGGTGGAGGACAGCGTTCCCTGCATATCTGCGATATTCGCTCCGGTGGATGTCCTTCTGCGACAGGATGTGCTAATTCTTGTGTCTCCATGTGATCCGTCTAGTGTGGATCTTTCTGGGCCCGTCCCTATCATGGGTCCCAGGCCCTTGTTTCCCTGTCTCAGATTGTTCTGTCCTTGGTCATGAGGCTTCGTGACTTTATGCTGGACATTCTGTTTCTATATGTCTTATCTTCATTCACCCTGCTGGACAGGGTTCTGTGCAAGTCTGCTCTGGAAGGGGGAACCAGCGATACTGGCGGCCCTTGGGTGGCCTAGTGGACTGTGGTTGCAGATGTGGTTATGTGGACAGCAGACCTGTACGTCCTGTCAGGAGTGCTGGCCTGCTCACTCAGGCCCCCCTTTTCTATTTCACCCCTATCTACAGACTCTGGTCTGGATGGTCTGACGGTTGATTCATCCACCTTGATGGCAGTGGGTGTACCTTCTGGGTGCCTGTGACTTCTGGAAGACTAGGAGTTAGCTTCTTCTGCCTCTTCTTCCGCCTATTGTGGGGTATTGTTTACCCATATTGATTTGGGTGAGTTTTTGGTCTCTCCCCTGTGGGCGAGCTCTGTTCCCAGGGTTATATAGTTATTACAGCATGGGTTGGAGTTGGCTCTCCTACTCGGTGCCCTGGTGGTTCAGGCTCTGCCCTGTCCATCTTCTGCAGAAGTCTTAGTTCCTTGTCTGGGTTGACTTTTCTTTCAGGGATTGCTCAGTGACATCCCCCACGTAGTTCTAGGGTCCCTGTTGGGATTGATTTCTATTCGGTTTGCCTTGCGGGGTGTTCCCCTTTGGCACTATTCCGGATGCGGTCTGACTGTTCTTATCCATAAGGTTGCCCTTCTGGGGCTGTTACCTCAGTCGGCCGTGCGCCTGAGCGGGCGGATCTGTTTAGCTAGCCCTCGTTTTCTTTACTGTATCTTCACCGAGATGAGGTGGTGTTCCGCCTTACGCCGGTTATTCTGCCTAAGGTGGTGTCTTAGGCTCAGGTATTAAGACATCTTCTGGGATTTATTCCTTGTAATGCTGAGGCAAGGGAATCTATTTTCCCTCAATAGGTGCTGGAATTTTTATCCTGGATTGTCTCCTGTCCGTTAGGGGACTGATGTTCCTCAGGGTTGTGGGCACTTACATCTGGATGTGCCTGATCTCGTCTGCCTCTAAGGGATAGGCGGCCTTGGGCCTGGCCTTTACCTGTATAACATGTCCCTTCTGGTCCTGGGGAAGGCTTGGCTTCTTCCTGGGCTACTTTTTGCTCTTGTTAGGCCTTTACTCAAGCCTATACCTTAAGGGGAAGAGTTCTTCTCTATCTATTCTGATTACGCTGGTGCCTGGGTATCTTTGGGCCTTTCAGCACCAGGTCTTTTTGAACAGGTTTGCTTGAACTCTACTTGTTTTCTTGTTTGTACCCTTTCAAGGGTTGTTTTGATGTTGAAGTTAGAGCCTTTGCTCGTGTTGCTCTTGGTAGCGAGGTATTGCAGGTGACTTTCAACTGTCTGCTGTTGCCTTTTTTGTTGGGGATCCCACCCTATTCTATGGACACTGCTATTGGATGTCCCAATATATCTGGAGCAGGACGTACTGTATACTTAGAATAATACAATTTTGTGAAATACTCACCTGTAGAATTGGTATTCTCCTATTATATCACTGCCTATTATATCATATAGAATCCCTTTTAATGTCCACTGATGAACTCGTGTCTCATGACCACCGCTGAGTGAGGTCTGCAAAGTTACTGGGATATATTAATTTTGGGATTTGTGAACTGTTGGAACTTACCATTGCTTGGATGCTCCGTTCACAAGATTCTCCAAGTATACAGCACGTCTCGTTTCACAAATATTCTTTACGCTTGGGATATCCGCCACAAGGTGGCGCATTGGACTGCAGAAGAGACTTGTGGTGTCTCCTGGCCCTATAAAAGGACAGGAACCTCCCACAAATTCCCAGTTTCCTTCTGCAGTCTGGACTGCAAAGATAGAAGATGGCTCTCTATATTACGCAGGCGAGCGGGGCGTACCAGCCTGTGGCCCTGCAGGACTATTCCCACCCGTTCTGGACCCACTGCTTCCCGGCCTCGGCTGCCTGGTTCGGGTGAAGGTAGGACAGCGCCAGGGTCAGGTGCTGGAGGAGCTCTGCTCCAACCGCAATCCCTGTACCTACAAGGGTAGGCAGTTCAGGCTTATGGTGAGCCTTGTGGGATGCCCCTTCCTGCCTTATTGTGGGCCTTTCCCTGCCCCCGCTGCCTCCCCCCCAGCTAAGCATGCCTTGAGTGCGCCCACCGTTGCTCTTCCCCGCCTCGCTCTCTCCCTGGGGAGCTTTCTGCGGGGGGGACGGGGATAGGCGGTGTGGTTGCACATTGTATTTCATCTGTTTTTTACTTGTATTGTGCGCGCTTGCCGCCGTGCTGTTTTGTACGGTGCTCCGCGGCTGGCGGCGACATACGCCTCGTGTTGCTGCGATGTAATTGGCGCTGGGGGCTCACGTGGAGTGCGATTTGCGCTCTTCGGGGGGGGGGGGGGGGGGCCCGCGGATGATGAATTTTGCATCATACCTCCACGGCCCGCCCCTCAAGGTCCTTGCGGACGCCATTTTGTTTGAAGTTTTTTCTTCTCCTGACCTGCAGTACTGCGGCGCGCTGCTGGCCTGCCTGGTTGTGCGATCGGCTTGGTCCGTGAGTCCCCTTTGGGGTTGTATTGTGCTCTTGTCACCACTTTATGGGAATGTTATATGTGGTTTTCTTATGTCTTTCAGGCGGGATTAACGTGACTGTGGTTTCTCCCGGCCCTCTTCCCTTTTGCATCTCCCACCTTCCCTAGCAGGTTTTGGGGTATCCCGAGTGGCTCTTGTTAGCCTTAACCCTATACTGGCCAGTGTGCCCACTCTAATCACCATATGGAGGCTTCCGGGGATAATGTGCTTGGGGTTCCTTCGGGACAAGCCCAGCTGTGTGTCGCGTGTGGGGTATCCCCTGTGAGTGACGGTGTCAGGGTATGTGTGCCCTGCGCCCAGAAGGTACTTGCGCTGCAGTCTGGTTTGCCTGCCACGCTGCCCAGCTCTGCGCCTCCTTCTACATCACCTACCCCCCGCGCCTGCATTTGACCCCTAGTGAGGGACATGCTAGTGGGGAATCAAACTATGACTTGGCCTTGCGGGTGGCCAGCCTGGAAAGGCATATGGCTGGGCTGGTCCCCCCGTAAGGCTTCTGGCAAGAAGCGGCATTTAACTCCCGCTGTTTCCCTGTTTCGTGAGGAGGATGAGGGACAGTTTTCTTTCCCTGGCCTGTTCCCCCTAGAAGAGGGGGAACTTTTCTCTGATTCTGAGTCCTCTGAGGAGCAGCAGGAGGTTTATGGTGGTACTGGGTCTCCTTTTGGAGAAAACCCTTGGTCTCCTGAGGATTCAGACATGCTGTTGTCTCACATTTTTGAAGTACTGTGTATTACACCTCCTGTCCCGGCTAACAGGCAGCAGGGTGAGCTTTTTCACTTTGTTAAACAACGCTTGGAGTTCCCTGAGCAGATCCACTTCAATAATTTGGTGCTCAAAGAGTGGGAGCGTGTACTAGCAGATTGCTCGCGATGCCTGAGAGTTGGGACAGGAGGTATCCATTTCCTGCTGATGTGGTTAAGCGCTGGTCGTGTCCCCCCCGAGGTGGATGCTCCCGTGCTTGGGTTGTCCAATACCTCAGTCATGCATTCCCCTGACACTTCTACTCTGAGGGATGGTGAGGACCGACGTGTTGATCAGCTGGCCTGTCACGCATTTGCTTGTGCAGGGACTGCGCTGCACCCTGTGTGCGCTTCTGCCATCATGGCTCTTGCTCTTAAAGGGTTACTCAAGTGCCTTCTGGACAATGCCTCGGATGCCAATAGGGGGAAGGAGTATAGATCCCTCCTGCTTTGCTATGAATTTGTGGCATTTATTCTTTCTGCTATGGATGATGCGGTCAGGATGTGTGGTAAGACTTCTGCCCTTTTGGTGGCTGTACGCCGCTCTGGCTGCGTCAGTGGGCGGCTGATAATGCGTCTAAGAAGGCTCTCACTGGCTTCCCCTTTACTGGCTACGGCTATTTGTGGAGTGTCTGGATATGTTTGGTAGGTTGCCTCAACGTAGGAGGCAGCCGCGGCCCTTTCGGGGGGCTGGTTCTTCCCTCCCCTCCTTCCGTGCTCCCAGGTCCGGTCGGGGTGCACCCTTTGTGGGGGCACGTAGAAATCCTTGGAGCCGGGGTAGAGGCCGTGGTTGCCCCGATCTCTCATGCGGTCCCAAGTCCAAATCTTCCCCCAAGCCCCCTCAGGCATGAGGAGGCGCCCTCACCCATCCGGTGGGGGGACGGTTGTGGCTCTTTGCTCACGTTTGGAGACTGCGCGTCTCAGACCGGTGGATTCAGGAGGAGGTGTCCTCCGGGTACAAGATAGAGTTTGCAGCCTGGCCGCCCCCAAGATTCATCAGATCCCGGATGGCACAAAATCCCTTGTCAGTTCAGGGCTTGCGCCTTGCGGTCCAAAGCCTTTTGGATTTGGGGGTCATTTGCCTGGTGCCCTTCCAGGAAAGGGGCAGAGGTTTCTATTCCAATCTGTTCACTGTTTCCAAACAGGATGGGTCCCTGAGGCCCATCCTGGATTTAAAGCGCCTCAACAAGTTTGTCCGGTTCAAGCATTTTCGCATGGAGACCCTGCGCTCAGCGGTCAGTACCTTGCGCCCGGGCGACTTCATGACTTCTGTGGACATCAAAGATGCTTACCTTCATGTTCCTATCTTTCCAGGTCATCAGAGATTTCTCAGGTTCGCTCTGGAGGATCAGCAGTACCAATTTGTGGCCTTACCTTTTGGTCTTACCTCAGCCCCTCGGGTCTTCACCAAGGTGCTGGCGGGGGTGATGGCTTTGTTGAGATCTCAGGGCATTCGCATCCTTCCTTATCTGGACGACATTCTGATAGCGTCTCAGTCCTTCCATCAAGCCGAGCTGGATACCCAGATGGTGGTCTCCACGCTCGAGTCCTTCGGTTGGGTGATCAACTACCCCAAGTCTTCTCTGTCTCCGTCCTTGGTGACGTCCTTTCTGGGCATGACTCTAGATACATCTCAGGTCAAGGTTCTTCTGCCTCAGCAGAAGGTGGAGGGCCTGCAGATGCAGGCACGGTCTCTGATGTCTTGCCCTCATCCCTCCATCCTGCAGGGGATGCAGCTGGTGGGCCTGATGGTGTCATGCTTCGAGGTGGTTCCCTATGCTCAGTTTCACATGAGACATCTTCAGTTGCACCTCTTGTCAGTTTGGGATCGGGACCACGTGTCCCTGGATCAGACCTTTGTTCTGTCCCCTCTGGTCAGTCAGTCCCTCTCGTGGTGGCTGGACTCAAGGAATCTCCTAGTGGGCAGAACTTATCTGCCTCCTTGCTGGGAGACTGTCACCACAAATGCCAGTCTGACAGGTTGGGGGGGGCTTTTGGAAGTCTCTGAAGTGGGTCAGTGGGGCCCTCAGGAGACCATGTTCCCATCAACATTCTGGAACTGCGGGCAATACGGCTCCTCTGCGGGCAATACGGCTCCTCTGTGTTCCCTCCGTTTCCTCTGTTGGGCAGGGTGCTGCGCAAGGTAGCCCAGGAAGGGGTGCCAACCATTCTGGTGGCCCCCGGTTGGCCAAGAAGGGTGTGGTTCGCAGACATCGTGCAGTTGGCAGTAGATCAGTACGCCCTGCCCAAGGATCCAGATCTGCTCACTCGGGGACAGCTGTGCCATCCCAATTTACAAACGCTGACTTTGACGGCTTGGCTGCTGAAACCTCCATCTTGATGGAAAAGGGTTTGCCTGCCTCTGTTGTTGATACCATGATTAGGGCTAGGAAGAAGTCCTCGTCCTTTATCTACTACAGGGTCTGGCATACTTACATTGCCTGGTGTGAGTCCAAATCTCTTCCCTGTCAGGTGTTTTCTGTTCCCAGGATTCTGGAATTCTTGCAACATGGTTTGGATTTGGGCCTTAAACTTAGTACCCTCAAAGGTCATGTTTCAGCTCTGGCAATTTTTTTCCAAAGATCTTTTGCCAGTCACCGTTTGGTTAAGACTTTTTTCCTGGGGGTTTCTCATGTGCGTCTGCCACGTAAACTTATGTTACCAGTTTGGGATTTGAATCTGGTGTTATCTGCTATGCAGGGTTGTCCTTTTGAGCCTCTCCGTGAGGCTGCTTTGCCCATTTTGACTCTCAAGGTAGCCTTTTTGGTGGCTATTACTTCTGTCAGGCGTGTTTCTGAGTTGGCGGTGCTCTCCATTAAACCTCCTTATTTTAAGCGACACCAGGACAAGGTGGTGTTTCGGTTTAAACCAGATTTCTTGCCTAAGGTTGTGTCTGCTTTTCATCTCAATCAGGACATTGTCTTGCCTTCCTTGTGTCCTAATCCTGCTAATTCCAAGGAGAGGACTCTGCATTCTTTGGATGTGGTCAGGGTTCTGAAATTTTACTTGGTAGCTACTGAATCTTTCAGGAAGACTGATGCTCTTTTTTTTCTTCCTTCTGGTCCTAGGAAGGGTTTGCCTCCGGCTAAGTCCACTATCAGCAAGTGGATTCGTCAGGCGGTGGTGCAAGCCTATTCTGCTAAGGAGAAGGAACCTCCCTTCCGCCTTACTGCTCATTCCACTCGTGCTATTGGGGCCTCTTGGGCCTTTCAGCACCAGGCTTCTGTTAAACAAGTTTGTTAGGCCGCAACTTGGTCTTCTGTTCTTACTTTTTCCAAGTTTTACAAGGTTGATGTTAGGGCCTCAGCTGATGCTGCTTTTGGCCGCAAAGTTCTTCAGGCGGCAGTGGTTTAAACTGCTGGCTGTTGTTCTTGGGGATCCCACCCTACTTTATGGACACTGCTTTTGGACGTCCCAAGCATAAAGAATATTTGTGAAACAGGACGTGCTGTATACTTGGAAAAATACAATTCTGTGAGTACTCACCTGTAGAATTGATTTTATAGTATACAGCACGTCCTGTTTCACCCCTCCCTTGTTATCATTTTTCTTGGTTACCTCTGTATGGTGATTTGTTCAGATGTTTGGTTGGGGTGCCTTCATTTTTATTCTCCCGGCTTCTTGTCTAACTGCTTTGTAACACTGGGAATTTGTGGGAGGTTCCTGTCCTTTTATAGGGCCGGGAGACGCCACAAGTCTCTTCTGCAGTTCACTGCGCCACCTTGTGGCAGATATCCCAAGCGTAAAGAATATTTGTGAATCAGGACGTGCTGTATACTAAAAAATCAATTCTACAGGTGAGTACTCACAGAATTGTATTTTTTTTCTTTTGGGCTATGGACAGGTAAATGTTTTAATGTTTGTGGTCCTGTAGATTACCTCCACTTACAGCAAAAGCAATGATAATAATTTTCCTGATCCTTATTAGGAAGCAAACATGTTTGGCTGAAATGTATTCTGAAAAGGTTAAGGTTGGGCAAACGTTTAATTTCAGAACAAGGGAAGGAGCTGGATTATTATGCAATTGAGAACTCATCTGGCAGACCATGGATTTTTAGGCCCACCACTATAATTATCAAGATTTTAGATTAATTTGGAAGAAGTCAGACCCAGAAATTGCCATCACCTCGTTTAGGCTTCTATGTTATCTCTTTTTCCACCTGTATTTGTCTTTCCCATTAAACAAGTTCTAACTGAGGAAGCTCACTCTGTGAACCAGGTCATCTGTTGACTTTGTCTTCTCAGATTTTGCACTGGCAAATCAGTTTCCCATGCCACACCTTGGCTGTAAACCTGGCACTGAATGATTCACAATAGCATCTGGGTCCTCGCTGTGTTTGGCTTAAGCCGAGAGACTGGTAAAACATGATGGGGCAGGTTTACTAACCTCCTTGCCAACACCCTAGTGCTGGATTTTCTGAAGCTCAGTTTACATTGCCTTCTGATAGAAGAAAGTACGTTGAACCAGTTTCTAATGATAATCTAATTAGGAAGGGACATAAGTAGCCTTGCTTCTAAAATGCAAGGTGATTTTATGTAAATGAGCACACAAAGACCTAGAAATAGCAATACAAATCAAAACCTGTTTATAGAACAAATACATTCATAGAAATACATTTGCTCCCAACATTGATAAATTGAACTTATTGGGGGCATTATCCTGTCTTAAGGCATTACCAAAACTAGTAAAGGTAAATAGGAAAGCAGTGTTCATAAATACAAATTGCAGAAACGGAGACTGATTTTAAAGTACCATATTTTCGCCATTTAAGACGCACTCCCCCTCAAAGTGGGGGGGAGGGGGAAGATTAATGAATTAATAAAAAAAAGAAAAAAGTAAACTTACATGAGCCCCGCCCTGGCTGCCACAGCTGCTGCTTCCGGACGATGTGTTAAAAAAAAAATTTAACTCGCGTAAGCCTTGCTCCTACATCGAAGGAGGAGCTGCGGGTGGGCAGGTAAAGGAACCCTGGCCGCTATCCTCGGTCTGACTGGTGCCACTACCGCCTCTCAGTCCGGTGCACGCATACTCGAGTCCTGTGCAGCAGGTGGCCTCCTTGGTCAAGGACGCTGGCCACAACTGCCAGCTGCACTGGGCCCAGGTGCATGCTCAGGACCAAGAAGCGGTGGCAGTCGGACCAGGGACAGTGGGCAGGGTTCCTTTACCTCCATCGGTGTGGGGGCAAGGCTTATGTGAGTTGTTTTTGGGGGGAATCTGCCACACTGCCTATGGGAATGGGAGAGGGAATGCTACATTGCCTATGGAGAATGGGAGGGGGCTTTGCCACACGTCTATGGATGAAGAATGGAAGGGGGCTCTGCTGCACTGCCTATGGGAATAGTAGAGGGCTCTCCCGCACTGCCTATGGGAATGGGAGGGGGCTTTGCCACACTGCCTATGGGAATGGGAAGGGGCTCTGCCACCCTGCCTATGGGAATGGGAGGGAGCTATGCCACACTGCCTATGGAAATGGGAGGGGGCTCTAAAACTCTGCCTATGGGAATGGGAGGGGGCTCTGCCACACTGTCTATGGGAATGGGGCTCTGCCTCACTGCCTATGGAAGTGGAAGGGTGCTCTGCCACACTGCCTATGAGAATGGAAGGGGGCTCTGCCACACTGCCTATGGGAATGGGAGTTAGGGATGCCACACTGCCTATGGGGCTGGGAGGGGGGGTGTCACACTGTCAATGGAGAATGGAATGAGAGGAATACCACCTTGCCTGTGGGGAATGGGAGGGGTGGATGCCACATTGCCTATGGCAATGGGAGGGGTGGATGCCACATTGCCTAATGGAATGGGAGGGGTGGATGCCACATTGCCTATGGTAATGGGACAGGTGGATGCCACGTTACCTGTGGGAATGCCATTGGTGGATGCCACATTGCCTATGGATCTGGGAGGGGTAGGTGCCACATTGTCTGTGGGTATGAGAGGGTGAATTCCACATTGCCTATATGGGGAATAGGATGGGGGAGATTGTGACACTGCCTGTAAATGGGGGATTCTGCACCTTGCCTATTTGGTGTGGGGGGGGGGGGGGGGCAGCTTTGTTTTAGCACATTTGGTTCAAAATATTTTCTTCTTATTTTTCTCCTTAAAATCCTAGGTGCATCTTATAGGCGAGTGCGTCTTATCAGGTGAAAAATATGGTATTTTTGTGTGTCACTTAGACAAAAAAAAGTGTCCCAAAGCTTGTTTGAGATAATCGTCCTCACTTTTGTTTTTTTGACAGTTGATCGGGGTAAGTTTATCAGTTTGCCAGATAATTGAAAAAGAATAACATTCCTATCTGTGTAGTGTATCATATCTCCTAACAGAAAGTGGCAAGATTTCTAATCACTTTGCAGCCTATGTTAATTGGCTATCACAAAAGCCAGCAAGGCTCAATGTTCAAGTAAGGACAGGCAGACGGGGAAAGCCCTTCTGATAACGTAGGTGGGTTTTAGCTGTAAAAAAAATACCAAGAAAACCACTATAGTTGATCACCCCTTTTTCCCTAAACAATAGTCTTCTATCCAAAGCATTACCAGCATGATAGAGTTAAAATAGTAATATTTTTAATGGTAACATTGATTAAAAAAGGTACTTGTTCCTTGCTAATATTCCCGCATTGAAATACATTTTGATAAAAAAAAAATACCATATTTCCATTTTAGGTCACCATTAAAGTCCTATACAATAGACAGTCTTAGCTTTTTATAGTAGGATACAACAAAATGTGATCCCAAAGATGGTGTAATAGAGTACTCTGATAATGATTCTCAGTTGAGGTTAGATGCAACTGCTTCACTGGCTATTAAGCTTCTACATTTAAAATTGTATACAACATGGAAGACTTCTATATTTTTCATAGACAATATTTACCAATTAATGTAGATCTTTAGGTTGCAACATTATTTCCTCCAAGTTATTTGCATAGTTATAAGGGATTTTCAGAGACAAGATAAATGGCACATGCTGTATACACAAGAGGTAAATTAAAGAAATAGTATGTTAGTTATATCTAAAAAGACACTGTACTTTTGAATAAATGGACATATCATATTCATTGTTCCAAAAGATGTTACAGTCAACATTTCTTTGGGGTCGCTAACATTTGTATAACGACAGTAACATATCATGTTTTCAAATAAACAAGTACTCACATGCTTTTAACAAATCATTTACAAGTTCTGCAATCCCACTGATGGATTTACACAGTTCAGCCTTTACTATCAAAGTATAATTACCCTATGTAAAGTGTGACAATCATTAATACATATACATAGTTTAGTTAGGGGCCAGTGTGTCAGACTGGTTTGGAGTCCATCCATTGCCTACAATGAGAAGGGCCACGCTATCAGGACAAGTGGCATGGAGATACAGCACAGCATGCATCTGGTTTATCCTGCCTTCCTCCCATTATGGGGAGCGTCATGGCAGTCCTCTGCATTTGTACTCAACAGTGTGGAATGCAGAAAGAGAAGAGCCTAAGCTACATGAAGCACCTCCTCATCCTTGTGTCAGTACCAGCGTGGTGTCACACCCCACTCTTACAAGATCACCGCAACATCTGGAGCCGGGATCCTCCCACCTCCATTGTCACAGATCGACAGGCGAAGGGG
Organism: Gastrophryne carolinensis; assembly: GCA_027917425.1. Taxonomy (NCBI): domain Eukaryota; kingdom Metazoa; phylum Chordata; class Amphibia; order Anura; family Microhylidae; genus Gastrophryne; species Gastrophryne carolinensis. The sequence goes on from CM051240.1 coordinate 214,365,977, forward strand.
GGGTTGGGGCGCTGCTCAACCAGACACCGATGCGTCTTCCCCCACATAACCCTGTTTGACTAGAAAGCCAAAACAGCATGGTAATTGCCCTTCCTCACCAAACAGGCGAAGGGAAGGACTTCCTACACCTAGATTGAATGCCAGCGCAGACTCAATTGTCCAAAAAGGACAATAATTCTGCTATTAACAGTGCTGGCCACAATAAAAATAAAAACAGTCCATAAGTATGATAATCAAAAATTATATGGCAAAGCCTCACTAATGAACATCCATCACTGTTTATACTATGTTCAGAAATGGCCGAGGTACATTGTACATTTACAACTGTATAACCGCAGTAGCCAATCTCTACTCTTGTTGCTGGGACTCCAGTGCCATTTCCCCAGTGATTCTACCACTGGCCACTTCCATCTTCCAGAGGCTGCACACAGTGGCATCTCCTGCTTTGCATGCGCTTGATTCCGAGTGAAGTAAGGCTTTTTTTTTGTTAACACTAATTATGGTGGTGGCATCAGGATCAGAAAGTAGAAATAGGCCCAAACAATATCTAGAAAGTACTCTTGTTTTGGAAAGGACATTTGTGCAATATAGAATGACATCTATAATTTACATCCCAGCAAATCAATTCTGCGTGCCAGTATCATGCTTCATTAACATTATCATGCAAATATGCCAAATTGACAAACAGTATATTCTTGCCACATCCTCCCCCTGTACTACATAGGCTAAAGATATTTACATTCACATCTTAGAAATCTATATTGAATGCATAAGCGAATTAAATTGCGTTTTGTATATTTTACTGGAGCTTAGTTCTAATTTATTGCCTCTAATTTATTATTTTATCAGTCTGCATAGTAATAAAACAGAAATTTGAAAAACATCTGGCCTAGGAACGTCTAACCACTAAGAATGTGGCATTCTGGTACATTTATCCATTACAGGAGGAAGCCTTTTCTAATCATGAGACCTGCCGGCAATGCAGGCCAAGAAACAAATGTGTATAAAATCAATCTGACCTCTGTTCCTTTGTTTCTTTCATCATTTATCTTTAGCTGATTGGATACACATGTCTCATGTTAGGCTTTTTCCTTAGCGTGTGACTGAGAAAGACATTATAGTTTAGTTTTTTGGGGTAATTTTAGTGCATTTATTCTTTGTTATATTAGATAATATGGGAAAACCAGCTTGCTCATGTGAAACATGGAACTGCTGACTTTATGTAACAAGTAGTTATATGAAATTAGGGCATGTAAAGCCGGATTAAAGGGCAGTTATAGGCAATTTTCTTTCTTTTTGCAAAAACCTGTGGTGTCCATAGAAATGGCGTTTACCACCATTGTCACAAGAGGAGGCAAGAAATACACTGATGCCTAGATGGGGCTGAAGAACACAGACTCCCGAAAGCATGTTTACCTTTGACAGGCTGGCCCAACAAAGTGAGGCCCAACTCCAAGCCAGTGTGTCTGTGGAAGGCTCACCTCCTGGGATTTCTGCAGCTGCTCTAGAACAGCAATAAGAACGTTTTAGAACAGCAATAAGAACATTTTAGTAATGATGCCACTGGCAGGTTGCACTTTTTTTTCAGAGTTAAATGGAGCAGTGGAACTTTAAAGCTTACATTTAACAGTTTACTTATCTCTAGTGTTCTCATTTCATCCTGGGCTAGCTGTTTATTTGACAACCACATCCCTGGAAGCAGATTGTTGGGGCTGGTGGGTCATGTGGGACCAGTTGTTAGTGAAAATCATTGTAAGGTAAATAAAGTAAGCTTCTCAAATGTATACATACAAATGTATACATACACACACATAGGGTCTTGTTTGCCACTTTCTAATAGGGTGCATTTAATGTTTATATACAGTTAACACAGATGTTAAATGTCTTGTTTACTCATCCATTCAAGTGCATTAAAGTGGACCAACACCCAGGGGTGATCGGCCCGGTAATCCATAAGATTCCCGAGCCGATCACCTCACTCACCGCGGGACATCCGAGATCGGGATGTCCCGCGAGGTGAAACCCCCCCCAAGAAAACCCAAACTCCTTATCTGATCCGCCGCCGCTGCCTCCCACGCGCCCTTCTAGACGTGCCCGCGCCGGCCGTCTGTGAATGGCCGGCGCGGGCGCGCGCACGACGAGAGTGACGCGCGGGAGGCGGCGGCGGCGGACGCGCTGTCTTGGACGCCGCTGTCACCCGCTTGGACGTCGGCGGGGATTGGACGGCGCGGTCACGTGGGAGCGGGGAGAGGTGAGTTTTTGGGGGTTTCTGGGGGGTTTCAGAGAGCGGGACACCCCGATCGGGGTGCCCCACCGAACTGGACCAAAACCCAGGATAGTCAAAATCCTGGGTGTTGGTCCACTTTAAAGGCAAAGTATATTTTTGTGGTATTTTCCTAAGACTCAGTCTCCAGAGGCAACAATCATTTTTTACCATAAGAACTATAAATCTGTGGAATAGCCTTCCACAGAAGCTTGCTACATCATCAGCCGCTGACCGCTTCAGAAAAGGATAAGATGCTTATTTAGAAGAAAATAACATTTACAGCTACTATTAGCTGTTATCATAAAAAAAAAAATAAATAAAATAACTTCCCCTACCCCAACACCCTTGGTTGAACTCAATGGACATATATGCCTTTTTTTAACCAAATTAACTATGTAACTATATGTAACTTTAGGGCCTGGCAGTGCCAGGGGGCAGCAAAGGATTTGCTTACCTTCCCACTGCTCCCATGCGGTCTTCCGCAGTCCCAGTTTGTGAAGCAGGCAGCTGCACCCTGGCAGCTGGGTTTACTGGCCTGTGTACTGCAGACTTCTATTGAAAACAATGGGGGGCTAGTCCTGGCAAAAAAAAGAAAAAAAACAAACATGAATACTAATTCTTTCTGCCCGGCCGCTTATTTTTTCAAATCTGGTTGAATAAAACTTACCTTGGCTTACAGGTCCATAACCAGCCATGGTGCCAAATGGGCATCCTCCACATCAGTCACTGTGCCTGGCCACACCTGTTTCACTCAGTGCTATGGAGCAGACAGACATTCCCTCATGAACTGAGACCAGTGGTGGAGAATGGCACAATCTCAGCAGCTGGTAAATTTTAAAGCACAGCCAGGCAGCAGAGCTGTGGTGACAAATGTGGAGTATAGATTCTTTTTTTTTTTTTTCTGTACAGAAGTATCTGGACCAACACTTTGTACTTTTTTTCCACTATACACTCAGCCCCTGAATCATCTAATGTCTATAATTGTATACAATAAATGTACATATTTAATCCTGGAAAGCAAACAAGTTTTAGACCTGCATTCATTCTTGTTCAGTTTGATGGATGCTCTATCTGGATTTAGTGTCAGACGGGTGCTTGTGAACCCTTACCGTGAGAGGCTTATGGGATATTTGTATAATCGGGACAGTTTATGCCAAGTTAATCGCTGTTGTTTGCTTCAGACTAAGGGCAGGCTTGACGAGCTGCTCATTGTAAAAAATCCTGATCTGTCTAGGCTTGGGGGCCTACTTAAGATACCATTCAAGGAGCTACTATTACTCTTGTGTTAATCCCACTGTCAAATTTATGCTCCTTTTCTGTTTGGCAGAGACATAAAACTCCCCCTTCTTTTAGTTTTATAATTCCATTTTTATTTCCTGTCAGTTTCACTGGATTGTGATCAAAGATGTATCAGATTAGCCATTTTAGTGGCCTCACTGGTGCTAGGTAAATATAGACAGTGTTTTAAATGATGAAGCAAAATGCATGATATTGCCTTTTTATACTTTTTTACTTTTATACTTTTTTACTTTTATAATTTACTGCATGAAAATGCTTGAGTACTGCAAAATAGATAAATGCCATTTTCGCCTAAAGGGGGATTTGCGAAGGTAAGCATGGAAAGTAAATGCCTTAAGTTCTTATTTGGCATCTTTTACAGAGGTATCAGGCCCTGCTATCTCCCAGTAGCTAATCGGGATCCAGCACTGTAAGTTTTTTAGTCATTGGTTTTGTCTATAAACTGGAACAGCTTGTAGATGACGTATGGATACTGGGGAATAAATGCAGTTTATTTGTAGTTTTTATTCTCAAGCCCAAAATGAGTATTCCAAAACTCTTTGAAGCTGTAATGCCCTGACCGGTCACCTGCCTTGTTTCAGCTGTCTATCTCTAATCTATATCCACCCACTTCACAAATAAGTGAGCCCCAGCTCAACCTCGTAAGGCAGGCTGGTTTTCGCGCTTTTGTGCGAGCACACCACATTCACCTGTGAAAAGCTGCACATAGTAATCTATGAGCGCTTTCACATAAAGGCAAAAGCCTTGTCTGCAGCTTTTTAAAGGGCCACTCAGGCCCCTTCCTGCAAATAAAAACCATAAATCCGCCCTGCCCCCTGCAATTAGCTATCTTGTAATAAAAGAAAAAATAAAGACACTGGCCTACACCCTGAATCCAACAGGCGTAGTTTGTGTTCAGCGTCATTGGTGTTCTCTGCAAAAAAAAACATAAGCCCTGCCCCCTCCAAATTGCGATCCTGCTATTGTAATAAAAGAAGAAAAAAAGACACTCACCTTCATCCCGAATCCAGCTACCATAGTCAGCAGTGCCACAGCTCAGGCACCGAACGCTCGCCACCATATTCCTGAGGTCCCAGCCGGCGGCTGGAAGATAGCACTCTCTGCATCGCATGCGCTCCCACCCGCCCATTTATGTAAATGAGTGGGCAGGAGTGCACACAATGCAGAGAATGCCGCTCCAAGCAGCTGGCCGGGACTCCCTGGAAGAAGGCAGCAGGCATTCAGTGCTGCCAGCTGTGGCACCACCGACTATGCTAGCTGGATTTGGGATGAAGGTGAGTGTCTTTTTATTTTTCTTTTATTACAATAGCAGGCTCGCTACTTGGAGGGGGGCAGGGGGCGGGTTCTGTTTTTTTTTTTTTTTGTTTGTTTTTTTTTGCAAGAAGGGGCTGGAGTGGCATTTGCGATTCCACTCCATTGAGTAAAGAATGCAAGCGCATAAACACAGCGTTTGCAGGGTGCCCAAAAGTGCGGGAGCCCATGCTGCTTCTAACACCCCCCCAGCCAACCCCTACCTCCCTAGCCTTCTCTCCTGCCCAACCTGTATCACATGCTGCATCTCTCTGCCGAGAGACCACATTCTATGTTCTGCCTCCCTTTTTTATTTTTTTTAGTCTCAGCCTCTAGACTGAAGGGGGCTCTACCCACCCAGTTCCATTAACTGCCCCTACAATACTAAAGCTTCATTACCATACATTTAGGAATGGCCATATCCAACCCTGTCCTTGCTATGCTGAGCCTTAAAAAGCACCCGTTGACTGCTCGGGAAGTCCATTGGGGGCTCTGAGGGGGTGTCACATGCTATAAATGGGCTGGCCGGCCGCAGGTAAATTCCCGGGCTGATTTTTTGCTCCAGTCAGCCACTGACTGCTGGTGCTGACCTTCAGTAGAAATGTTTCTTAGCTTATCTGTGTAATCATGCTCCAACTGGCTCACGGAGTTACCAGAAGGAAAACTTGGAGGGCTCCTGGTCCCAGGAGCTCCTCTTGAGTGTATTTATCACCAAAACCTGAACTATGTATAGCTTTAGTTGTGGCATCCCAAGTGCACACACAGAGACAATACAGTTTGGTATACTGTTTCTGTGCATGGGCTCTGAATGTAAGCTGGTAATAGTTACATCTAAATGTTAGGTGGGCCCCAGGCATCCCAGTCCGATACGGAGTGTAATCATAAAAAAAGTTGATAATTAAAAATTATTATCATTTGTAAATAATAGGTAGAACTGAAAAAGAAGACAAATTGCTACAGCTGGGGACTGTCCCTAGAACAGTTGTCAGTTACACATAAATGTGAGCAGTGTTCATATTGAAGGGCCGCATCCTAGCCAGGTTTTGTTACAAAATACAGGAAGCAACAGTACAACAAAAAGGGCTGGGGGCAGTAAAGTAGAAGAATGTTCCTGATAATTATGGCCTGTTGTTTAGCATTGGATGATGGCGGCAGCCTGTGAGCTACACCCTCAATCAGTTTACCATATTCGGAAACTGGCTAACCCACAGCATTCTTAAATAAACAGTATCATGGCAAAGCTATGCTCAGGAATTCCGGCTATTCTCATGCTGAGAACTAACTCTTATCTGATACCATTCCTCTTGACCAGGCCTGTTTCCACTAACCCCTCCACTGCCAGGAAGGCCTATTTACTACCTCCATAGCATTAAAGAGGTTCTCCAGAAATCCAGATATGATATAATTGTGTAAGGGTTTGTGTATTGAATGTGAAATCTAGCAAAAAAGGCTCCTCACTTCTACAACCTGTGGATGTCCTACAGTCTATGACTAAGAGCCCGGTGGGCTTAACATGCACTTCTATTGTCGGGTTAAATTGTGGTTTCTGATTACTTAATGGATCTTTATTACATTTTAGCCAGGTTTTACAGATTTCACACAAATGCACAGGTGATGTAATTAGAGATCTAGAACTAATTACTACACCTTGCATCATTGCAATAAGATCTGCAGAACCTGGCCTGTTGGTGACTCTTGAGGAGGAAGGTTGAGCACCCCTGGTATAGACCATATATTTGCACCTTACATATGGAACTGTAGCTGATCATACCCTACTTTGCCAGCGATCCAAGCTGCAGTCATCATTACCGTTGGCACCTCCTGGTAATGTTGGCTTCCAACATGTAAGCTAGCTGCTACTCAACTTTGCAACCAAGGCACTTTTTAGATTGCAATAGATTTTTATTTCAGAAAAATAAAGACACATTAACATACAGTATGAAAGATGATCATCCTCTAACCTTTTCTCTCTTTGTTCAATTACAATATTGCTCATCATAACCGCCATCATCATAGACTTTCCTAAGGTACCATTACAAAACTTGCATTATTAACCCCAAGGCACATGTTGGTGATTAGCATCTGTGCTTTACATCAACAGTGTCCAGGATGAGGTTCAAGCACAAGGCCATAAGTGCATGGAGTTGGTATAGCATTGACTTAAAGTGACCAGTGTCATGTTGAGGTGTGTCAACTCTACAAATGCAGTCTGACCTCCAAAATAAGAAAACGTGGCGATCTGTCTTCATTTGAATTGAATTTGAAATTTGGATGGATTAGAGAGGAACCTGACCCATTTTTTACATTAAAGGGATTGACCAGTCAAACTAAAATAATTTTTCTGGCAGCTTACCTGGTGCTATGTCAGTCCCATAATGCCTCTTTGCTCTTGTCACTGAAAGGTAAGGGAACTTATTTTTTCTCTTTGCTGCCTCCTACATCTCTCCCCAGGTCCTGACTATAAATTGAATCCCCTGTAGAATGGAGCCACCCACACTGTCAGTCAAGCCCAGCTCACCCCAATGCAATGCACCTTCTGTGCTTGCATCACTCAACCCTGCCACCCTAATCACAGAGGACGTGAAGCAAAAATGTATTTATTAATAACTCCAGCAATATAGCTTCATTTTTAAAAAGGAAAAAAAAGTCTGAAAATTGTCACGTATAGCCCTACAACAATGGGAACACTTTTGAGTGTCTCGGACAAAAACTTTAAATATTACCATACGTAGTTCCACTTTTAATGCATCCATTGGCATCTAGCTTTCACCAGGTTGTTACCCTACTAAATACAGGGGCACTCAACACCCATGTCTTTTTAAATGTCCATTTTTTAATGTGTTTTATTCCAGTCCAGCACTAGCTTGAAAATTAATGGTAGCAGCAAACTCATGTGTAAACCAATAAATCATCCAAAGGCTGACACATTAACGAGGCGATTGTCTTTGACTAACACTCGGCATCATTCATTATTCTGTACAATGACACCATAAAATTCTGAGCTCGTACTTGGCACAACGACTGGTCTTGTAAGCCGGCCAAGCACTAGCTAAATGGCTGCTCTCTGCTTTGTGATGGCTCGCTGTGAAACGGTGCAAAACACATGTTTGGCCTTAGTGAATTGGGCCTTTGGGAAAAATAGATTCCCCCAGCTGTATAATCTTCAGTGGATGTATTGAAATGGAATGATGACACTAAATAGGGGCACACTATTCTGTGAAGGCACACAATGTTTGTGTGTTTCATTTGCTACCAGTTTATACCCAGACGCTGGAAGTTCTCCATGGTTATAATATGCGTCTCCCCAATGCAGTTGTTTTTTTTGCCAAATCTTCATGGTTGCCAGTTCTTACTGTTCAGTCGCTGGGAGTCAGCTGTGTTGCATATTTTGATTAAATAGTTTTTTGTCCTATAAGATGAGTTTTTGACTTTGACTACTCTTACTTTTTGGCATGTAATGTGTAATACATTGTAAAACTTCCCAGAACATTGCCACTTTCTGCAACCACTGTGTAACTGGAATGTGTATCCCCTATCTAGGCCCCCATGAGGGTACCGTTAGTGGAAGAAGTCTAATTTTTGCCTGTAGCTTTTATTTTAGTAGAGAAGGGGTTTCATTTTCGTCTTGCCATTTCTGGCACCACTGGGGAGATTTATTTTCACTTCCACACAGTGCCATTAACTACATTTAGACTTGGAGATGGTGCTCTCTCTGGTCTATGCGGTTTTGGGAAGATTCCTGAGGAATTAATAACCCTAAATTGGTTCTAATTCTGCTAATGTTAACACATTTTGTCAGTCATTCTTTGGAAACCTAATCTTACAATTATTTTAATTTAAAGGGACAAACCAAATGAAGACAATATTAAGGCAGCAAGAAGCTTACCTGAACCTGTCCCATGTGCCTCTTCTCCAGCACCATGTAGAAACTGTAGCAATTCTCCAAAGTTTGCCCTCCTTTGCATACAATTTCTCCACGACCACACACCAAATGTATTGGCCTCCCATGTCCCTCTAATGCCGGCAAGCTACAGTAGTCATGATTGCTGCAATGGCTTTAATGCTGGGAATGCAGGAGGACAGCGACAGCCGTGCAGATGCATTTTCGGGTGGTCATGGAGAAATGGAATTGAAAGGACGGACAAACTTTGAAGGCCATCTACAGCACACTTCAGGAAATGGATGAGAAGCGCATGGGACAGATTTCAGGTTAGCTCCTTGCTGTCTTATTGAAATTGTCTGGCCTGGCCCTTTAACACAATCTAAAAATGATTGAACATTATTGTTAAATGTTTATGGTTGGTATAAGTGCCTAAACAGTGGTGGTTTGGTAAAAAGTTCAGCTGGCCCTCCTATAAAGCTGAATATTGGCCAATATTTGTTTATATTTTATTTGGGTGGGGAAGGGATCCTGTGTGAGTTTATAATGTAATTGCTTATGTGCACTTATACTAGTAGAGGCCATGTGACAACCTTGCCCGCATTAGGATGTGCGCCTCTGCGCTTTATTCCTGTCACATCCTCATATGTGTTTGCGGAGTAAATTAGAGCCTTCCAGAAAGTATGTTTAATTCATTCCTATTCGCAGACACTGTAAGTAGTACAAATTGCACTCTTATTTAGCACAAGGGCATTGCTGGATTAAATATTTCACAGAACTAACACAATTTTCATTTTACAATTTATAGAGATGCGTATCTCCAGAGTCCCATTATATAAACCAAGCAGAGCAAAAGTCTTGGTATTATAGCCTGTGGGTTTTGGAACCACATTAGATGCTAAAACATCTTGAGATAAGCAGATCTATGCCACAATCCGTTTCCCTGCCATCCAAATGAATACTTGTTTTAGGTCTGTAAGTGGCAAATGTGTTTTGCTGATGCCCCCGCCGTTTGGGTGGATGCTTAATGCTTTTGCATATGTAAGTGGAAGGCTTCATAATGATTTCTATTGTTCCAGCTGTGACAGCGGCAGCAGGACGGGGAAAGCTGGAGGTTTGCGAGCTTCTCCTGGACCACGGGGCCATCCTGTCCCGACTTAACAGGCGTGGGATATCCCCCCTCTTCTGCGCTGTGCGCCAAGGCCACTGGCAGGTATGTAGCAGTCAAGCTGATCTTTTCTGCTTTGTATAATATTGCCTATATGCAGTGACAATGCATTATATTTGCTGGGAGGGGTGTAATTTGCATGTCCCATTGCTCACCTCTAACTGCTTCTTAGCCAGCCTGTGGGGAACAGTAGCATGAACCACGTTAAAGAAACAGCCCAGGACCATGAAGTCCTGTGACCTGCAGCCATCTGGTGTTTTGGTGCAGTCATGTGCTGTGCCCCCTGCTGCCAATCAATGAGGAAACTTGCTCCCATGTGACGTGTAGCAGGGATGAGCCTGGCACAGAAGCCAATAGTGCTGAAACTGGAGGGTTGCAGCACTCAGAATGGTGAGGTGAGGGGCAGGTAAGTGCTCTTTGTTTTTTTTTGTTTTTTAACCTGGGCAGGGAATTTAACATTTCCACAAAGCATTGCATAATTAGTAAATTAGCTGCACACATTAGTTGAATTGCACTAGCAATAGACTGTTATTGTAGAACAGGCTGACTCAGGGCCAGGCAGTTAGAGTTAAGTGGTTCCCCCCTCCCCTGCTTATTTTTGCAAATGTTTATTATCGGACCATTTTTAATGATACTGCTCCTTCAACTAATGTCTTTGTTTGCCTGAAAGTTAAAACAATTCCATACCCATTTTCTATATAATAGCTGTGGGGCTGCATTGTTGCAGTCTCGAGGGTGGGGCATCTAGATTGCTGGAGCCCCCTCACTTATAGACTCTGACAGCCCCCAAAATCCTTACTTGAACCTTGATCCGCCGATGAAATGTGGTCCTGCGGATCAAGGTTCAGGTAAGGGTTGCGGAGGTCCATGCATGCGGGGGCTCCTGCAATACCCAATTTTCCAGCATCACAATACGGACCCACACCCATTATGTAGAAAATGGGAAACTGCTTTAAGTATAGTTTTTTTTCTTTTTTCCCCACAATCGTCTTTTAATGGGGCTAGCAAATTTTAAGTCAAGTAATGTACTATATGCAGGGGCACCCAGATTGCTTGCCCTCGCTCATTCAATTGGCCACAGGTGGTCACATGGTTCGAAATCATGGAACATGACACCCCACCATGACCACCAGCAGCCAATCAGCTAGGGAAAGCACTGTGCAGGTCTGCACAAATATGTCAGCTGCTCTAATAGCCAAACATTAGGAAGTTGCTTTGAATTGATTGACATGTTAGAACTTCATGTGGGCTCTTCTATAGGAGTGCGTCAATCCAACTTCCTTCTTTTATACTTCTCTTCTCCATGTTTCTGACCATCCCCTGTGCCCATCCTTTCTTTCTACTCTTTCTCCTCAGTGTCTTATCGTTGATGCCTAGAAATGGAAAATGAAATTGCATGACTGGTGGTTACAGTGTAACTGGACATTTTAACTTGATTTGCTACATTTAGTCTGCGCAGATTTAGGGGTATTCAATACGCTCCTGAATGGGAGAAAGTGAAGTCAGAGTTTGCAAACAAGAGTGTGCGGTCACGAGGGTGGAACTAATTTATTCCTGTTTCTAAAAAACTGGTCAAATAATAATTCGTAGAAGAGGGCTGTGACAATGTGTGTTTTGTCCCTAAAAGACAACGCCATAGAAATTCTAATGAGATAGTCTGCAGCATTGTGTCTTTGCAGAACTCCCTTCCTATTTCCTCCCCCCCCCCCCCTTTTCTAGTAGAGGCAGCTATTCATGATACTTCATAGGGCTCCAAGGACAATGCACCGTCCCAGTACTCAACGCCTACAGGTTTTATTGTTGGAGAATGTGAACTTGCCCCTGAGCCAGGAGACGGTAACCTTTTAACGGCCCTTTCAAAAAAAATAGGTGCTGCCTAAAATAGACACCAACCGCTGAAAGGTTTTTTTTCTATACAGGATTTAATGTACTATATACTGCATATTTACTGTACATCACAGCAAACACTTATGTTATAGTATTCTGTAGCATTATCAGTGTTCCTCATACATAGAGTGCCCTCTACATGGTGTATGAGTTATAACTATATTGTGCACTTGTGCATGGTTCTTGAAGATGACTTCAGGTCTGCGTTGGAGACACCCCTACAGGTAATGATCCCTTAGAAATGCAAAATCCAGCATGGAGGTTTGTATAACTGGGTAAAGGAAATGGCTGCAAGCTGTGGTAAAACATGTCTGCTATTGGAGGTGGTGTGGATGCTTCTTGTATGTGCAGCTGCATCTTGTCCCCCATTAAATGAAGCTTTGATGGAAAAACATAAGCATCCCTATTTAAGGGCTCATTGATGGAGTGAAGGGTTGGTTAGTTTAATGTCTCTGTGAGTTAGGAGCCTCCCTGGCAAAGAAGCAGGACCTCTTACAGCAGCGTCTCGCAGCCACCTGTCCAAAACACCTATGATATGCACATGCTGGTAAGTAAGATTGGTAGAATCAACCCTTCATTACTAATAGAAATGGGGAAGCCTCCTGGAAACTTGGAAAACAGTGGGGCAGGTTTCATTGCACACACAAGTATTTAGCATTAGGCAAGGCCATGAAAATGATCTGTTTACATCTCTTACCAAAGATCTCAGAGCCATCCACTCCCACTTGGCATGTGTTGTGGGATTTTGCACCCTGTCAGAACTTTTCCAGTATTTATATAACTTGTCAATACTTTTCATGAAAAGGTAAATACAGTTAGATATAGGTTGGGGTTAAAGAAATGACCAAGGGCTACTTATCTAGACCCAAGATTTTCACTATCCTTGTGATTGATCCTTGGCTTAGCTGCATCCCAATTTGGGATGCCCGCTGTGTGAACCCCCCGCTCCGAGATCACCCACTTACCTTTCCACCATTCCCACGGCACATGCACAGACATTGTTCCAAGCAGCGCTTTATGACATGCTTACTAATGCACAGCATAAAGCCGTTGTTTAGGACTGAGCATTGGCATAGGGAGCAGCTGTAGCCACATATCTGGTCCCCATGGGGAGTGCACACTCCTGTGCATCCAGCCTATCTGAATAGCCAGACATGGGAGCACACACAGCTGCAGGGATGCCAGGGATAAGACCCGTAATCGCGATGAGGGACCGACGGAAAGGTAAAGGGTTTGTGGGCGATCTGGGGGGAGTATTTAAAGTGAAGCATCTGGATTCAGTTTTGGACTATTTTAGATTCCAGGGCCATCCTGGCCATTTATTGATCCACTTTAAAGTACATTTTCAGCCAAAAAACAAAGAAAAAAAGCTATACTCTTTTCTACCACGCATACTTTTGCTTCTAGTCTGGGGCTGCAGCACTTACCTGAAAGGCTGGATGCAGATCCCTCCCCAAACGGCACCATTCGCAGCTCCGCTCTCTCTACGCGAGTATCTTTCTGACTCCATCCGACGTAGCAACACCCCCCCCCCCCCACATCATTACAGTGAATGGAGGGACTCACCGTGACTGATAGTCTCTCATATTCCAATCCAGGGCATCACCGAATCAGATATGAATGGGTTAATGCTCCACCAAAGGGAGGGACTGCAAAATAAAAAGGTGTGGTTCCTCACAGCCTATATATGATTCTGGCTGCCCTATGCAATCCAGTTTCATTCTTGCAGTTGGACTGGACTGCGGAGTCTGTGCACAGATTTTTTTATTTTTCAATTATTTTTTCTTTTTAAAGTGGACCAAAACCCAGGATTTTGACTATCCTGGGTCTTGGTCCACTTCCCCTGGGCACCCCGATCGGGGGTGCCCCACTATGTGAAACCCCCCGATCGCTCGTAAAAACTCACCTCACCCCGCTCTTACGGTGCATGCGCGGCCGCTCATCCAATCAGCGCGCTCGGAGCCGCTGTGGTATGCGCGTCCAAGCGATGTACAACCACAGCGGTTCCGAGCACGCTGACGGCCGCATCTTGCGCTTCCCTCTAACAGAGAGCGTGCCCGCGCCGGCCATTCACACAGCGGGTCATCACGATTTTGGATGCCCCGCGGGGAGGGATCGAATCGGCCCGGGAATCTTACAGATTCCTGGGCCGATCCAGGAGGGTGTTGGTACACTTTAAGGTTTATGTTCAGGAATTTAACCTTTACATTTTGCGCTGATTTGGTGGACCCACTTATGCTTCCTGGACTCGGTTAGGCCGATGCCGTTGAATCAGGGTGAAGTAAGGGTAAGCGCCAGGGTCCTGGGTAGCTATGGGGTGTCACTTTCGTTTTTTGAAGTAACCCCCAAGGGCTGGTAGATCCCTTCTGAAGGGACACCCAGCCGCAGGTTTGTCTAGTAGACTGCATGATGGTCCATGGGGAAATATTTTGTCTAGACTTTTTTATAGTCTACTAGACTCCCACAGAGAAGGAAATCTAATCCTTCTTTTTGTATATCTTCTGATTCTCCATCATTTCGAGGCTGCTGAGGTTCCCTTATCTCTAGACGCTGAGAGGAATTCTGAAATAAACCTAAGACCCAGAACAAGGCCTTCTGGCGAAACAAGACTAAACCCCCTTTGAAGCCTTCCCAGGTATAAAGGGACGCCCTCACCCTGTCGGGTGGGGGGGGGTGCGGCTTCGGCAATTCGCTCCCCTTTGGAGGCTCCATATAACAGATGCATGAATCCAAGAAATAATTTCTTTGGGCTAAAAGATCAAGCTGGGGGCCAGATCTCCTTGGAGGTTCTTTTGTTTTTGAGGATCTCACTAAATCAGGGAAAGGCAGAAGCATTGATATCCTCTGTGGCTCACCTGTTACAGTTAGGAGTAATTTGTCCCGACCCTCTGTCAGTGAGGAGATATGGTTTCTACTCCAATTTGATTATAATTCCCAAAAAGGGCGTCTCGTTGCGCCCAATTTTGGATGTCAAAGTACTCAACAATTTTGTCCAACTTCCAAGATTTTGCATGGAATCATTAAAATCCACAACAACTGCACTGCAGCTGGAAGATTATATGACCATATAAGTTCTTACATTTTGCAGTAGATGGTTCATTTCCAGTTTGTGACCCTGCTTCTTGGCCTGTCCTCGGCTCCGAGGGTTTTTACGAAGGTTATTTCAGGCCTAATGGCTCTTCTAAGGAATCAAGTGGTACAAATTACCCCTTACTTAGACGATCTTCTGATCAGAGCCCCATCTTTTCAGGAGGCCTTGAGAGACACAGAGACAGTTTTATCGACTCTAGAAAACTTTGGTTGGATAATCAACTATCCAAAATCTCATGTCATTCCCTTAAGAGTTGTCATTCCCAGAAAGAAGATAATAGATACTATACAGGCCAAGGTCTTTCTCCCAAAGCAGAAGAGACTCTCGCTCCATGCCAGTGTAGAAGATAGCTTGGCCTGCCCTCGTCCGATGGTCCGTCAAGGAATGAGTCTGTTGGGCTTGATGTTCTGTTTCCTCGAGGCAGTGCCATTTGCACAGTTTCACACAAGACGCCTGCAATCGCAATTTGGGATTGAATCACGCAGTCCTTGGACCACCCTTTTCCTATGAAAGATACAGCGAGGGGGTCTCTAGTCTGGTGGCTGAATCCCCAACCTCTTCAGGTAGGCAGATTTTTTCTTCCTGTACTATGGAAGATTGTCACCACTGATGCCAGCCTAATCGGTTGGGGGGGTGATGGGATCCTGAACGATCCAGGGACAATGGGGCCATAAGGAGACCAGACTACCTATCAATATTTTGGAGCTGAGAGTGATTCTTCTGTCCCTTACATATTGGACCTCGGATCTGAAGGGTGATCCTATCAGGATTCAAGTGGACAAAATGATGGCGGTGGCATATATCAACCATCGGGGAGCACCAGAAGCAGACGAGCTCTCAAGCAGGATCCTGCTCTGTGCCAAGAAAAACATCCTGTGTATCTCAGCAATTCACATACCAGGAGTGGACAATGTGCATGCCTACCATTTTAAGCACTCTCCCTGGATCTGAGTGGTCCCTCAGGGGATCTTTCGAGTACTATGCAACCGCTGGGGGACCCCAGACGTGGACCTCTTCATGTCCCGCCACAATCAGAAAGTTCAGAGGTTTGTCTCGCGATCCTCTGGCTATAGCACTAGATACCGTTCCTTGGTCAGCATTCAGGCTTCTGTATGCATTGCCTCCGTTACCACTCCTGGTTCAAGTACTAAAGAAGGTAGTTGGCGAGGGGATTCCAACCATCCTGGAAGCACCCCATTGGCCAATGAGAGTTTTGTTTTCAGATGTAGCAAAGGATGCCAGAAGGTGAGCCCTGGATCTCCTCACACAAGGGCCTCTGCAGCACCCCAATTTACGAGTTCTGGCTTTGACGGCCTGGCTATTGAAACCACCATCCTTGCACAAAGAGGCTTATCCGCCATCAGGACTGATTCAGGCCCAAAAGCAGACTTCTTCAAGAATTTACCATAGAGTCTGGTGTGTCTTTATAGCCTGGTGTGAGTCAAGGGGTTTCACTTGCAGGACCTTTTCTGTCTCCAGAATCTTAAATTTTTTGCAGAAGGGTCTCAATGAGGGACCTCAGCTAAGTACCCTCAAGGAACAACTCTCCGCCTTGTCCATCTCCATCTTCTTTTAGAAGTCCATTACAGAGAATAGATTTATAAGGACGTTCATGTAAGGGGGCCACCCCTGTTCGACCACCTCGAAAGGTCCCAAATCTAGTCTTATTATTATTATCTAGTCTTCAGGGTCCTCCATTTGAACCCCTGGCAGAAGCCTCACCGTTTTGATGACTTTTAGTTGTCTTTTTGTGGCAATCAGTCAGATGGTTCTATCGATTAAGCCTCTTTATTTGGTCCTACACAGGGACAAAGTGGTTTTCCGCTTTAAACAGGACTTTCCTCCTAAGGTGGTCTCCTCCTTTCATCTTAAAGCGGTCCTTCACTCTGAATAAGAGTCTATTACATGTTTCCCACACCCTGTACATACAGATTGGTCACATTAAAAATCATCCTACCTGTATCTACTTCATGTTATGAGCCTTTAAACATTCAAGATGGCGGCTTATGGGACATCGGGCAGCCTGCAAACAGGAAGTGCCTTCTGATTGTGCTGCTCTGCATTCTGGGACTGCTGACCTTTTCCTGACCCAAACTCTGCTCTGTCTGAGCAAAGTACAGCTATAACCCGCCCCCTGTACTTTATCCCACTCTCCTCTCCTCAGTAAGTGTGAGTCCGTATCCTTAAGTCCTGAACAGAGTTGCAGCCCAGTGGGGGAAAGAATAATAAGTAAGTGACAAAAAACTTAAAATATATTAATTTTAGATGCTGGGGAATCGTTTTTTTAAGGGTTTGGGCTTTTCAATAAATCATGGTA
Source organism: Gastrophryne carolinensis (assembly GCA_027917425.1). Taxonomy (NCBI): domain Eukaryota; kingdom Metazoa; phylum Chordata; class Amphibia; order Anura; family Microhylidae; genus Gastrophryne; species Gastrophryne carolinensis. Next base: position 214,383,175 of record CM051240.1, read on the forward strand.
AAGTCCTGTTTAATGAAGATGTGGTTTTACTCTCCTTGTGTCCAGTTCCTACTAACCATAAGGAGAGAGTCCTCTATTCTTTGGACGTAGTGAGAGCTCTTAAATATTGTTTCTCTGCTACTCAGACATTCTGCAGGACTGACTCCTTGTTCATCATTGTTGAGGGGCCACAGAAGAGCCAATCGCTGACTAAGTCTTCCATCAGCCAATGGCAGGCTGTAATAAGAGCTTATGTTAACTAGGGGAAAGTTCCTCCTTTTGGAGTCTCATTATACCCAGACTATTGGAGCTTCCTTGGCTTTTCAGCACCAGGCTTCAGTGGAACAGGTGTGCAAAGTTGCTACCCGGTCTTCCGTTCATACATTTACCAGATTTTAAAAGGTAGACAGCAGACTCAGAGGTTTGATCTTTTTTTTTGGCAAGGTTTGCTCCTCAGGATAGAGGAATAAGGTCTATTCCCGCCCTTGAAGAAGAAGGGCACTGATTTCGGATGTCCCATTCTTATCTGATTCGGTGACACCCTGGAGGGGAATATGAGAGGAAATAGTTATGTGATTGTCACCTGTAGAATTGATTTTTCTCTTCTTCCACTCCAGGGAGGGTGGCCCACCCGCCCTATCTACTGGCCTACTATATTCATCTCTGAGATGCCTTATTCATAGTGGAGGATTCCTTCCTCATTCCGGGCGGCTGTTCCTACTGCTTTTCAATTAATTGCGGAGGGCAGCCGGAAGTATATATGGGCCGGGATAAACCACACCTTTTTATCTTCGGTCGAGAGTTAATCCATTCATATCTGATTCAGTGATGCCCTGGAGTCGAAGAAGAGAGAAATGAATTTTACAGTTGAGAATCACAGAATTGTATTTTTTTTTGGCTGAAAATGTACTTTAAAGTGGACCAACACCCAGGATTTTGACTATCCTGGGTCTTGGTCCACTTCGGTGGGGCACCCCCGATCGGGGTGCCCCGCTGTGTGAAACCCCCCCGAACAACTCACCTCTCCCCGCTCCCAGCGCCGACGTACAAGGGAAGATCTTGAACGTCTAAGCGGCGGCGGCCGCCGCCGCCTCCCTCGCGTCACTTTGAACGCGCGCGCCCCCGCGCCGGCCATTCGCAGACGGCCGGCGCGGAGGCGCGCACGCCTACAGGGGCGCGAGGGAGGCGGCGGCGGCCGGCCGCCGCCGAAGATAAGGTAGGTGAGTTGGGGTGTTTGGGGGGGGGTTTCACCCCGCGGGACATCCCGATCTCGGATGTCCCGCGGGGTGGGGGGTGATCGGCCCGGGAATCTTATAGATTCCCGGGCCGATCACCCGTGGGTGTTGGTCCACTTTAAGGCCCTCAATATATCACTCATATTTTAAATACTTCACCATCGTTTATCGGGTCCTCCTGGGTATGCTGCGATTTAGCGTGGTTGCTACTGACTCCCAGGGGAGCAAATGCATCATAAATACATTCATGTCCATAGTAACTTCTGCTTGGTTGGCTGCAGGTGACATGCAATGCTGGGAAGGGAACAGGTAATGGGCAACGTTCTGCCTCCACAACGCCTTTGTTTTGTCTCTGCAGGTTGCCCGGCTTCTCATGCAGCACGGCTGTGATGTAAATCTGAGTGACAAGCAAGGCCGGACTCCCCTCATGGTCGCTGCCTGTGAGGGCCATTGTGGTACCGTCGAGTTTCTTCTATCCGAGGGTGAGAAAATGTTTCTGAAGTAACTAAATCTAAAGCTGAATAGCAATAGCGTAAAATCTAAAACTAAGTTCCAGTGCTGGAACTTGAGAGCTCCTGGGCCAAGATGATTTACTAAAGGCCAATATTTTATTGATTTGACAATTTATAGACAGTGTGGGGAATGTGCCATAGCTCAGTGCCACCAGGCTGAAAGAAACAGAACTTTTCACCACCCAAAATAAAGTATGAAAAGGGCACTACCTATACAGTATAAGCACCCATTAAGGACAGATGTGCAGTTACTGAGGAGCTGTGATATCATCATTAATTATATAAACAAGGTGCTTATCTTAGCAAGCTTCCCCTAACATGTTTTAGTGTGTATGTTTTGTACATTATGTTACTATAAAACACTGTCACTGTCTTTTTTTTTTTTTTTTTTTTGCCTCCTTGCCGTCCTCCCAGGACAGCATGGCAACCTTTATAACTGGCTATAGGTCACCTGGCAACCATTAGACCATTAAATAAAAAGCAACATTAGAGCCATTAGATCATTTACCTGTCTCAATCCTGCTGCTCTGTCAGTGCCCAGGCTTTAACTCCCTGATGGGGAGAGAAGAAGGTCAGGTCAATTAGTGCTGCTGTAAGGGTTCCTGCAAATCATTTTCTGGCAGTCAGGGAGCAATGGCAGTAGATAACATGGTCAATATCTATCAGCATTAACGTAAGAGAAAAATCTGATTGCTTTTTGGATGTCCAGATTGTTATTCACAAATCTGGTATATCTGGGCTCTCACTAGATGTGAGGCTTTGCTGGCTTCTCGTGTGATCATTGAAGAGTCTTCACTAGAATCTGCTGCTGAGTGCCCCCCAACTCGGTGTTGAGGTGGATTTGAGAATTAAAAATAATATTTTATAAAAATAAAATTTTCCTATATACTGGCCACGTGCAGAATGGTGGCTCACACTGGACACAGCCCCCCCCGGCCATGACTGATTTAGTAGGGCTGCTGCACACTGATAGGCTGACTGGGCACTCGGTCACAGCCAGAGCAGTTGCTCCATGGTCCCGTGAAGACTAAGCAGTGCACCACTCCAATATTCACCCTACAGCCACATTTTTTATAATTCTTTGTATTTAAGGAACAATTTTCTTTCTCTCATCTGAATGTGAACACCAAAATAGTTTAGGCAGACCTGTTTTTTTAACCTATTAATTCAAAGTAGAATCCAAATTGTGTGCAATGAGTATGAGGTCAAGAACACCTCCCAACAATAACAAATTACGGTACAAAATACAATTCATCATTTTAAATATTCGTTTAGTTCTTAATTAGCACACATTTAAAATGGTCATATTACTAGCAATCCCCTTGCACATTGATGTCATGTTTGATGCTTTAATGTATATCACGTTTTTTTTTTAAACTGTTTTTAGCTGTTTTTTGTACTGTATTGGTTTTGTTTTCACTTCTATTATATATTCATGTTCAATGTGGCTTCCAACCATCTCTCTGGTAAGAAGGTTGCAGACTCCTCACTTAGACTGTACTTAGAATTTATCACAATATGGGCCACCTCTGGTTTAAATGATGACAGTAGAGATGGATATAACCTAATTTATGAATTCTTTCCTCTTAGGTGCAGACATTACTGCAGTGGACAAGGAAGGGTTAACTGCCCTGAGCTGGGCCTGTCTTAAGGGTCACAAAGCTGTTGTCCAGTGTCTAGTAGAAAGAGGCTCCACCATTGACCAAATGGATAGGAATGGGCGCACGCCTTTGGACCTGGCTGCTTTCTATGGAGATGCTGAAATTGTAAGTTGCACAGCTCACTGCTTGATAAATTAATGGTTCGCAGTTTGTTCTCTTCCCAGCAACATTTAAAGTGGACAAATCACATCCTATGGAACATCAAATAAAAAAAAAAAAACTAAAAACCCATGTATCAACTCCCACTTGTGTCCGGGTAATGAATTGGAAAAAATATTCGCAAATGATTTTGGCTTAAAAGGGGGGGAAATGAAATCTTCCTTTTGGCCCTTATCTTCTTTCCTTCTCTTCCTAGCACTATTTTCAAAGGGTTCTAGTTGCTCCCAGCATGATATTACGTGAAGTGTGGGAAGGGGGGCTTAAACAGCTAGTTTAGAACAATGGTATCCTGTCAAAAACCAATGGCATACCTGGGGAGAACGAAAAGAATTCACTATAACAGGAATAGCAAGCAACACTGAGGGCAGAAAACATCCAAACGGTAATGTACATGGGATGGGGGAGCAAAATAGATTGAGTTTTTGGGTGGTTTGGTCCACTTTAAACAACCTTCCAATGCTCTAAACACAGGGCTCCTGCTACTGCAATTCATATCTAATCTTCTATTTACATTCTGTGGTATGCCGGCCGTGCATTTCTTCTCTAATAGCTCCCATGGCATCTCAATTTATGCTATGCATTACATAGAGGCCCTCCCATCTCCTGTTTGTAGAACAGGATCATCTCTTTTCAGAAGCTTATCTCCATAATATTGCACAGAATATGGTATTCCCGGTGCTGACATCACACACCTAGTTTCGGGAGAAGCTTTTATGAAGCCCTCCTATGCTGTCATGGCACGACTGGCTGATAAAAAGCAGAATTTTCAGCGCCTTTTCATAAATTTAGGTTCTAGATATCTTGTCCATTGCATGGTTTGATGGATATTGGTCTTAACCTTTTATCTCATGCCAAGCAAAGCTGGACAACTCCCAGGAGCTTAGGAAATGCAAGTCTTGAGAAAGTTGCTGTTTACATATGTTTTGGTTACTCTCTGTGTGTTATATTTTTGCCTTTTAAATTCTTAAAGGGAGGCCGCACTTTGAAAAGTTTACATTCTAGAAACTGCTGCCTTTCAAGATGCCTATGTATCTGTTCCAAGCCATTAGTTCTGGGGTAGTTTAGACAATACGCCATGGCCTACCCTGAGGATTTTTCACCCCGGAGGACAACCTGCTCTTTCTCGAATTAACTTGTTCTTTAAAGTGAACCAAAACCAGGGATTTTCACTATCCTGGGTTCCGGTCCCTATCCGTGGGGAATGTGGGAAGCCCAGCTGTATGAGGCCGCACATGTAACTGTGCAGCTAGAAAAGCTGTATAGGAGCTTAACCTCTGCTTGTGACTGTCAACAGTTATAACATATTACTCTTTTGCATGTATGCATTTAGCACTCCGCTACTGAAACTTAGATTATAGCTTTTATCAACATTAGATATTGGTATTCTTTTCAGCTCCCGTTGTGTGATGATATTGCGGAGCAGAGGGAGCTGGATGCTGCATTACAGTTAATGTGTTGTGTAACGCTGTGCTTGTGTTCTTCTTATAGGTGCAGTATCTGGTTGATAATGGCGCTATGATAGAACATGTTGACTACAGTGGTATGCGGCCCCTCGATCGAGCCATTGGTTGCCGAAACACATCGGTAGTGGTGACTTTGCTGAGGAAAGGCGCCAAGCTAGGTAAAATGGTCTTTTACAATAGACCTATTTCTATTCTATATAAAATTATGGGTAGGCCTGGTAACTGTTGTCTAGCAAGGAGCCCAGCTATTCCTATCTGTCCCACCTTCCAGTAACAAGTACCCCTTCATGGTTTAAGAAATTGTGCTTCTCCACTTGTACAGTTTCAGGAAGGTGGTGTTCATTGTATGTAACAGGAGATATGGAAGTAGCCACATACATTTGTCCTGAAGGTTGGTACTTCAAGTAACTGCTTCGAGATTCCCTTCTTTTTTAATAGCTGCAGTGGTGGTGGTGACTCCATAAATCATTCAGCGTATAGCTATATACAGCAGTCCCATAAATCAGAATGTCTGGTCACCGGTTACAATACACTTCATGACACACTGTGTCACCGCAAGGAAACTGATGTAATTTTCCTGCCCTGCTGCCTTATTGTGTTACAGGCATCTGCTGCTCAATCTGCTTATGAGGAAGTGGCAAACGTTCTGCTGACCTGTGACCTATAAGTAGTGGTATAAAGGGCTGATGAGCCTGCTGTGTGATGTCATATGTCATGTAGTTTAAATGGATAATGGCAGCAGAACAGGAAAGCATCTAAACTGATACAAAGTGTGTGTGTGTGTGTGTGTGTGTATATATATATATATATATATATATCTATATCTATGTCTGTTGTAATACATGTCTACCCCCAGAATTGTCTGCATAGCTTTAAGCTGGACCCCAGAAGGGTTATAGCCATTGTAATGCTCTTTCCACTGTCTGTCTCTCAAACTATGGTTCAGTTCCTATGTCTGGTCACCAAATATTTGCCCCATATCCTGTTCGGATCACAACCTTTCAGTTGTGGCAACACAGACAGAAAGTGATCTCCTTCACAGGAAAAAACATCAAATTGGATCTAAACGCTTTGTGCCAGGGATATTTAAAGCTGAACAAAACCCAGGATTTTTGTTATCCCAGGTTTTGTCCTGTGCCCCGGGGCATCCCGAATCGGAATTTTGGATTAGTGTTCACTTGAGCAGTGAATAATTAGGTCATCTTTAAGGGACAGCCTAGGCACAAAATAAAAACCCTGAATACTCACATTTTCTTACCCGCAGCTGATCCGCCATAGTCAGTTTGAATAAAACTTACTGGATTCCAATGCATCGGCGGAGTACATGCCCTCAATTCCTTTCAGCAAAAGTCAATGTGCTGTATGCCCTAAACCCCCCCCCCCCAGTGTTTGTCTCGGTGACTGAACACATGTGCCCCTATTGCAGTGATTAGAAAGAATAGTCACTGTGACCTACTGAAAAGGAGCAATTGTTCGACACAAGACCCATCAGTGAGTGGTAATGGTGTAAGAATCTTAAAACCCAGTACGTTTTATTTAACTGTGCCTGGACAAGGACACTTTTGCTTCACTCTGTCTCTGTTTATGACTGTTGAATATATTGGTTTGGAATTGGGGAACTCCAGTATCAGTACCATTACCAGTGATAGAGCAGCGGAACACAGGAAATGCAACACAGCAGTAAAATGCATAGACTCTTCAATTTAAGCATTGATCACAGCGCCATCTAGTGTCATAACTTGTCATAGCTGTAACAGCCTACGGCCATTATAGAGCCACTGGATGGCAACATCGCTTGCATATAATGAGTGTTGTTACACAAAGGTGCAGCTCTTGATGTCATCTCTTGTTTACCTCGACCAAACAAAGTTTTTATTTGTTGTAACAGGAAACGCGGCCTGGGCAATGGCGACTTCCAAACCCGATATCCTGATCATCCTCTTGCAGAAGCTGATGGATGAAGGCAATATCCTGTACAGAGTATGTTATGGATATGGAGCTTACCTGTCTGTGTGCAGAGATCAGGACAGGTGCCCAAATTCCCACTTATTGATATATTTGTCTCCTGCAGAAGGGGAAGATGAAGGAGGCTGCGCAGAGGTACCAGTATGCGCTCAGGAAGTTTCCTCGGGAGGGTGTTGGAGAAGAAATGAAAGCATTCAATGAGCTGCGTGTCTCCCTGTATCTGAACATGTCCAGGTGCCGCCGAAAGACAAACGTGAGTAAAGGATCCATCACTTCAGAGCAGCCCACGTGTACTCTATTTATACTGTGTATACACAGTGTTCTGTTGCCATGGTTTAGCTGCGGCTATTACATTGAAAGAGATTATGGACACATTGCCTAAAGTGGCCCAAAACCCATCTCGGAAGACCCTGCAGTCTATAAGACTCAGGACCACACAGAGGAGCTGCGGGGGATAAAAGGGGAGTATAGATTTTATATTATTTTAGCCTGGCTGGTCCCTTTAAGTCCGCAGATGGCTTTTAGGTTAAAGTAGACATGAACCCTCCTTTGCAACTTAGTGCCAGGAAGGGTCCTGGTCTACATGAACACTGAACTAACTGAACCAAACTTACCCCTTTCTCCATCATTGATGCATTAGAGATGCTTACCCTTTCCTAAGCTTCATCTGACAGGGCAAGACCTCCAATAAAAGGTGAATGGCAGTGTAGTGTGAAGCTGTGTCCTGGTCCCCCAACATAAAGTACTGCATGAGAAAGGTGAATATCTGCTAAATCTGGCACCTGGAAGTGGTGGGTAAGAGTAATTTGAGACCTGGCCCCTACCTGTTGCAGGGTTGCCATTGTAGGTTTAGCATATTTCCAAACCTCACGGCCTTAAAACCACCACCACCTAATTAAATAATAATAATAAAGGCAAGGCCTCCACAAACACATTACAGCCAGGGGCTGTAGTGAGGGGGGCATCCCTCCATTCCAGCCAGTGAGGGGGGCATCCCTCCATTCCAGCCAGTGAGGGGCATCCCTCCATTCCAGCCAGTGAGGGGCATCCCTCCATTCCAGCCAGTGAGGGGCATCCCTCCATTCCAGCCAGTGAGAGGCATCCCTCCATTCCAGCCAGTGAGAGGCATCCCTCCATTCCAGCCAGTGAGGGGCATCCCTCCATTCCAGCCAGTGAGGGGCATCCCTCCATTCCAGCCAGTGAGGGGCATCCCTCCATTCCAGCCAGTGAGAGGCATCCCTCCATTCCAGCCAGTGAGGGGCATCCCTCCATTCCAGCCAGTGAGGGGCATCCCTCCATTCCAGCCAGTGAGGGGCATCCCTCCATTCCAGCCAGTGAGGGGCATCCCTCCATTCCAGTGAGTCAGTCTTTCCTGGAGTTCCGCAAACTGGCAGCGCGCACAGGCTTCTTCCTGGAGTCCCGCACACCCACTGAACCACCAATGAGCTTAAAGGGACAGCGGCAGGCGTCTGAGAGGCAGCAGTGACCTTCCAGTAACGAGCGATGACGGCATGGGACGCGGAGACAGATGTCCGAAAGCGGGATTGTCCGACGGAAAGCAGAACGGTTGGGGGGTATGGGTTTAGTTCCATGCTAGAATTAGTTAAAACCTAACTTAGAGGTCTCTGGCCACCCCCATGGAGAGCCTGGTAAGCCATGAATTCACTGTCTATGCAAAACATAACCCATATTCTCTTTATTCAGAACATGAATTTCTATGGTCAGTGTAATTGTGGTTTACTGTGCATATGACAATAAAACTCTTGAATGTTTGTCCTTTCCATTCACTGCAATGCATAGGACATGCCCAGACATGACACGTCCCTTCAATGCAGTGAATAGAGTGGGCTTGCTACAGACATGGCGATTGATGCAGGTTTGGATGGGGTTTATGGGTTTTGGGGTTTGTCGCCAGTGATAAGGGGATGGGCCTGCATGTTGCAGAAACCAAACTTGGGACCTGATAAGTTCTAGCTTAAGTAGTAAGTAATCTTTTGCTTTTTTACCGAAGTTGGGCCGAACAGATGCGGTGGACAAAAGGTAAGTAGTGGGTTTGGTTTTGCCTGGACAGTCCCTTTATCGGTGGAGACCCTCATGATGCAGCATCATTGTAATTCCTTGATCCTCAATATTTTTGTTTTTAGTCGTTTAATGACGATCTTGAACGCTTTTGGCTGAAGCTCAGTTTTCTAAGTAACCTTCTATCTCTCCAATGCCTGCAAACCCCCCTCCACACAAACCCACAACTCAACGCAGGAACTTAAGAAACCTAGACCTTCAATCCTTTTCTGCCTCACTTCAACCTCTTCAGACCTTGACCACATTCACGGACACAGACGCTGCATCATCACACTACCATAATACTCTCTCATCAGCTCTGGACTTTGTCGCCCCCCTCACCTATAGCCGTCCCCGCACCAAAAACCCCCAACCCTGGCTAAATGCAAGCACAGCCAGATTGAAACAGCTGTCTCGAGCTGCTGAACGGCGATGGAGGAAAACCAAAGCCAATCATGACTTTCTATTCTATAAACAAGCCCTTCAGGATCTCAGGACGGCCCTTTCATCTGCTAAGCAAGCTTATTTCTCCTCACTGATTTCTGCACAAGCCTGGAATCCCAAACAACTCTTCAATACTTACTCCGCCCTCCACCTCCTCCTCCAACCTCCCAAATAACAGCAGAAGAATTTTCGACATTCTTCAAAGGAAAAATTTACAACATTCGACTTGGCTTTGACCCTCAGAATCCCTCACCAATTCAAACAATCCCCCTGCCTTACTCTCTTACTTTCTTCACTCCAATAACTGAGCCTGGACTAACCTCTCTCATATCTAGGGCCCACCTGACTACCTGCTCCCTCGATCCTATTCCATCCCACCTTATTCCTCAACTGTCTCCATCCCTCACTCCAGCCTTAACCTGCATATTCAACCTTTCTCTCTCCACTGGCACCTTTCCTTCTTCCTACAAACATGCAGTTATTACTCCGATAATCAAGAAACCCTCTCTCGACCCCTCTGCCCTCTCCAGCTATCGCCCTATCTCACTACTCCCTTTCTCCTCCAAACTTCTTGAACAACATGTCCACTCAGAACCGTCACAATACTTATCCACCAACAATTTATTTGACCCCTTACAATCAGGATTCCGCCGTAACCACTCCACTGAAACTGCCCTCACCAAAGTCACCAATGATCTGCTCACTGCCAAATGCAAAGGTCACTACTCCATCCTTATCCTTCTTGACCTCTCCTCAGCCTTTGATACTGTCGACCACTCTCTGCTTATTGATATTCTCTCCTCTCTTGGGGTTCAAGGGCTTGCACTCTCTTGGCTCAACTCTTACCTCTCTGACAGATCATTCAGTGTATTCTATTCTAACACGGTCTCATCCTCACGTTCCCTTTCTGTTGGTGTGCCACAGGTTCTGTCCTAGGCCCCCTACTTTTCTCAGTCTACACCCATGGCCTTGGCAAACTTATAACTTCATTAGGCTTCCAATACCACTTCTATGCGGATGACACTCAGATGTATCTCTCAGGCCCCAATCTCTCCTCTCTACTATCTCGTCTCCCCAACTGCCTCTCAGCTATTTCTTCATTCATGTCATCTCGCTACCTCAAGCTAAACATGGACAAGACTGAGCTGGTAATTTTCCCACCCTCTAACTCCCCTCCCCTCTCTAACACGTCTATTTCTGTCAACAATTACACAATAACTGCAACTCCCCAAGCTCGGTGCCTGGGAGTCATTCTGGACTCTGCCCTCTCTTTCAAACCACATATTCACTCCCTGGCCACCTCCTGTCGCCTCCAACTTAAAAACATCTCCCGCATCCGTCCTTTCCTCTCACCTGACACCACTAAAATACTAGTGCATGCCCTGGTCATATCCCGTCTGGATTACTGCAACATCCTTCTTTGTGGCCTACCAACTAACAGACTGTCACCCCTCCAATCTATCCTGAATTCTGCTGCTCGCCTCATCCATCTCTCCTCTCGCTCCTCCAGTTCTGCGCCTCTCTGCCAATCCCTACACTGGCTGCCAGTCCCACAGCGAATCCTATTCAAAACTCTAACTCTCGCATACAAAGCTCTCTCCAACCAGGCCCCTCCCTACATCTCATCTCTAATCCAACAGTATCAACCTAGACGCAGCCTCCGCTCTTCTGCCGACCTTCTCCTGTCCTCCACCCTGGTTACCTCCTCTCACGCCCGCCTCCAGGACTTCTCACGTGCAACTTCAATCTTCTGGAATGCCCTCCCACACCCAATCCGCCACTCCACAACCCTCAAAACCTTCAAAGGCGCCCTTAAAACACACTTATTCAGACAAGCATATAATCTGGCCTAACCAATCTTCTAAAGAGCACATGCCACAAAGCTCAATACTGACTGTTTGTGATCCTTCCCCCTCGTCTTCACCCCTCTTCCTTTAGACCGTAAGCTCGCAAGGGCAGGGCTCTCTCCCCGATTGTATCTTGTACTCAGAATATCCACTGTCAAATCTGTAAAACTGCATTTGAAATAGTATATGTATCGTATGTTTCTACCCTGTCTGTAATTACTACCTTGTAAAGCGCTACGGAAGATGATGGCGCTATATAAATAAACAATAATAATAATAATAATAATCTCGCTGTCACTCAGTGCCCAACTCGGAATGAATATGATTGTGTTGCTGGCTTTCTCTACAGGACTTTGGCATGGCTGAAGAGTTTGCGAGCAAAGCGCTGGAGCTGAAACCCAAATGCTATGAAGCGTATTATGCCAGGGCAAGAGCAAAGAGGAACAGCAGGTAAACCAGTGATGCCGCACAGAGCATCCCTATGGGAGACTTCCTGCAGTGCACACAATCACACTGTAATAAGCATCTGATATCTTTTAATTAGCAGGACATCAGGTGTCCGAACAGATGCAGAGGGCATTTAAGGTAAATCTGTGGTAGAAGAACTGCAAAGGCTGCCATTGCTGACCCCTTCTAAAAAAACATCCCTTACCTGCAAAACACCTGCAGTATGTGAACTTTGAAATTATCTGCATTATTATTATCAGGAGGGGCAGCATGAAGCTGATAACATTGCATGGCAAAGTTGAAAGCATTTTGCTTCTGCAGTGTCTATTAAAAGCAGCAGTAGTAGTTGGGTTAGTAGAGTCCCTCAAGTACCCCTTACATCCCCAGTCCTCCATTTTGTACATCTAGATTCCATCCAGAAACCTTGTGCATGAATGGAGGACGTCTCATTGATGGAATATTCACAGTTTTGGAAGCATATTTACGTACCTTTTTGTTTCTTTTTACAGGCAGTTTGTTGCAGCTCTTGCAGATCTGAACGAAGCTTTAAAATTGTGCCCCAACAACCAGGAAATCAAGCGGCTTCTGACCCGAGTAGAAGAAGAGTTTAAACAGCAGCAAAAGAACCAACAGCAGAAGCAGTACCAGCTTCCACCACCACCCAGCAACAACTCTGACCAAGAGGATGAAGCTCTGGAAGATTCACTGGATAGCCATCTGAATATTGAGCAGATTACAGAGGATGAAAGTCCTCCTTTGGAGAAGCATGCTGGAAATGCAAAGCCACCGACTGTTACCACCAGTAACAGAGTGCCGGAGTTTATAAATCTGAAGTCACGCTCCGAATCTCCTGAGGACATTCCAGGCAAGAACATTTGTTTGCAGCAAGCATTGGTGCAAAGGCCCACAAAGCAGGCACAGATAGTAAAGACCAATCAGCACATGAATTCCTTGCAGTCTCTGTCTAGGTCTAGCAGCAGTTTTTCTGCACCAAAGCAGAACCAGATTTCTTCTACTTTGGCAGCTCCAAGTTCTCTAGGTATGAGGCCACCACCGAACCAAACCAACGGGAGAGGACAGAATGGTGATGGCACCCAGTCTGCTTTGCCTGAAGCCCCTGCATCTGCATACAGTGAAAAGGTTTCATCTGGGCACCCCATCCACCGACAGGCCAGTGAGATTTTGCAGTCCTACAAGGCTTCAGGATCCTTTGTTTCTAAAACAGCAGAGAGGCTTGTAGGGCATCCTGTGCCCCAGGAGAACCAGTTGTCTTACAATGAAAAGACAAAAGCAGTGAGCGAGAGCAAACGGATAGCATCCCATGGACTTACCTCAAGCAATAGCTTTTCTGAGGGCATAAGAGGTCCTGATGTACGCTGCAAAGAGAATAAACAAAGTGTGCCGCTGGAACCCAGACCACGGAACATCCCCTTTATGGGAATCATGGACAAAACTGCCAGATCTTTGCAACAGAATGTTCCATCTACACAAAGCTGGCAGAATCAAGCGGTGGACCCAACTGCTCCTGGAAATGTTTCATCGGCAAGTTTAGAGAAATTCTCTGCAAGACAGGCATCCAGTTATGGGAATCCAAAGACCATGCCCAATGTACATGGAGGGAATACACACAATGGCGTGTATTCCAAGGACGAGGTAAAGTGTCAAACGTCTATTCTCTCCCAAGATTCTAGGTCCACCAAGGCCATTGCTCAGTCATACCAGGAGGCAATCATGCGGTCACAATCTCTTCTGGCAAAAGAGTCCATGTCTTCTGCTAAAGCGAAGCGATCATTTATTGAGTCAAACGTGTAACAGCGTGACAACATTCATATGAAGTGAGAAAGGTTCACACCCATTGTTGTGTTTTTATTGTCATCTGTGACCCCTAAGTTTCCTTCTGTCGCCAACTAAACCTTAAAATTGTGAGATCACAACTCAACCATGGGTGCTACCAGGAAATAACTGATAGGAAACAACCCTAGTGTTTACCATTGCTTCAGAAAGGACCTGAACTTTCCAACATAAGGTGGTTGCTATGGTGGGTCTAACTTATCCTTACTGGGTCTAAAGCTAAGACAATTTTGAATACAGTTTTACTTTATGGTAATGCCCTGGAGAACTAAAGATTGGGCCGCTGTTTGGGGGCCTATTCTTAGGTTTCATCTGCAGTGAATCCCTTTGGACGTGGATCACTTCATTCACTCCATCATGTCCTTGTAGTATCGCTGTTTCCCAGTGTACTCCTGTGACCCCCTGGAAACCATGTAATGGCAACTAGGATTCCATGTATGTACTGGATATGCATTTGTCAGAAGAGACAATAAAAGAGAACAAAGGCCAAAACAAAGGTCCATAAAGGCTGCTGGTCAGTGTCCTTTCTTGTTTTTGGATTGCAGAGACTTTCAGAGCCGGGGTTCCTCCACCAGCTGTTCTCTCAGAAACTGAGCTTTCACTGCCAGGAGCAGTTTTAGGGGCTCTCTATAACCCTGGAGATCTTCAGCTATGGAGGAGGCACAGGCCCGCCATCCAATCAGAGACACGTCCTGCTCCTGCGGTCGAGTTAAGGCAGAACATTGGAATAGCCTCCAGTTAGTTTGGTGATGCCCTGCAGTCCACAACTCAGGGACGCCATATTTATCTTGGTGTGTATTCCTCAGGAACCCCACACCTGGGAGTTACAGTTGGATGTATATTTATGGGACATGTAGTTTGTTAGAGTTGTTTATAATAACTGGAATGTCAGTGTTATATAGTATCACAATGGTGCCTTGAAATAACTCTTTGTACTTGGCCTTGTTAAAGGGTGACGTGACCGCACACACCTTTAGGTGCCTTATAGAAGCACTGTCCCTGGGTGGTGGGGAAACCCCAACATTCATCCTACAGGTATCCAAAGAGGAAAGAGGCAGCCACCCACCTTTCCATACACACAATACTCTCAGCCTCAGAATAATTGATGCTCATTGAGGGACAATATCTACAAATGAATGTATATGAGCCAGTGTTTATGGCCAAAGCCCCTCTCTAAAAAATGGAGGTTAACATTCTTTATGGAAAAAGCCTTAGTAACCTGGGGACAGGCTGTTTTCTGCACTTGTTAGGGACTCGTAGGTGACAGAATGTTTAACTCAGAGGCATTGTTAGAGGTTTAAAGCTTTGTACGTGTGTAAAGGGGGACATAGTGGCAGGGGAGAGGCTTCAGGGGTCCTATGCAGTAATATGAATAGTGCTACGAGGGCACTCTCATCTGCTTCTGCTCATCGCTATGGTGCTATGAAAGGGGGGGGGGGGGCATTTTATCTGCAAAAAGAGTCGGTGGTGTGCCTCTTCCTGTCTTGGGGTGCAAGTACTGCTAAAGTAGACCAAACCCAATGTAACCTAGCTTTGGATTCTAAAGGATACCCCCACAGCCTGGCAATTCATTTATTATTGAATTATTGCCTTATGCAATTATATGCGCAACCAACAATCAAGAACCTGTGCATGTGCCGTGGGATCGCCGGGTCAAGGTGAGTGTTTGCTGGGACCACATAGTGTGATGCAAAGTAGCCTGAGACCAAGAGGTGAAAATCTTGGATTTTGCACCGTTTTAAAATGAGAAAATCTGCCCCATATGACAGGTTGGAAGAAGACCACCACCACCCCAGTAAAAATCATGTGGTGAGGATGTAGGGCTCAGATCTTGCAGAAAAAGGTTCCATCTGAAAAGAGTTGAAGATTCCTTAATAGTGCGCAAAAGAGGACCTAGGGCACTTCCTGGTTTGTGATGCTCCACAATGTAAAAATTCTTGAGCAATGGCCAAACTTCATCAGGGACAGTGGTGCATCCATTCTACTTTGGCTCTCTGTGTCCACTGGCCAATAGCAAGCCATGGGAGGTGCTGGTCAAAATTGGGGGTCTACAGGTCCAGGTATTTTCAGACCTTAGGAAAGCTTTAGGCAATGCAGCCATCACTCTATCTTTCTCTATATTTGATATGTCTCCACTTGGGTTCCCCTAAATGCAGCAAAAGGGTCCTCGGTTGCAATGTAAATGAATGTTTCACAGCAGTAAAATAATATATATATATACTTAGTATACAGTACGTCCTGCTCCAGATAGATTACTTCCACTTGGGTTATCCTCCGCCAGATGGCGCTGCACTGCAGACATGCAAAACAGGCTCCTCCCGGCCCCTCAAATACCCGGGACCTCCCACAAATCCCCAGATTTCTCTGCAGTGCTTACTGCGAAGACATGAAATTATCACTCTCTCGCAGGTGAGCGGGGCTATGAGCCTGCGGCCCTGTTGGACTATTCCCACCCGTTCCTCGTGTGATGTGCCTGGGCTGAGCTGGTCGGGTGAAGGTAGGCGGCACCATGCGTGCTTAAGGAGCGCTGCTCCACCCCAATCCCCCACCAAAGGGTAGGCGGTATAGGCTGATGGTGAGCCTTTATGGATGCCCCTCCCGCATTATTGTCCCATGCCCCGTGTAGCGGTGGGTCCTGTACAGAGGGCCGCCATCCTCCCTCATTCTCCCTGTAGCCTTCGGGAGGGAAAGAAGGGGGGTGTGGGTGAGCGTGTATCGTGATTTGTGCATGCGTTTTTGTCATGTCTTTTAACTAGTATATGTGGTGTCAGCCGCCGCGCTGACTTTTTTTTACTATTGCAAATGCCGCCTTCATTTGGACGTTCCGCGCCGGGCGGCGGCGTTGCCTCAGACGCTTCTGCGTTCTCATTGGCATGCTTGTCTGTGGGCTTCGCGCTCTTCGGGGGGGGGGTGAGGTCTGGCTTGGCGCGCCCTGCGTCACGGCTCGCTCTGGCCCGCCCTTCGTGGTGCTCTCGGCGCCATTTTGTCAGGTCGCGCGCGTGTGATATACTCATTGTAGTGTGTTTGGTTCTGACACCCCTTCTTCCCATTGTGTCTTTCAGACGGGTGAATCCATTGGCTTCCCCCGGCCCGGTGTAATTGATAGTTGGGCCTTGTATAATTACTCCCACTTCCCTAGCAGTTCATTGGGGCATCAAGGGTTGCTTTATAGCATCAATCCCTACTGGCATATTGTGCCTAATAATCACCATGTGGAGGCATCCCAAGATAATGTTATCGGGGTCCCTTTGGGACAAGACCGGCTGTGTGTAGCGGGTGGGCAGCCTCATGCTGACGCTGACAAGGCGCGGGTCTGTGTACCCTGTGCTGAGCAGGTGTTTGCATTGCAATCTGGCCTGCCAGTGGCTGCACCTCGTTTCACTTTACCTACTCCCCCAAGCTTAAATCTCACTCCTGCTGAGTTGCATACTAGTGGGGATTCTCAGCCTGATGTGTCTTCTAGACTGGCTACTGTTGAACAGATTATTGTGAATAGGGCCCTGGTAAGAAGCGACACTTGACGCCTAATGTTACTGAGTTACGGAGTTTATGAATCTGTGTGGCTATACCCCGTCTGATGAAGGGGAGCTCTTTTCTGACTCAGGCTCATCTGATGAGAGACCAAGGGGTCATGACGATTCTGGCTCTGACCCCTGGGCCCCAGATGACACTGACAGATTATTGACCCAGATCTTTGAGGTTCTATCTATCTCTCTCCCTGTTGAGGCTCCCAGGCAAAAGAGGGGAGCTTTTCCATACAGCAAAATCACGTTTGGAATTCCAGAGCAGGCACATTTCCATAACCTTGTGCTCAAGGAATGGGAGCACCCCAGTAAACTTCCCGGGGTTCCAAAGAGTTGGGATAGGAAGTATCCGTTTCCTGCTGAGGTGGTTAAATGTTGGTCATCCCCCCCCCCCCCCCCCCCCCCCGGGGTGGATGCCCCGATCCTAGGGCTATCTTAACACCCCTGTCATGCATTCCCCTGATTCCACTACCCTGCGGGATGCTGAGGACCGGCGCATTGACCAGCTGGCCTCCCACGTCACATGTGCGGGGACGGCGCTGTGCCCGGTCTGTGCCTCTGCTATTACTGCTGTGGCCGCTAGAACCCTTTTCTGAAATATGCTTGATAGTGCCCCTGATGATTTGCCTTGTGAGGTGTTTAATGCACTCTCCAGTTGTGATGTTTTTGTAAATTTTGTCCTGTCAGCATTGGATGACACCATCAGAATGTGTGCCAGAACTTCGGCCCTCGTGGTGGCTATACGCCGCTCGGTTTGGCTGCGCCAGTGGGCTGCTGACAATGCTGCCAAGAAGGCCCTCACTGGTTTTCCCTTTAAAGGACTGCGTCTGTCTGGAGACCGCCTGGACCTTTTTGCAACTTCGGCCCTTTCGGGGTCAGGGTTCCTTCTCCTCCCCTTACCGTGGTGCAAGACAGGGAAGGGGGGTATCTTTCCCTGGGGCCCGGGGAGATTTCTGGGGTAGAGGCAGAGGACGTGGACGTCCTGGCTCCTCCTGGGGTCCCAAAGCTAAATCCTCTCCCAAGCCCCCTCAGGCATGATGGGGCGCCCTCACCCATCCGGGTGGGGGGACGGCTACAGCACTTCGCTCACGTCTGGAGGCTTCATGTCTCAGTCCGATGGATTCAGGAGGTAGTGTCCTCCGGTTACAAGTTGGAGTTTGTTGCCAATCCCCCTCCAAGATTCATCAGGGCCCGGATTCCTCAGGACCCTGTGTCAGCTCAGGAGCTAGTGCAAGCAGTGCAAGGCCTCTTGGAGCTGGGGGTCATCTGCCAGGTCCCTTTAAGAGAAGAAGGCAAGGGCTTTTATTCCAACCTATTCACAGTACCCAAAAAGGATGGTTCTGTCAGGTTCATCCTGGACTTAAAGATTCTCAACAAGTTTTTGTCAAGGGCAGGCGCTTTCGCATGGAAACTCTGCGCTCTGCCATCAGTTCCCTGCGCCAAGGGGATTTCATGACTTTTGTGGACATCAAAGATGGTTACCTTCATATTACTGTGTTCCCAGGTCATCAAAAGTTCCTCAGGTTCGCTCTGATGGATCAACACTACCAATTTGTGGCCTTGCCCTTTGGCCTCACTTCAGCTCCCAGGGTGTTCACCAAGGTGCTGGCTGGCGTGATGTCTCTACTCAGATGTCAGGGTGTCGGCGTGCTTCCCTATCTGGACGACATCCTCATCACTTCCCAGTCTCAACATCGGGCAGAGTTGGATACTCAGCTGGTGGTGCCCATTTTGGAGTCATTTGGATGGGTGAACAACCACCCCAAGTCCTCACTGTCCCCTTCCTTGGTAACTCCACTCCTAGGAATGGATCTGGATACAGTTCAGGCAAGGATCTTCCTTCCTCAGCAGAAGGTGGACAATCTGATTGCACAGGCTCAGTCCCTCCTTGCTTGTCCCCATCCCTCCATCAGGCAAGGGATGCAGCTGGTGGGCCTGATGGTGGCGTCCTTCGAAGCGGTCCCTTATGCTTAGTTCCACTTGAGGCCTCTGCAACTTCACCTATTATCTGTATGGGACAAGGACCCAGCGTCCCTGGACAGGGTCTGTGTGCTCTCCCCCCTGGTCAGGAGGTCCCTCTTGTGGTGGATGGACTTGGGGGGCAGATCCTTTCTTGCCCCTTCCTGGGAGATGGTCACCACGGATGCCAGTCTATCAGGTTGGGGGGGTTTCTGGAAGTCCCTGCGGTTCCAGGGGAGGTGGGGCCCTCAGGAGGCCCACACACCTATCAATGTCTTGGAGCTGCGAGCGATCAGGTTAGTTCTGGCTCGCTTGACTACTCATCTTTAGGGCCTGCCTGTTCAGTTGGCGCTCGGACAACCAGACGGCAGTTGCCTACATCAATCATCAGGGAGGGACCCAGAGCAAGGGGGCCCTCCAGGAAGCGTCTCTGATCCTGACCTGGGTGGAGGCCAATGTTCCCTGCATATCAGCGGTTACATTCCGGGGGTGGAAAATCTGCTGGCAGACCCTCTGAGCAGGGGGACCTCTCGCCAGGAAGAATGGTCCCTCTGCAACAGGGTGTTCCAATCTCTGTGTCACTGTTGGGGCCAACCAGATGTGGATCTGTTTGCGTCCCGTCACAATCACAAGCTCCCGGCCTTTGTCTCCCTGCCCCAGGATCCTCTGGCCTTGACCACGGATGCTTTAGCACTGTCATGGCAGGACATTCAGTTCCTGTATGTCTTTCCTCCATTCCCCCTGCTGGGCAGGGTTCTGCGCAAGATTGCTCTGGAAGGGGTGCCAGCAATTCTGGTGGCCCCCAGGCGGCCAAGAAGAGTGTGTTCGCAGACGTGGTGCAGATGGCAGTAGATCAGTACGTTCTGCCAAGAGTGCCAGATCTGCTCACTCAGGGCCCCTTACGCCGTCCCAATTTACAAACTCTGGCTTTGACGGCCTGGCTGCTGAAACCTCCATCTTGATGGAAAAAGGCTTGTTCGCCTCGGTGGTTGATACCATGGTGAAGGCTAGGAAGAAAACTACTTCTTCCATCTATTACAGGGTATGGCGTACCAACTTTGATTGGTGTGAGTCTAGGTCTCTTCCCTGTCGGGTGTTTTCAGTCCCCAGGGTTCTGGAGTTCTTACAGCTTGGGTTGGAGTCGGGACTCCAACTCAGTACTCTGAAGGGTCAGGTTTTCTGCCCTGTCTGTCTTCTTTCAGAAGTCTTTTGCTCAGCATTCTTTGGTTAAGACCTTTTTTCCAGGGGGTTACTCATGTGCGTCCCCCTCGTAAACCTGTGGTCCCTGTTTGGGATTTGAACTTGGTTTTGTCTGCCTTGCAGGGTGCTCCCTTTGAACCTGTGCAGGATGCTGCTCTGGCTGTGCTTACCCTCAAGGTTGTCTTTCTGGTAGCCATTACTTCGGTCAGGAGTGTGTATGAGTTGGTGGCTCTTCTATTCAGCCCCCATACTTTGGAAGACACCAGGACAAGGTGGTGTTCCGCCTTAGGCCAGATTTTCTGCCTAAGGTAGTGTCTGCCTTTCATTTGAATCAAGATATTGTTCTTCCTTCTTTGTGTCCTAATCCTAGCAACGCTAGGGAGAGGGTTTTTGCATTTCTTGGATGTGGTCAGGTGTTTGAAGTATTACCTGGTGGTCACTGTGTCCTTCAGGAAAACTGATGCTTTTTTTGTGGTCCCTTCTGGGCCCAGGAAGGGTTTGGCTCCTGCCAAGTCTACTGTTAGCAAATGGATCTGTCAGGCTGTGATTCAGGCCTATTCTGCTAAGGGGAAGAATCCTCCCTTCTGCCTTACTGTTCATTTTACTCGTGCTATTGGTGCCTCTTGGGCTTTTCAGCACCAGGCTTCTGTTGAACAAGTTTGCAAGACCGCTACTTGGTCTTCTGTTCATAACTTTTCAAAGTTTTACAAGGTTGATGTTGGGGCCTCAGCTGATGCTGTTTTTGGCCGAAAGGTTTTGCAGGCGGCAGTGGTTTAAACTGTCTGCTGTTACCTTTTTGTTGGGGATCCCACCCTGTTTATGGACACTGCTATTGTATGTCCCAAGTGTAAGTAATCTATCTGGAGCAGGACGTACTGTATACTAAGAATAATACAATTCTGTGAAATACTCACCTGTAGAATTGGTATTATGAGTATACAGTACGTCCTGCTCCACCCCATCCTTGGTTTTGCATTATTCTGGATCCCCTGTATGGTGATTGTTATAGTTACCAGTTTGGGTGGTTAAATTCTCCCGGTTTCTCGTTCACTGCTTTTCAATGCTGGGGATTTGTGGGAGGTCCCCGGGTATTTGAGGGGCCAGGAGGAGCCTGTTTTACATGTCTCTGCAGTGCAGCGCCATCTGGCGGAGGATAACCCAAGTGTAAGTACTATATCTGGAGCAGGACGTACTGTATACTTATAATACCAATTCTACAGGTGAGTATTTCACAGAATTGTATTTTTCTATACAGAAGAATCACACTAGTTATGTTGTATGATAATGTATAATTGTGTAATGTTCTTGGTTGTTACCTGTACATATAGTATACATGTGTAAGCTTTATTCGGCCATATTTACAGCATTGCATAGGAAGGCTTCACCTGAGCGGTTTATTGCACTGAGCGAATAGACAGTTATCGCACTTTAACTTGTTTCATATAATCACCTTTAAAACCACCTTGTACTTACCTCCCCCCCTCCCCCGAGGCCAGTGGTGACCTCTGGTTGGATGGGTGTGTGGAAAAAAAAACATCTTGTTTCCTCATCTTTGGGCATGAGATGTCACCTGGTAAATGGACGCGCTTCCTTCGTTCAGCTAAGGTGGCTGCTTTCTCTATAGAACAACTTATTAGAAAGATTCTTTTCTATGGCTCGGCATTACACATAAACCAAAAACATGTCAGTGGTTTGTGTCTATAAAGAGAATGTTTCCCAGCGCTCTGTTAGGACAGAATATGGTGGCGCTGGGTTTGCTCAGTGTAAGGATGAATGGTGACAGGTGCCTCCGCTGTGTTCTGTCCACTAAAAACTATTTATTATGACAGCTCTGTATCTCCCTCTGCACATCTACTGTACTTCCAAAAGGAATAAAACCCTTTTTTCTATATCGCAATGTCTGGCTTCCTCACTGGTGACCTTCCTTATGTATTATTTTATCAATATTTCTGGAAAAATCTTTGTAATGAACCTGTAGAAATAGCGGCAGCTGAAATGTCTGTGGAGTCTCTGACCTGCAACAAACAAAGTGGCCAGAGCAGGCTGCTGCGCTGTTCAGGTGAGTGGCTTCCTAATTGTCAGTGGGTGAGGCAGCATGATGGCTAGGGGGTGTGCTGGGGGGGCAGGCATCATGGCTGCTTCAACTCCATTTTTTTTCTGAAATGTATGGTTCTTGTCTGTGTGTGTGGGACACATCCAAAAAGTCAGTAAAAAACACAGGAGGGTAAATATGTGAGGTAAAAAACACACCAGCACGCAAGGGACAGCAAGTCCAGTCAATAAACACCAGCACAATACAACAATAAAGTTTGTGGGGCAGGGAGGGCATAATCCCTGTGGGCATATAGTGGTGAATCATAGAGAGACACCTGTTTTATAGGAGGCCGGGAGGAGCGACAACTTTTGATCCTGCAGTCAGGCGCCACCTAGCGGTGGATTACCCAACTGTCATTACTTCTGGGACGACCTGGACTGGATATAGTGAAAAAATCTTCTGCATGGCAGGTAGGCAAACAAAGATATATTTTAAGTTTTTATGCTTTGCCTGGTCATATCTTTTAAAGTAATTCCCTAAAAGTAACGACATGTCCATCTGAGTGTCATCATGCACTTCACGTTTATAGGAAGACATTGAGTACAGGAAGTGTCTCCTGAATAGCTATAACGGATTTACCTTAATGCAGTTTGGTCTGCTGCCCCCATTATGAATATATATATATAAAGTCCACTTTCTGTGGGGCTACAAGAGGTTAGCTGCATATAATCTTTGCTTGCAGACAAGGTGATTCTGCAAGTTCATCACACATCCCACTGGGAATCTTTGGAATGTTCTTCATATATATTATGCGGGTGTTTCCCTTTTATTGTCTGTTAAATAAACTTAACTGATGTTGGACACTGGCTTCATTTTTAGGTGTAGGCTGACTTTAAAGATGACCAACACCAATTAGCACTTGGGCTCCATTCATTCCTTGCTTAACTGATGTGATGTCAGATTGGTTAGTAAAGATGAATAGAGCACACATCACTGATCGCTCCCTTGCATCAGCTATTCAGAAATGCCTGTTGCGTTTGTGGAGGTTTCAGACAGTGGGTCATCCCAGATTGGTAAAGATATGTATGTGCTGCTGTGTGAAACCCCTGGTTTGCAGCATATACTCACCAGTGAGCTCTCAGAGAATTAGGGTTTTATGTTATTCATATGAATGAATGCAGAGCGCTGGGAGTGACGGGCATCCCCTGCAATTGTGCACGCCCTCAGTTAGGCCTGATGTGCGAGTGTGCAGCAGCCATGGATCGTCTGCGAGGTGACAATACTAGTTAAACTGGAGAATTTTGTACAGCAGGGCATCCCTAATCAGTTTAAAAAAATTCCAGGGCAACAAGGGTTTTGGTCCACTTAATTTATGCCTGATCTTCAGTAAATGTGGACAGGAGAGATTAATATCTGCCAAGACTAAGCTCCCAGCAAGGCAGAATCTGCTGGGAAATCGTAAATCACACAAAAACACCTGATGTTTGTTGAAAAAGCCATCCTAAAAATACCATTTTGTGAATACTCACCTGTAAAATGGGTATTCTAAGTATGTCACACACCCCGCTTCAAGACATTCATTACACTTGGGTATACTGACCTGTAGATGGCGATCTTGCAGAGATGATATTAAAAAAAAAAAGGTAAGACCCTCCCGGCCCATGAATACCTGCCACCTCCCACTCATTACCCAGTATAAAGAGTAAGGTAAAGGGACCAGGAAAGCCAATTAAAACTAACAAAGGTTCACCATATAAAGGATCCAGAATACAAAAGGGCAGGGTGAGTAACATACTTATAATACCCATTTTACAGGTGAGTATTCACAAAATGGTATTATTCTAAGTATGTCACACACCCCGCTTCAAGACATTCATTACACTTGGGACATCCAATAGCAGTGTCCATAAAGGGCGGGGAACCAAAAAACAAGGCACAAACTTAAACCACTGCAGCTTGCAGAACTTTGCGGCCAAAAACAGCATCCGCTGAGGCCCGAACATCAACCTTGTAAAACTTGGAAAAAGTGTGAACCGAAGACCAAGTAGCAGCCTTACAAACCTGCTCAACAGAAGCCTGGTGCTGGAAGGCCCAGGACGCCCCAACAGCACGAGTAGAATGAGCAGTAACACGAAAAGGGGGAATCTTCCCCTTGGCAGAATAGGCCCCAACAATGGCCTGGCGAATCCATTTACTAATGGAAGACTTGGCAGGAGCCAAACCCTTCCTAGGCCCAGAGGGCACCACAAAAAGGGCGTCCGTCTTACGAAAAGGAGAAGTAGCCACCAAATAGTACTTCACACAGCGAACCACATCCAAAGAATGCAAAACCCTCTCCTTGTCATTGCTAGGCTTAGGACACAAGGAGGGAAGAACAATATCCTGATTCAGATGAAAAGCAGAGACCACCTTAGGAAGGAAATCTGGCTTGAAGCGGAAAACAACCTTGTCCTGATGCCTCTCAAAGTAAGGAGCCGAAATGGACAAGGCTGCCAACTCTGAAACACGCCGAACAGAAGTGATGGCAACCAGAAAAACAACTTTCTGAGTAAGCGTAGAAAGTGCAATATCCTGCAAAGGTTCAAACGGAGGACCCTGCAAGGCAGACAAAACCAAATTCAAATCCCACACTGGGAGCAAAGGCTTCCTAGGAGGCCGCACATGCGTAACCCCCTGGAAAAAGGTCTTAACCAGAGGATGAAGAGCAAAAGACTTTTGAAAGAACACGGCCAGGGCAGAAACATGCCCTTTCAGCGTACTAAGCTGCAAACCTTGGTCCAGACCGTGTTGCAGAAATTCCAAGACCCTAGGGACAGAAAACGCCCTGCAAGGCCCTTACCTCACACCAATCAATATAAGACCTCCAAGTCCTATAATAGATGGCAGAGGAAGACTGCTTTCTAGCCCTAACCAGTGTCTAAATGACAGCATCAGAAAGACCTTCCTCCCTCAAGATGGAGGTTTCAGAAACCACGCCGTCAAAGCCAGCGTTGGTAAACTGGGGTAGAGTAGTGGACCGAGTGAGCAGATCTGGCAGAAGGGGCAGGTCTAACTGATCCTCTGCCAACCTTACCACGTCTGCGAACCAAACCTGTCTTGGCCACCTTGGAGCCACCAGGATTGCTGACGCGCCCTCTAGGGCCAGCTTGCACACCACTCTGCCCACCATGGGAAACGGAGGGAACAGGTACAGAAACCCCAAATCCCTCCAGTTCAGAGACATGGCATCCGCTGCCAGTGCCAGCGGATTCCGCGAGAGAGACACAAATGCCGGAAGCTTGTGATTGTGACGAGAGGCAAAGAGGTCCACCTCCGGAGTCCTCCACCGGTGGCAAAGCGACCGAAACACCTTGGGGCTGAACGACCATTCCCCTGCTCAGGGAGTCCGCCTCCGTGTTCTCCACTCCCGGGAAAGTACACCGCCGAGATGCATGGGACATTGCGTTCTGCCCAATCCAGGATCAAAGACACTTCCCTGAGGGCACGCCTGCTGCGAGTCCCTCCCTGGTGATTGATGTAGGCGACCGCCGTCCGATTGTCCGACCGAACTTGAAGCGGTAGGCCCCGCAACTGATGAGTCAAGTGAGCCAGAACAAACCTGATGGCTCTCAACTCCAGAACATTGATGGGATTGTGAGCTTCCAGAGGCCCCTACAGTCCCTGAAACTGAAGATCCTTCCAAAATCCCCCCCAACCTGACAGGCTGGCATCCGTGGTGACCGTCTCCCAACGAGGGGTCAGAAAGGATCTGCCCCTTGTCAGATTGCTTGGTTTCAGCCACCACCGAAGGGAACGCCGCACCCGGGGGGACATCAGAAAAGACTGATCCAATGACAGCGGGGACCCGTCCCAGGCCGCCAAGAGATGGAGCATCCTTGTGTGAAACTGGGCAAAGGGAAACGCCTCGAACGACACCACCATCAGTACCACCAGTCGCATCCCTAGCCGGACGGGCGGGGGATGGATAGGGGACGCTGAGTCAATTCCTGAATCAGAAGAACCTTGGCTCGGGGGAGGAACACCCTGGCCTGAGAAGTATCCAGCGACATTCCCAGGAACTCCACCACCCTGAAGGGAATGAGGCAGGACTTGGGATAGTTGATCACCCAACCGAAACTCTCCAGCGTGGACACCACAGTCCTGGTATCCAGCTGAGCCTGACTGAGGGAAGACGCCATGATGAGAAGATCGTCCAGATAGGGCACAATGCGGATACCCCTGGCTCTGAGGATGGCCATCACTCCTGCCAACACCTTGGTAAAAACCCTTGGAGCCGAGGTAAGGCCAAACGGAAGAGCCACAAACTGAAAATGCCGATTGTCCATGACAAACCTGAGGAATCTCTGGTGTGCCGGAAATATTGGAATATGCAGGTAAGCATCCTTGATGTCTATGGGACGTCATTAAGTCCCCCTGACGAAGTGAATGGATGGCTGACCGCAGAGTTTCCATACGGAACTTCCGGGGACGGACAAACCTGTTGAGCAACTTCAGATCCAGAACGAACGGAACCGTCATTCTTGGGCACCATGAACAAATTGGAATAGAAGCCCAGGCCCCGGTCTGAGAGGGGCACCGGACAGTTGACAGCCATGTCCGCGAGATTGCTACTGCCGCCCGAAGCCCCTGGGCGGCCAGAGGATCTGACGGCACCCGAGACCTGAAGAATCTGGGAGGGGGCCGGAACTCGAACTCCAGCTTGTAACCGGAAGATACCACTTCCTGAATCCACCTGTCCGAGACCCTTTGGACTCAGACCTGGGAGAAGAGTTGCAACCGTCCCCCCACCCGCAAGGGTGAGGGCGCCGCCTCATTGCTTGGCAGCGGCTCTAGGCTTGGAGCCCCAACTGTGTCCTGGGGGGGCCCGACCCCTGCCCCTAGGCCAGGAATCACCCCTGGACGAAGGGAAGGCCGAACCCCTGCCAACTCTAGCCCCACGAAAGGACTGAGAGAAGGAAGCCGCCCCCCGAAAAGGGCGACGCTGCTTCTTACACTGAGGTAACTTACCTCCCTTTGCCACCGAATCCAATTTTTCTCCAAAGAGCCACAATCCCACAAAGGGAAGGGCCGTAAGCGACTTTTTGGACACAAAATCAGCCGCCCACTGACGTAACCAAACCGACCAGCGGATAGCCACAAGCAGGGCCGTAGCTCTGCTACACATCACCAATGTGTCATCCAAGGTGGTCAGCACAAAGGACAAAAATAACTCACAGCGCTTAAGGTCGGCAAATTCCTCACTAGCCGGGTCAAGCCCGGAAGAGGTCAATAATCCTCTAACAACCGACCTGGCAGCTACCAATACAAGTGCAGACGCACAAACCGGCCGCAAGGCCGATCCAACACTGGCAAAACCATGACAAGCCAACTGGTCAATGCGTTTATCCTCACCATCCTTGAGGGTAGTGCACTCCGGGGAGTGGAGGACTGAGGAGCTGGACAACCCCAAAACAGAAGCATCCACCTCGGGGGGAGACTACCAGTGCTTCACTGCGTCCGCCGGAAAGGGATATTTCTTGTCCCAAGCCGGTGGGACACCCGGAAGCCGCATCCCATTCCTTGCGAATGATACCATCAAAATGCTTTTGATAAGGAAATTCCAAGCGGGGCTTGGTCACTTCAAAGAACTCCCCCTTCAGCGGAGGAGCCGCCTCGGGGGGAGAAATAGCCAAGACCTCAAACATATGAGCCAGGACCCTAGAGGTATCCGAGGAATCCCCCTGGCCCTGCTCGGTATCGGCGCCCACAAACTGCTGATCGTCGGCGTCATCAGACTCCTCATACAGCTCCCCTTCCTCACGCGGGGAACAATCAGACCAATCCAGGGAGTCAAAATCCTCCCTATCAAAGGCCTGCGCAGCCGAATACAAATGTATTCTCCTTGCCGTGGCCTTTTTTGCGATGGCACTGGAAAACAATTTTTCAAGATTGGCCAATCTGGCACACACCTCAGATTGCGACTCCCCGCTAATGACCACATCACAAGCACGTGTCAGGCGAGGGGGGAGACGGGGGGGGGGGGGGGGAGAGACCGGCGGAGCAGAACCAGACGCCTGAGATCCGGTCTGCCGCGTAATAGACCGCTGTGCACCGGGTACACATAGAAATACATCATCCCCCAAAAGGGATACCCCACACCCCAAACACAGCCTGGATTGCCCCGATGGGGGCACAAGCCCAGTATCCGGGGAAGCCTCCATATGGTGATTTTTTTGTACTATATATAGTATATACAATTAAATGTGTACAATGCTCTCTTTATTTTTGGGAATTACGCAATAATGCAACCCGGGATGCCCCTTTAAGTCCCGAGTGGGAGGATTTTAAGCCAGCTAAAAATGAACCAGGGACCCCGGACCGGGAGAACCCCCCTTTAATATGATCAATGGTCCAACTGGAACACAAGCACACACTCAGACCATGCTAAATGTATAGGAGATAATAAAAAATGACAGTGATGGCCATCAGGCTCCTCACCCGACCTTCGGTACCACAGGTAACGAAGCGCAATGTGCAGTAGGAGGAGGGAGGGCGGGCCGGTGCGGTTCGCGCGTCTCTCCCAGCCTGAAGCCGGGACATGGAAGCCGCGAGCATGGGCTCGCCATTGCAGGCAGCTCCCTTAGCGCGCCGGAGGCCGGCGCCATGAAAGTGAAAGTAAAGCACACACACACATGTAAAACATACACACGCACACACACATAAAAGACAGGAATCCATAAGGGACCCGGCCCCCCCCCCCTCTAAGGGTACCTGGGAGAGGGGGAAGCCATGCCAGGGAAGGGCCAAGGGACGGGGCATCCCAAACCGGTAGCACCAACCCGCATAGCCGCCTACCCTTTGTTATGGGGTCTCACGGCTCCTAAACACCAGGGGTGCCAACTACCTTTGCCCGGACCAGCAGCCTAGGCTGGGAGGCAGGGAATATTAAACAAGGGGATCCGGGCAGAAATAGAAGAAAAAAGGGGGGCCGGGAGTCATCCCGGCTACCTGCAAGGAGGAGACATCTTCTGACTTACTCACCACTGCAGAGATGAAAGACTGGGTAATGAGTGGGAGGTCCCAGGTATTTATGGGCCGGAAGGGTCTTACCTTTTTTTGATATCATCTCTGCAAGATCGGCATCTACAGGTCAGTATACCCAAGTGTAATGAATGTCTTGAAGCGGGGCGTGTGACATACTTAGAATAAAACATTGACACCAGCAGAAGGATAAAAAAACAAACAAAACTCAGATTATAAAGAAAGGAGTAACAACCTTGTGTTCCCAGGGGCTTTACACAGTAGGGCATCCCACATTGCCAAGAACCAAAACCCAAGATGGTCAACATCCCAGGCTTTTGTCCACTCTCATGTGCCAGCATTGGGTTGACTAACTGTCCCTGGTTTTCCCTTGCTCCCTACCTGGATGGGTGGGAGGCAGGTCTTTCTAGCACAGACTTCCATCAACTAGCCTCAGATTCTCCAGACCATCAATTAGAGGCAATAATCTGTTCACTGCTCTGTGCAATGGGGGGCTGGAACCACCAACCTCTCCTTCAGTAGGAGGAGGCGTTAAAGAGGAACAAAACCAGTGATTTTCACTTTCCTGGGTTTTGTTCTGTGCCCTTGCATTGGCATGCCCCACTGTGTGAAACTCCTGCCATCGTCGCATTCAGACTCCAGACTCGCCTCTTCCGGTCCAACATTCCCTGTGCTGGCTACTATCCAATCAGAGTCGTCCAATGAAGTGACACAATTTGGCAAGCAGTTCTGATTAGAGTGAATGGGGAGTGAGAGCAGGTGCACCCCCCCTGCCTTGCACTTGCACCCCAACCTATTTAAATGGCTTGGGTAGGAGCGCACAGTCCAGGGACGTGGCCGCTCTCACTCCCCATAGCAAACGGAGGCGTCTTGCTAAATTGCATCAGTTCAGCGGGTGGCTCTAATTGAACGAGAGTCTGCATGTGCGCTGTCGGGCTGGCGAAAAGTGAGTAATTACCACTGCCCTAGTGGGGGGGGTTCACACAGCGGTCCCATGCTGCATGTGCAAGCTCTCGTCCAACTGGTGTCCTATAGCGTTCTATAGGGCATAGAACTCAGAGCCCCCCTCAGCTGCTCTCATCCAGTTTGTCTGTATAAGTAAGCAAGAGAATTTCACACAGCAGAGAATCCCAAATAGAGATGCTCCAGGGGAAGTTGGCCAGCCCTGATGTCTTTTGGCCTGCAGGGCCAGCAAAAATGAGTTTTGGTTCAGCTTGTATTTGGTAGTGTACACAGAGCAGGGGATGCCAAATTTTTTTTTGTGGGGGTGGGGGGGCGAATTCAAACTGGCCACTAGGAAGTGTGCTTTGGTAGCCAAACGAGTAGACTCATCACATGGCAAGTCCAGGGCAAATACATTTTTACCTTGTAGCTATAATCATAGAAAAAACGTATACAGTTATATCTAATGTCACCGCGTCCTACTTGGAAGAGCAGAAGATATAGTAAATGGCAGCTGTGTAATAAAAAAAATACAAACTCACCTGTAGAATTGTTTTTGAATATATCCAGTCCAGGTCGTCCCAGAAGTGATGACAGTTGGGTAGTCCGCCACCAGGTGGCACAGTCACAGCAAGATCCAGAGCTGTAACTCCTCCTGGTCCCCTATAAAAAGAGCCGTCTCCATAGAGTTCCCAGAATGTCAAAAAGCAGTAAATGAGACAGGCCGGGAGGCCAAGAGACCATGTTAACTCACATAGCTTCAGCATGTACTCTCTCCAACAAAAAACTAAGGACAATGGTCCAATACAAAAAGGTAATCACCATAACAGGCAAACAAGAGATAATGAAACGAGGGCGGGGTGGGACGACCTGGACTGGATATACTCAAAAACAATTCTACAGGCGAGTTTCACAGAATTGTATTTTTCACTATATTCAGTCCAGGTCGTCCCAGAAGTAATGACAGTTGGGACATCCAAAAGCAGTGTCCATTTAGGGCGGGATCCCCAGTGCGGAACAGCAAGTAGTTCATCTCACCACCGCCTGAAGCACCTTTCGGCCAAAAGCAGCGTCAACTGAGGCCCTAACATCAACCTTATAAAACTTTGTAAAGGTATGAACAGAATACCAATTAGCGGCCTTACAAACTTGTTCAACAGAAGCCTGGTGCTGAAAAGCCGTGGAAGCACCAATAGCTCTAGTAGAATGAGCTGTAACACGAAACGGGGGATCCTTCCCCTTGGCAGAATATGCTTGCACCACCGCCTGTCTAATCCACTTGCTGAGAGTGGACTTGGCCGGAGGCAAACCCTTTCTGGAACCTTCCGTGAGAACAAAGAGTGAATCCGACTTCCTGAAGGATTCAGTTGCAACTAGGTAGTACTCAAGGGCTCTGACTACGTCCAAGGCATGGAGGGGTCCTTTCTTTAGAATTAGAAGGTTCTGGACACAGGGAAGGCAAAACAACTTCCTCATTAAGATGAAAGGGAGAAACGACCTTAGGCAAAAAATCAGGTTTAAAGCGAAAAACCACCTTATCCTTATGCCACTCAAAGTAAGGAGGCTTCAGACAAAGAGCGGCCAGTCCTGACACCGGTAATACAGGCTTACGCGGTGGACATACATGGGTAACCCCTTGGAAAAAAGTCCTGATCAGTCTATGATTGCCAAAGGATCTTTGGAAGAAGATGGCCAAGGCCGAGACCTGGCCCTTGAGGGTGCACAGCTGTAGACCCAAGTCTAAGCCGTGTTGTAAAAATTACAAAATCCTAGAATTAGAAAAAGTGCGACAAGGGAGACTCTTGGATTCACACCAAGAAATGTATGCATGCCAAACTCTGTAGTAAATCATGGAAGAAGACTTCTTCCGCGCCTGAATCATGGTCTGAACAACTGTGGCTGACAGCCCCTTTTCCATTAGGATTGAGGTTTCAATAGCCAGGCCGTCAAAGCCAGCATCTGTAAATTGGGGTGCCGCAGCGATCCCTGTGTGAGAAGCCCTGGGTCGTTGGGCATGATGTAACGATTGACTGACATCTGAACTATGTCCGCGAACCAACTCCTTCTCGGCCAGCGAGAAGCCACCAGGATGGTTGGTACCCCCTCCTGGGCTATCTTGCACAGGGCTCGGCCCAGGAGTGGAAACAGAGGAAATGCATAAAGGAGCCTGAACTCAGTCCAAGGAATTACCAGAGCATCTGTGGCGAAGGCCAGATAATCTCTTGACAGGGAGACGAACCTTGGAAGCTTGTGATTGTGTCTGGATGCAAACAGGTCCACATCCAGCTGACCACAGCGGAGACACAGAGTGTGAAAGATCTTGTTGCTGAGAGACCACTCCCCCAGACGAGAAGTCCCCCTGCTCAGGGAATCTGCCTCCTGGTTTTCTACCCCGGGGATGTAAACCGCCGAGATGCAGGGAACATTCTCCTTGGCCCAAGTCAGAATCTGGGACACTTCCGGTAAGACTCGCTTGCTCTGAGTCCCGCCCTGGTGATTGATGCAGGCGACAGCCGTCTGATTGTCCAAGCGGACCTGAATTGCACGACCTCTTAGAGGGGGAGTCAATTGGATAAGCACCAACCGAATCGCTCTAAGCTCCAGAAGATTGATGGGTAAGTGGGCCTCCTGTGGCCCCCACTGACCCTGGAACTTCAGCGTTTGCCAAAAACCTCCCCAGCTGGTCAGACTGGCGTCCGTGGTAAATATCTCCCACCAGGGAGTCAGAAAGGACTTGCCCACCAACAGATTGCTGGAGTCCAACCACCACAAGAGGGACTGTCTGACCATGGGGGACAGTGACAATTCCTGATCCAGGGACTCCTGCATCCGGTCCCAACCGGTCAACAGATTCAATTGAAGAGGTCTCATGTGGAACTGGGCGAAGGGCACTGCCTCGAAGCAGGACACCATGAGGCCCACCAGCTTCATCCCCAGACAGATAGATGGTCGCTGACAAGCCAGTAGGGCCTGCACCTGCGTCTGGAGGCCCTCCACCTTCAGCTGGGGGGAGGAATACCTTGACCTGAGAGGTGTCCAACGTCATGCACAGGAAGGACCTCACCATTGAGGGAGTGATAGAAGACTTGGGGTAATTGATTACCCATCCGAAATCCTCGAGAGTGGATAACACCGCAATCAGCGGAGCCGCAATCAGCAAATCATCCAGATAAGGAAGAACACGAATGCCCCGGTTCCTCATGATGGCCATGATGCCTGCCAGCACCTTGGTGAACACATGAGGAGCTGAGGCTATCCCGAACGGTAGTGCCACAAACTGGTAATGCTGATGCTCCAGGAGCTTCTGATGCCCCTGAAAAATCGGGATGTGCAGATAAGCATCCCTGATGTCCACCGTGGTCATGAAGTCGCGGGGCCGAAGCGAGCTCACCGCGGACCGTAAGGTCTCCATGCGGAAATGTCTGACTCTGACAAACTTGTTGAGACCCTTCAGATCCAAGATAGGTCGCAGCGTTCCGTCCTTCTTGGGCACCGTGAACAGATTGGAGTAGAACCCTCGCCCCCGTTCCTGGCGAAGCACGGAATAAATCAAGCCTAATAGCCAAAGGCTCTGAACGGCCATCTTTAGGCCCTGCGCGGTCAAGGCATTCCGGGAAATCCACGACCGAAGAAATCTTGAGGGCGGCCAAACTGCCAGCTCTATTTTGTACCCGGAGGACACCACCTCCTGAATCCACCGATCCGAGACGTGCTGTCTCCATATGTGAGCAAAAAGTAGCAGCCGTCCCCCCACCCGGATGGGTGAGGGCGCCTCCTCATGCCTGAGAGGGCTTGGCAGGGGGTTTGGATTTAGCTCCCCAGGAGGGATTGGGTCGACCGCGAGACCTCTGTGGCCACCTGAAAATGAAGAGCCTTTTCCTCCTCGAAAGGAGCGATAGGCAGAAGAACCCCCGAAAGGGTCGCGCGGGCTTCCGTCGCTGAGGGAGTCTTCTGTCCTTGGCCAGAAGGTCCAGACGCTCCCCAAACAACCTGAGCCCCAGGAAGAGGATACTAGTGAGTGCCTTCTTAGCCACAGCATCAGCCAACCACTGCCGCAGCCAGAGCGAGCGACGAAGCGCCACAAGCAGAGCTGAAGCCCTGGCGCCAAGCCGGACATTATTGTCCATGGCCGAGACAACAAAAGCAATGAAATCCACACAGACTTTGAGGTCTTTATAATCCTCCGCCCGCTTGCGAGATTTGGCAAAATCAACAAGGCGCCGCACCTTCTTCCTGATGGCCAAAGATACAATGGCCGCGGCACAGACAGGGTGAAGCCCAGCACCCACAAAGGTAAACGCATGACAAGCCAGATGATCCATGCGCCTGTCAGCAGGATCGCGCAAGGAAGCAGTATCGGGTGACAGCATAACCCCAAGACAGGGGCATCCACATCGGGAGGACGGGACCAGAGGCGGATCAGCTCCTCAGGGAAGGGATACCGCCTGTCCAGACTCATAGGCACCGATGGCAAATTATTAGGTCTTTTCCATTCCTTAAACACCATATTGGAAAAGTTGGCTTGTTCCGGAAAGACAATCCTCTGTCTCTCAGGCCGGAATAAATCACCCTGCTTCCTCTTAGCCGCTTTAGGAGGGACAATATGCAAAGTCTCAAACACAGAAGACAGCAACTTCTCAGTGTCGTCAGGGAGCCACATGTCCTTGTCCGAGGAGGAACCAGGCTCGCTATCATAGCCAACCGACCTATCCCCTGAGGAAGCACTGTCCTTAAACAGCTCTCCTTCCTTCATGGAGTCCCGACCTCCAAAAAGATCATCATCATTAGCAAAACCTGAGTAACTCGGCTCGAGGTGCCGCCTCTTACTCGTGGCCTTCCCAGTAGCTGTGCGAGATAACTGTCTCTCCAGGCTGGCCACCCGGTATGCCAAATCAGATTGGGACCCCCTGCTGGCTTCCCCTTCGCTGAGGGCTGAATGCAGTAGTGGGGGGGTTGGCAAGGCCGCAGGCAAAGGAGGGCTAGGGGCAGGGACGCCCGCCCTATCATGCTCCAACAATACGCTCCTGGCGCAAGTGACACAAACCGTGCTGAGTCCGCCCAGGGGGCAGGTACCGCATATGGGGCAGAGCTTGTCCCGCCCAGAGGGGGCCCCTAGCTCATTATCCCCAGAAGCCTCGATTATGGTGATAAAAAAATACAGGTTTCAAGGCACTAATGACTCAAACCTAAGTGACCCCCAATTTAGTCCCTCTTTTTAGTAATCCCTCTTTAAGGGGAGAGGTTGCGGAGAGAGAGAGGGGGAGGGGGGTATAGGAGACCGTGAGGTAGGCACCAAAAGCACAGGCAGGAGTGGCAAAAACTGAGGTCGTCAGCCGTGGGGACCCTCAGCAGGGTCCGTAAATGACACAGTGAGCAGCAAGGAAAATGGCGCCCAAGCGCAGCAATGACGTAAGACGTGTCACCGCGCGGCCCAGTCCCCCCCCCCCCCCCCCCCGCTGCGGGCGCAAAAAATACCATTTTGTGAGTACTCACCTGAAAAATGGATATTGTCAGTGTGCCACACACCCCGCTTCCCCTTTAATTCTTCACGATTGGGTTACTCACCGCCAGGTGACGCAGTTGCAGAGAGGAAGTCTTGTAACGAGCCCCCTTCCGGCCTATATATACCTGGTACCTCCCACTTAACACCAGTGATTTAAAAAGCAGAAAGACAAGGTACCAGTAAATCTAAAGGTAACCTCAAAATAAATAAAAGCTTCACCATATAAAGGATTCGGGATACCGAAAAGGGCGGGAGTGAAGCGGGTTGTGTGGCACACTGACAATATCCATTTTTCAGGTGAGTACTCACAAAATGGTATTATTCTCAGTGTGCCACACACACCGCTTCCCCTTTAATTCTTCACGATTGGGACATCCAAAAGCAGTGTCCACAATCGATGGGTATCCGAAGGCAAAAATGAAGCATAACTTAAATGACTGCAGTCTGCAGAACTTTGTGGCCAAAAACAGCATCCGCTGAGGCTCGCACATCAACTTTGTAAAACTTAGAAAAAGTATGAACAGAAGACCAAGTGGCGGCCTTACAAACTTGTTCAACAGAAGCTTGGTGCTGAAAAGCCCAAGACGCTCCAACGGCGCGAGTAGAATGAGCAGTGATACGAAAAGGGGGAACCTTCCCCTTAGCAGAATAGGCCGCAATAACGGCCTGACGTATCCATTTGCTAATGGAAGATTTGGCCGGTGACAAACCCTTCTTAGGCCCGCAGGGCACAACAAAAAAGGCATCCGTTTTACGAAAAGGAGACGTAATAATCAAATAGTACTTAACACAGCGTACTACATCCAAACAATGCAAAACCCTCTCTTTGTCATACTTAGGATTAGGACACAAGGAGGGAAGAACAATATCCTGATTCAAATGAAAAGCAGAAACAACCTTAGGAAGAAAGTCTGGTTTGAACCGAAAGACCACTTTATCCTGATGCCTCTCAAAGTAAGGCGCCTGGATAGACAAGGCCGCCAACTCTGAGACACGCCGGACCGAAGTGATAGCTACCAAGAAGACAATCTTCTGAGTCAGGGTAGACAAAGCAATATCTTGCAAAGGCTCAAAAGGAGGAGCCTGAAGAGCAGAAAGAACCAAATTCAAATCCCAAACAGGTAGTAATGGTTTCCTGGGGGGCCGCACATGCGTAACCCCCTGGAAAAAAGTTTTAACTAAAGGATGAAGCGCAAAACGCTTCTGAAAAAAGATAGATAAGGCAGAAACTTGCCCTTTCAACGTACTTAGCTGAAGACCAGAGTCCAGGCCAGATTGTAAAAACTCCAGAACCCTGGAGACCGAAAAGACCCTACAAGGAAAAAATCTAATCTCACACCAAGCGATATAGGCTTTCCAAGTCCTATAGTAGATGATAGAAGAAGACCTCTTCCGGGCACTGATCAGAGTCTTAACGACCGAGTCAGAAAGACCCTCCTCCTTCAAGATGGAGGTTTCAGCAGCCAGGCCGTCAAACCCAGCGTTGGTAAATTGGGGTAACACAACCGACCCTGCGTGAGCAGATCGGGCCGAAGAGGCAGAACGAACTGGTCCACTGCCAGCCGAACGATGTCTGCGAACCACTTTGGGGCCACGAGAATGGCGGACACCCCTTCCAGAGCCAACTTCCGAACCACCCTGCCCAGCATGGGTATCGGAGGAAACAGGTACAGAAACCCCAGATCCCCCCAGCTCAGGGACATGGCGTCCACTGCCAGAGCCAAGGGATTCTGGGAGAGCGACACGAAGATCGGGAGCCTGCAATTGTGACGAGAGGCAAACAGGTCCACCTACAGGGTCCCCCACCGGAGACACAGTGAGCGAAAAACCTGAGGATGGAGAGACCATTCTCCCAGACGGGAAGAGCCCCTGCTCAGCAGGTCCGCTTCCTGGTTCTCCACCCCTGGAATGTACACCGCCGAGAGACAAGGAACATGGGCCTCCGCCCAGGTCAGGATCACCTCTCTGAGAGCACCCAGACTGCGAGTCCGTCCCTGATGATTGATGTAAGCAACCGCTGTTCGATTGTCTGAACGAACCTGGACCGGAAGGCCCAGAACGTGTTGAGTCAGGAGAGCAAGAACCCGGATGGCTCTCAGTTCCAGAACATTGATGGGTAAGTGGGTCTCTTGAGGTCCCCACTGCCCCTGGAACTGAAGCTCCTTCCAGAATCCCCCCCATCCCGAAAGACTGGCGTCCGTGGTGACAATTTCCCAAAGAGGGGTCAGGAAAGACCTGCCCTTCACGAGATTGGCCGAGACCAACCACCACTGGAGGGACTGCCGGACCCGGGAGGACAACTGGAAGGGCTGATCCAGCGACCGAGGCTGCCGGTCCCAGGACGCCAACAGATAGAGCTGAAGCGTCCTCGTGTGAAATTGAACAAAAGGAACTGCCTCGAAGGAGGCAACCATCAACCCTACCAGCCTCATCCCCAGACGGATGGACGGCCGAGGATTGGAAAGTAGGACCCGAGCCAACTCCTGAATCAGATGAATTTTGGACTAAGGGAGAAACACCCTGTGTTGACAAGAGTCCAACTGCATCCCCAGAAAGGACACCACCTTGGCCGGAGCGAGGGAGGACTTGGGGAAGTTGATCACCCAGACAAAGCTTTCCAGCGTGGAGACCACCATCCTGGTGTCTGTCTCCGATTGATTGAGCGACGGAGCCATGATGAGAAGGTCGTCCAAATAAGGTACGACACGAATGCCCCGAGATCTGAAAATGGCCATCACCCCTGCCAGCACCTTGGTGAACACTCTTGGAGCCGAGGTAAGGCCAAACGGAAGTGCCACGAATTGAAAATGCTGATCTTTCATCACGAATCAAAGAAAACGTTGATGAGCCTGGCCGATGGGAACATGAAGATAAGCATCCTTGATGTCTATGGACGTCATGAAGTCCCCCTGCCGAAGGGAACCGATGGCCGTACGCAAAGTTTCCATGCGAAACTTCCGAAAACGGATGAACTTGTTGAGTAATTTCAGGTCCAGGACGGGACGAACCAACCCGTCCTTTTTGGGGACTGCGAACAGATTGGAGTAGAAACCGAGGCCCATCTCTAAGCGCGGTACCGGCCGGATGACCGCCATTTCTAACAGATTCTTTACCGACGCCAGGAGCCCCTGTGCGGCCAAAGGATCGATGGGCACCCGAGACCGAAAGAACCGTGAAGGAAGGCGAGACTCGAACTCCAGTTTGTAACCGGACGACACCACCTCCCGGATCCACCTGTCCGGAACCTCCTGGTCCCAAACCTGGGAGAAGTGTCGCAATCGTCCCCCCACCCGCATGGGTGAGGGCAGCCCCTCATTGCTGAGCGGGCTTACCGGCAGGTTTGGGCTTGGCGCCCCAGGACTGAGTGGGACGGCCACGGCCCCTCCCCCGGGTCCAACCTGCACCTCTGGTAGCGGGAAAGGAAGCCCCCTTACCTGCTCTAAATCCCCGAAAGGAAGGCCTAACGGTACTTGCACCCCGAAAGGGGCGACGAGGTCTCTTGCGTTGAGGCATTTTACCACCTTTTGCAACTGAATCAATTTTATCACCAAACAGTCGCAAACCCAAAAAAGGAAGTGCTGTGAGCACCTTTTTAGAGACTAAGTCCGCCGACCACTGGCGCAGCCATACTGACCGACGAATAGCCACCAGCATTGCCGCTGTCCTGCTACTCATAGCCAGCGCATCGTCTTGAGCGGTTAGAACGAAGGAAATAAAAGACTCACACTGCTTAAGAGCACAAAACTAATTACAAGCGGGATCAAGATCTGCGCATAGATCCTCAATAACGGACCTAACCGCCAATAGAAGAAGCGCCGAAGCACACACCGGCCGCATCGTCGATCCGGCACTGATAAAACCATGGCGAGCATACTGGTCAATCCGACGATCCTCACCATCCTTAATGGCAGTGGTCTCAAGACGCTTATCCCAACTGGAAGGAATTCCAGTCAGTCGCGTGGGATGTTCCCATTCCTTAAGCACAACCCTCTTAAAGTGTTGTTGCCTGGGAAACACCAAATGCGGCTGAGGCACATTAAACAACTCACCCTTTGGCAGGGCAACAGCCTCAGGCGGATCTAAATTCAAAATTTCAAACATTTGAGCCAAAATGGAGGGGGTGTCGAGGGATACCCCCGCAGCCAGATCGCCAATAGCATCGATCTCAAGCTGGACTGCAGGCTCATCCGACTCCACAAGGAGTTCCCCCTCCTCTTCCAGGGAATAATCGGACCAATCCACAGGTTCGCACCCCTCATCCTGTGAAGCAGGAGCTACAGGAGAAAGAACAGTAAGAGCCCCAGAAAAAAAGGGCAGCATGCAGTACAACATTCATGCAAACAGCATATACCAACACATAGTAAAAACACATAGTAAAAACACCCCAAAGTGCTTTGAGAGGTCAAAAAGAATTTGAACCAGTAAAAAACAATCATGAATATAAACAAAAGACGGCCCCACACGAGGTGAGGCCGCTTACCTGCCCAAGGCTGAGAGCAAGGACAGCAGCAGCAGCAGAGACAATCCACTTCCTGCGGCTGAGTACCCCGCACCTGACTCCTAATAAGAAGGAGGAAGTGCGGCTGGGGCCGAGCTGCACGTCGAAAACCGCTCCAGTCACGCCCCCTCATTACGTCGTCCGGGCTCCGCCCCCCCCCCCCCCCCCCCAGATTCAAACAGTGCGGCCCGCCAAACGGTGGTGCCGCAAAACGAGAGGGCGCCCGACGCCCTCGGTTAACGGAGGGGAGGGAAAACATTACTAGCAGCTTCAGGCCATGCGCCTGAACCGCCACAGTGCGGCCCGCCAAAACGGCGGCGCCCGACGCCCTCGGATAATGGGAGGGGAGGGGAGAGCGTCTCAGGCAGCTTCAGGCCATGCCTGAACCGCCAACAGCGCGGCCCGCCAGGCGGCCGCCCCTAAAGCGGAGCTAAACTCTGGCAGTTCAGGCCGTGCCTGAAACTGCCAACAGCGCGGCCCGCACAATGGCGGAGCCGCCAGAGAGAGAGAGGGTGCTGATCAGTGGGGGCAATCTGTAACAAAAGAGTGTTTAGCAGGTCAGGCCGTGTGCACCCATCCTGCGGCGCTGACCTGAAAACTGACAATGGTTATCAACACAAGTTAAAACACACAAGTAAAAGCACACATGCATATACACAGGCCCCAACCCCCCCCCCCCATAGTGAAGGGAGAAGGGACCGTAACGGGAGAGAAAGGGGCCAAGGGGAACCTCGGGACAGGGGCATCCCAAATCCGGATCACCATGCCGGACAGCCGCATTGCCCCCATGCAAGAGGTCGAGCGGAGGAGATGAGCTCCTAGGCACCTATAGTGCCATCTACCAATTGCCCAGTGAGCAGCCTGGGCTGGGAGGCTTCCATTAACCATATAGGTAGCAAACAATCAAACTGGGCAGAAATAGACCCAAAGGGGGTGCCGGGGCAAGACCCCGGCTACCTGTAAGCAGGAGACTTCATTCTTCTGTCTTGTCGTCATGCAGAGAGAAAAACACTGGTGATAAATGGGAGGTACCAGGTATATATAGGCCGGAAGGGGGCTCGTTACAAGACTTCTTCTCTGCAACAGCGTCACCTGGCGGTGAGTAACCCAATCGTGAAGAATTAAAGGGGAAGCGGGGTGTGTGGCACACTGAGAATAGAGGCGCCTGCAGTGCCTAAAATGGCGCCGAGAGCGCATGCCCACGGTGGAGCCCCCCCCCCCGGACGCGGAGCGCCCGCACCACATGCCGAGGCCTCGCCTAGAAGAAGGCCTCGAACAACGCCGCTCCCGCCCCCCCCCCCCCCCTCACAGCTACAAGATGGAGGGGAAGGAGAAGAGGTGAGGGAAGGCGAGTATGCACAGCTGCCAGCAACAACAAAGTCTGAGGTAAAAAAGACGTAAAAGTGAGGTAAAAAGCACAACATATGAAAATAAAGCTAATGGGCACAGATAAGGGCATAAACCCCGGGCAATTAGGTGGTTCCTCCCCCCCCCCCTCCCCCCCCAATAGGCTCACCATCGCCTATGGCCGGCTACCCTTTATGGAGGGTCTGCGGCCCAGAGCCTAGCTCTGTGAACGTCCGACCCTGGCGTTCTCCCTACCTTCACCTGTCCCGTCAGCCAAGGCTGGGAGGCATACATGGGTCCACGGGAACAGTGGCAATAGGAGTGCAGCGGCCGACAGGCTTAAAATGCCCCGCTCAGCTGCAGTATCCAGAGAGAGTATCCAAGACGATCCTAGCAGCAGCTACTGCAAGAAGAATTCTGAGAATTCTATGGAGACAGCTCTTTTTATAGGGGGCCGGGAGGAGTTACAGCTCTGGATCTTGCAGTGACTGCGCCACCTGGTGGCGGACTACCCAACTGTCATCACTTCTGGGACGACCTGGATTGGATATAGTGGAAAAAAAAAAGATTCTATTGGCCAACACTGTATAGCTGCAGCCTCTCCTGTGCAGCAGGGACATGAATGAAGAGGATTGAGTGTAGTATATGCTATGGGGCTGGTACCAGGCACCTCCTCCAGTCACTTAATGGCAGCATAGCTTAGCGGATGGTGCAGACATGGCCTAAATGGGCGGCAGCATTGATCACTAAGCTGAATGCGGAGAAGCTCAACATGTCACTTGCTTGTCTTTCTGATCAGGCCTGGTGTCTAGCCAGCGGTTCAGAGCCATCTTTAGTGTCCGGTTAGGGGTAAGAAGAAGGTTCTCTAGAGGCAGATTGGTCATGGGACTTGTCCTCCTTGTATTAATCCAGTTTTCAATGGCCTTCCTTTCATAAGAATATCCATCTGCACAGAAAGAAATAGAGGTTACAGTCACACGGTGAAGCTTTTCAAGGTGTAGCACCCACTGATTTTTCAACTATCCTAAAGACAATTTTCAGCCCAAAAATGGTTATACTCGCCATATGTCTGTGTCTGTCACTTATAGTCCGATGCTCCAGATCTTACAGGATAGTTGGATCCAAGTCCCATGCTAAACGTATGATTGCCCCCCCTCTTCCTGCTTCTCCAATACATAGAAGAGATGAGTGATTGGTTGTGCCGTGTGGGCCCTGGATACAGCTATCAGGTAATATCTGGAGCATCGGACTATGATGACAGTCACACAGAGACACTCGCTAAGTTTAAGCAGTTTTTTGTATTGGGCTGAAAATGTTCTTTAAGCTATATCCAGAGTAGGCTTCCCAAGGTAGGTGCAGGTCTTCTATAGGTTCTCCCCTTGGCCCATCAGTGCAAGCTTTTCTGCCAGCAATTCCATCATCCCAAGATGCTACACCCATGATTGATGACCAATGGCCTCCTCCTGGATAAGCACCAGTGTGCAGAGGACTAACAGACTGGCCTTCGGACAGGTGCACCGGTGAGAAGCAGGACAACTTTAGGGCCAAATGATTCCCTAGCCCCAGGGCATCCTGATTGGGGATGTCCCACTTTGTTGACACTCCCAGTCAGTCTGTGATTGTACCTATTCCTCGATCCCTCTGTGCATGTACAATCCAGGGGTGCAGCAACACCTGCTATATATGATCTACAGATGTTCTAGTATGTCATGGGGTATGCTTTTTAAAGAGGGACAACTCATGCCAATGAGTTCTGATCCTCTTTAACAAACATGAGAGGGAACCTGTGGCACAGGACCAGACAAGCCATGCAGTAGAGATTCTCTTTAAAAGGAAAAGCCCACTTCTGTGGACTTTCCCTAAAACTCCAGGGCCATGCTGTGATGAAGGGTACCAAGCTTCCAGGTTCTGATTGGAAGATGGGCATGGTCTGGGTACAGCCAGCTCCCCATTAAACAATGGACATATATGGAGGACCCCCTTTGTTTTCTATGGAAGCCGGCTATACCAAGGCCTCACCCACCTTCACACACCGTGGCTGAGGGAGACTGAGCAGCTGTAATGTAAGCAGTTCTGCTAGTTACTGCCTGGCCCTGGAGTCCACAGAAGTGGACTTTTTCTTTAAAGCAGACTTACACCCTCTCTGGGAAAGATGTGCACAGTAGACATATAGTCTCCCCCAGCTCCCTGAGTGCACAAGGTTTGCTGCAGTACTAACCAGCAGTACTCAAGGCCCGGGGAGTAAAAATACTGACACAGTACATTAACTACCTCACCCTTACTAAAATACTCCTCACCCCAATTTGGGCACTCTATTTACTCACTTGGACCCCAATGCAGTGTCATTTGGATACGGTCCTGCACAGCTCTCTAATCCATTCAAAGGAAGTGGTGTCATGTGATTGTGACCCAGATCCTATTCAATAGGAGGGAAGGAGCAACACCAGCAAGACAAAAGGTGCTTCTCTCACAATACAGTCCCCCCTCCTCTGGCCTTGTCCAGCACTGGATCAAGAGTTACTGCAAATGGCTCCTAGATTTGGGACTTCAGGGTGTAAACAAACCAGCTCTTCTTGTTATTCTGCCCCTTTCCAGTAGAGCAGGCCGGCGATTTAAACTGTACTAAGAAATAATGTGGCTAGCTCTAGAGAATACACGTCCTCCAGTGTGTGAGAAGTGAGAGCGAGCAAATCTTTCACATCATTAATTACATTTCAGCCAGTCAGAAATTGTTTTTGTGAGTGTTTGTCACCGAACTGTCAGCGGAATAATGTAAATCCCATTCGGCCAGATGCTTTCATGTGTAAATAGGAAGCATGGAAACAAGGACGTGACTTGCTAATGAATAGGAGGCAGCAATCTTTTCCTTTACCTTTTCTGCTGCCTGGAAAACATGAACTCCTCTCGCTCCTTGCACTGCCGCCTCTGAACACTCATTAGCACCAACATATGATAAAGGGAAAGGCCGCCCTATAGAAGATTAGCTAATGCTGGATCTGCTGCTTTACCCGACTTCACTGTGACATTACAGACAGCAGAACAACAACTAAACTACAGCTGCCTGTAAATGCAGATATGGCCTCTGCTGCAGCCATTGTGCTCCGTTATGCTGGAAAAAAGGGGGATAAATAAGACGTACCTGCAGCTAAAAAGTATCAGGTGCCAGGTACAATCTTTCACAATGTTTCTGAATTCTGTCTGGCTGCCGGCTGAGCTTT
Organism: Gastrophryne carolinensis; assembly: GCA_027917425.1. Lineage (NCBI taxonomy): Eukaryota > Metazoa > Chordata > Amphibia > Anura > Microhylidae > Gastrophryne > Gastrophryne carolinensis. Next base: position 214,428,042 of record CM051240.1, read on the forward strand.
TGTGGGAGCTGCTCCAACCAGGGCTGTATTTACCATTAGGCAACCCTAGGCATGTGCCTAGGGTGGCCACTTGCAGGGGGGTGCTATGGAGTGTGCTTTTATGGCTATTGTTTAAAAAAAAACCCTTGCTAGCACCTTAAAGCTCCATTTGAGCCCCCTCCCCATCCACAGGAAGATGCAATGTGTGTGTGTGCAAGGGGGTGGAGGGTCAGGGGTGCCTTGCTCAGCTCCAAACAGGACCTGAATTCCCTGCTTCCAGGCTGTGTTCATGAGACTCCTGTGTGTCAGGAACCTGGCGGGCCAGTAAAAAGTATAGGGCTCTGCATTTAATCCCTTGAACCCTTTCCTCTCCTCCACGCACACTATCTACATAGAGCCCCTTGCAGGGGCGGACTGGCCATAGGGTCACCCGAGACAATGCCCGCTGGTTGGGCCAGTTGGGCTGCTGCTTTTAACACCCACATTCAGCCCCTGCCGTCTTCTTCTCAGCCCTCTGTACCCACAAGAGAGCGAACCCCAACCCCCAATTCTATAGCCTCTAAATCATGGTTGGAGGAGGGGGGGGGCATCAGCAGAAACGTCTCGGGCCGGTCAGGGGGCTGGTAAAATCCACGGCTGATTTTTGACCCCAGTCTGCCACTGGCCCCTTGCATTCCACCCCCCCCCCCCCCACTCACATTGTCTGCATTTAAACCCATTGCGACCCCCGGGATGTGGGATGCAAGCAAAAAAAAAAAAGTGTCTAGGGCATTCTGGACACCAAATACGGCCCTGGCTCCAACTGAAGTAAAGTCTTGGGAACAGGGAGCTATACGTGCAAAGCTGCTGAGTTTTCTAGTGCTGTCTGGTTTTAAAAAGCACCAAAACTCTGTAAACGACTCCAGGTCTGGCCGATTCCAATGCCAGGGAGATCCCAGAGGATTTCTCACAGAGGGACATGCCAAAAATACTGGTGTTTAGGTCCACTTTAAAGCGATTGTGCAGGCGAACAAAAAAACAGTAGTACTGGCCTTTTATCCCCTGCAGCTGATCACTCCTAGTCTGGCACTTGACAACTCAACCAATTGCTAGATTAAAGGACAAATAGCACGTGGCCCTCTTTCTGATGACGGGTTGTATTGCTTTTCATCACAGACCTCTCTGATAAATGTGTTACATTCTGTTGCTGCTGAGAATGGCCGTTACATTGTGAGTCTAGCAAAAATACAATCATTACAAAGTATCACAATGTAACGACCATTCTCAGCAGCAGGAGAATGTAACAAATTTATCTGCAGAGGCAGAGAACTGTGTGATGAAAATATGTCCAACCCCTGGCCAGAAAAAGTAGGCAAATAATAATTGTCCTTTAAAAAGGACCACAGAGGAATTTCACTTTCCCGGGTGTTGTTCCTCCTGAATCAGGATGCCCCGCTGTGTGCATCCCCCCAGGTCACCCCATACACTCACCTTCCTTCCGCTCCCATGGCATAGACTAGGGGGAGAGCGACTGCTGATTGGCTGAGCGACACGCTCGCTGTCACTCTGTGCCACTGACGGCTAAGCACCCAAGTGGCAGCTTGTGTATGAGTGGCATGGGCAAGGTGAGCGGGGATACAGTGCAGCCGCAGCACAGAGACGCGACGAGGGCTTAGGAGAAGGTGAGTGGATCTAGGAAATTCAGGGAGCCCCAAGGACAGGAACTTGGGCAGCCTAGGAATCTAGACTCCAGAGTCTACAAAGTTCCTCTTTAAAGTGGACCAAAACCCAGGATTTTGACCATCCTGGCTTTTGGTCCACTCCCCCGGGGCACCCCGATTGGGGGTGCCCCGCTATTCCAGATCTCCCAATAAAATTTACCGCGGTCCTACGGCGCATGCGCTACCGCTCGTCCAGTCAGCGCACTCAGAGCTGCTGACCTATGCACGTCTATGAGACGTCTTAGCTCAGCGGCTCCAAGTGCGCTGGCGGACGCATCTCGCGCTTCCCTCCAACAGGGAGTGCGCCCGCGCCCTTCTAGAGGGATAGCGGGGATGCGGCCCGTGCATGCGCTGTTGGACCGAAATTTAAGTGCAGCTGGCTACCTGGTGGGTTTCACACAGCGGGACATCTTGATTTTGAATGCCACACAGGGAGGGGGTGGATCGGCCCAGAAATCTTATAGATTTTCAGGCCGAACCAGCAGGGTTTTGGTCCACTCTAAAGTGGACCTATTTCCATGATTTTCACTATCCTAGTGATAGGTCCTTGTACCTGGGGCATCCTGATGTGGGTTGTTGTTGTTCCCACGCCGCATGTACGGGCTCTCATCCAATAAGCAGTCTAAGCTGCATACTAATGCATAGCGTAAACTGTTTGGAACAGAACATCAGCATAGGGAGTGCTCTCACAAGGGAGGCATGCTCCCAAGCCCAACCTATCTGAATGACTGGCCACGGGAGCGCACCACAGCTGCAGTGATGCTGGGGATGCGTCCGGGCCCAAGATCATGGGGTGGGACCGATGGGATGCTAGGAAGTTGTGGACCTCTGCGTTTGGGAGGGGGGTTCACACAGTTTAAACATCCTAAATCGGGATGCCCCATGGAACTTGGAGGTTGGCCAATGATAGGTCCACTTTAAGGTCCTGTCACCATGCCCCCCACCATCAGTGATAGTGAGGCTGCCATGCCCTCTGTGTTTACTGCAATTAAGGGGCAAACTGGGGCCTTTGCTGGTGAGGGCATGGCAGCATAACTGCATCGCATGACAGGACGTGAAGGCACTGATGATAGGTGATCAAGCCCAGGCCTCAATCTAGAGCTAAAGTAGAAGCGTTCAGCAGCAATGGATAAAAGGTATGATTTCCTTTTAAATGTCTCTTTAACACTAACATAGTGATACCATGGTCCACACCATTATTTTACAGAAACATTTTGTTTTGCCAGTAACCCTCAAGCAATGGCCACAATGAAATGTAAACACTTTACCGGATGCGATCACTGGATCCCGCATGACCTCCCATGTGATAGGGCAGAGAAACTCCTCGGGGATATCAGAAGAAGCTGCCTTCATCTTGCTTTGTAGTTCTTCAATTTTCCTCATAATCTTATTGCGCAGGCCCAGAGACTCTGCCAGAGGAGGGAGACATTTTATGACACAAATTAACATATTTGACAGACTGCTCATGTGTATTTACATTGCAAGGACAGTATCCAGAGACACACAGCCCCCTGCAGGCCCTCATTGGTGGGTGTTGGAAGGTCAGATACTCTGCTATGGTCGGGAAAGTTTCATTCCCGTCTTTAAGCGGCTCTTTGACTTCAAACAAGAAAGTCAGCCAACAGCAGCGACTGACTGGTATTCTCTGACTGTTCCGAGCCAGGAGCAGAGGACCTCAACCTGTAACCCATCAGCCATCCTTCCCCTTGTTTCACTCCTAGTAATTTCCTAACACCGATGCTCAAGTCTGAAGTTGTAGCAAGTCTCCTGTAGGTTTATAATACATGTAGCACTAGGAAAAGGATTATTATTCATCCTGTGATATAAAACTGACCTGGGCCCCTGAACTCCCCATGATGTAACACAGGCTGGTCACATGGCCAGGGTGCATTTAACTGGCTACCCTGAACAGGGGAAGTGTACTGTGGAGCATGGTAAAGGGCAGACAGGGTTGGCAGGTGGGGTGAGAGATGGATTAGGAGTGTAACGACACTTCAAATTGTTTGCTTGGAATATTTATATATATATATATATACACAGGATAACACGTTTAGTAAGCTTTGGCTTGAAAAGAAATAGAGAGGGTATGGTGTATTGGTATAAAGACGATAATCAGACAGTCATGCAAAGCACTACAGACACCCTGCCATGTCTGTGTGCTGCATGTCCGTCCGCGTGCGGCGTCGTGTCTGTGTGCTGCTGGGTCACATGGGCTATAAAGGATAATGGCACAGGCACCTGTTGGGGCTAGTGGTTAGACCAATCATTGCACAAGACAGGATTTCCCATCTTAGTAGTACTATAGTCAGTCTTCTGCTTGGTTCCGAAAGGACATCTCAATCCCAAAACTACCTTGATTACTATATTCCCAGTATGTCACACACCCCGCTTCCGAATATTCATGACACTTGGGTAACTGTCCTGTAGAGGGCGATCTTGCAGAGACGGCATGAAAAAAAGGAACCCCTCCCGGTCCATAAATACCTGGGACCTCCCACCATTCCCCAGTCTTTCGTCTCTGCAGTCGGCGAGCAAGTCAGAAGATGGTTGTCTCCTCCTTGCAGGTAACCCCCCGGCCTTTTGTTTCTATTGCTGCCTGAACCTTTTTTTAATTTAAACTATAGCAGTATGCCTCCTAGCCTAGGCTGAAGGTCCAGGCAATGGTAGGCTGCACCTTATGGTGTATATGCGAGCTAGCTCCCCCCGTGAGACCCCATACAAAGAAGTAGGCGGTGTCCGGGTTGGTGATCCCGGCTTGGGATGCCCCGTCCCTCTTACCCTTTCACCTATTGGTGTGGGTTCTCCCCCCTACCGTGTCCCTCTGTGCCCCTTGGGGGGGGGGGCCTTTTCTCCTGTGGATTGTGTGTGTGTGTATTTGTATGTGTTTTTGCGGCCGTTGTTGCTGGCCCGGTTTCACTTTTCAACAGGTGCTCGTTGTGGCCCGTCCACCCCCACCCCACCCCCCCCCTCGAGGCCCGCTTCTCTCAAGCACTCTTTCCGGCCTCGCTGCCTGCTTTGCTGCTCTCCCTCTCATTCCCTTGCTGCTGTGACGGTTGACGGTCGCTGCTTTGCTGCGGTGAGTGGATTTTATTTACTTTACCATTTTTAACTGTCTTATATGGTGGGTGATGTGCATGTTGACACTTATGTCTGTTCTCATGTCTTCTAGGTGGGATCCCTTCTTTTGAAGTTTAAAGAGAGAGTTCTCCCAGTCCTAGGAACCCTTAGAGTTTAATTTAGGGTTCCCAAAAAAAAAATTAAAAAAAAAAATCCTCCCACTTGGGACCTGAAGGGGCATCCCGGGTAGCTTAATAGCGTAAATCCCTCTGGTCATTGTGACTACATTAAAATCACCATATGGAGGCTTCTCAGGATACCGGGCTTGGGCTCCCCTCGGGGCAACCCCGGCAGTGTGTGGGTTGTGGGGCATCCCTTGCGGGGGATAATGTACTTGTTTGCATACCTTGTGCTCAGCGGGCCATAACGCAGCAGTCGGGGGCCCAGGCGTCTGGGTCCGGGGTCCCTGCCTCATCTCCTTCCCCACCCTGCCTTATCCGTACCCCTAGTGATGTTGTCACAGGTGGGGAGTCGCAATCTGATGTATGTGCCAGACTGGCTAATATTGAGAAATTTATTTCTGGCTCTGTTGCCAGAAAGGCCTCGGCTAAGCGAAAGCATTTGTCTCCAGCCGCGCCGGCCTTTGAGTTTGATGATTATGATTTCCTTGACTGGTCTGATTATTCCCCGCTAGAAAAGGGGGAATTATTTGAGGATTCTGAGGGTTCTGACAATCAGCAGTTTGTTGGTGCTGATACTGAGCAAGGGCAGGGAGATGCTGTGGATACCCCGAAGGCCTTGGCTCACCTTTTTGAGGTTCTGGCAATTTCTCCTCCTGAGGAGGCCGCTCCTCAAAAAGGGGAATTCTTTGGGACTTCTAAGCCGCGCCTGGAATTCTCAAATCAAAAGCATTTTGATGGCATTATTCTTAAGGAATGGGAGAAGCCTACTCGGCTTCCATGTATTCCTCAAGGTTGGGATAAAAAGTATCCCTTTCCGGTGGACGTGGTCAAACGATGGTCGTCCCCTCCCGAGGTGGATGCCCCGGTGCTCGGGTTGTCCAATACTTCTATTTTGCATTCTCCTGACTCCACCACTCTCAAAGATGGTGAGGATAAACGCATTGGATCAGATGGCTTGCCACGCATTTGCTAGTGTCGGTTCAGCCTTTCGGCCTGTTTGTGCTTTGGCGCTTTTGGCAGTGGCTACCAGGTCTGTGGTTAGAGACCTGTTGAGTACCTCCAGGCTTGACCCGGCTAGTGAGGAGCTCGCCGCCCTTAAGTGGTGTGAATTGTTCATGTCCTTTGTGCTTGCCGCCTTGGATGACACCATGGTCATGTGTGGTAGAACCTCGGCCTTGCTTGTAGCTATTCGGCGGCCGGTATGGTTGCGCCAGTGGGCGGCTGATTTTGTGGCCAAAAAGTCGCTTACAGCACTTCCCTTTGTGGGATTGCGGCTCTTTGGCATGACTCTGGATGCCTTTCAGGCCAGGGTGTTCCTTCCTCAGCCCAAGATTCTTCTGATCCAAGATTTGGTTCGGCTTCTGCTTTCCAATCCTCGCCCGTCTATCCGGCTAGGGATGAGTTTGGTAGGTCTGATGGTGGCTTCCTTCGAGGCAGTCCCTTTTGCCCAGTTTTACACGACGCTTCAGCGCCATCTTCTAGCGACTTGGGACAAGTGTCCGCTGTCATTGGATCAGTCTTGTCTGCTGTCTCCCCGGGCTCAGTAGTCCCTTCAGTGGTGGCTAGTGTCAAGCAATCTGTTGAAGGGCAGATCCTTGCTGACCCCTTGTTGGGAAACGGTCACCACGGACGCCAGCCTGTCGGGCTGGGGGGGCTTCTGGAGGGAACATCAGTTCCAGGGGTTATGGGGGCGTCGGGAGGCTCATACCCCTATCAACGTTTGGGAGCTACGGACCATTTGGTTGGTTCTGTCTCGCTTGACTCTTCTATAGCAGGCATTGCCAGTTCAAGTCCGATCGGACAATTGGACGGCGGCCGCTTACATCAATCACCAAGGAGGGACTCGCAGCAGGAGTGCCCTCAGGGAGGTATCTCTGATCCTTGTTTGGTCAGAGAGCAATGTCCCGTGCATCTCAGCCATTTACATCCCGGAAATGGAGAACACGAAGGCGGATTCCCTGAGCAGGAGATCCTCTCGTCGAGGAGAATGGTCTCAGTTCCAAGGTATTCCAGTCCCTTTGTCACAAGTGGGGGACTCCGGAGGTGGATCTTTTTGCCTCTCGTCACAATCACAAGCTTCCTGCCTTTGTGTCTCTGTCTCAGGATCCTCTGGTCCTGGCAGTGGATGCCATGTCCCTGGCTTGGAGGGAACTGGGGTTTCTGTACCTGTTCCCCCCCCTTTCTCCATGGTGGGCAAAGTGGTGCGCAAGCTGACTCTAGAAGGGGCACCAGCAATTCTGGTGGCTCCAAGGTGGCCAAGACGAGTGTGGTTCGCAGACGTCGTGCGGCTGGCAGTAGATCATGTGACAGACGCTCTGTCTTTTGGATGTCATCACTATTCAGTTGCCCACCGGGTCATTCACTGGCCTTTTCTTAATTAGGTCATTGTATTTTGATACTGTTACAGGCAATGTCATTGTATTTTGACTGCCATTGTGTATTGTTGATTACGTCACAGTCAATGGCATTGTCCTGATTGATTATAATTATATTACAGCCTGCTATTGTTCTACTGATTGCGTCACCGGCAGAGTTGAGGGATTGTTTGCCCTGCTGCTATAGGTCGGTGTGTGTGTGTCATGCAATAGAGACTTGTGTATATAAGGCCCAGTGTGGCACTAATAAAGGACTCTTCACCTTCACCCTCAATACTGAGTTCTGTCTCTTATTGGGGGAAACGCTATATTACAATTCACTAGTCCTTGTAAGGGCTGTTCCTGTTTCCTCACGGACGACTCTGGAATTCCAGCAGCACCTCTTACGATTGGGAAAAGGACGTCTCGGGCGGTGAAGCCCTCCGGCGATAAGGGTTATCGCTGCAATTGGTGGCAAGCGGTCAGATTGTCCTTTCTACCCAGAGAGAGTGCTACCCTGATGGAGAGTAAGTAGGACAAGTTGAAAAGGCTGACCCTGAAGGATCTACTCGAGAGCCGGGGAAGGTCAGCTAGCAACCGCCCACGTCAGAAACTGATAGCCGAGCTGATCTAAATGGATCGTGCAGCAGTGAGGACCGAAACCAATATAGAGGCCGATGAAGACGCTGCTCTCGTTCAAGCGGTTCGGAACAGATTGTCGGTCTATGGCCTTAATCCATCACAGGAACTGATCGACCGAGTCTTCGCCGCAGCGGAGGCAGAGGCCAGTAAGCGAAGGGAAGATCGGCGACTCGCAACGCAGCAGCCTCTCAGCGCCCCTGTGTCTCCGAGCCTCAGTTACACTGGGGGGAAAAAGATTCCATTTGCAGCATTTAAGTCCATCCAGGAAGGTGACAATGAGATTGATGGATTTTTGGCCGATTTTGAACGGCAGTGCGCTTTACACCGGGTACCCACGGAGGAATGGGTCACCATATTATCAGGGAAACTATCGGGGAAAGCTTCCGATGCTTTCCGGGCCATCCCTGATGCGGACATACCACACTACCATCTGGTAAAGGAGGCTTTGTTAGCCCGGAACGCTGTCACCCCGGAAGCCTACAGTTGTTTTTACTAGAACATTGTCTCAATGCCTTGCAACCAGAGCTAAGAGTGTGTGTGTGTACAAGACCAGCACCCTGTGAGTACATGTGTGTGTACAAGACCAGCACCCTGTGAGTACAACTGTATGTGTGTACAAGACCAGCACCCTGTGAGTACAACTGTATGTGTGTGTGTGTGTGTACAAGACCAGCACCCTGTGAGCACGTGTGTGTACAAGACCAGCACCCTGTGAGTACATGTGTGTGTACAAGACCAGCACCCTGTGAGTACGTGTGTGTACAAGACCAGCACCCTGTGAGTACATGTGTGTGTACAAGACCAGCACCCTGTGAGTACAACTGTATGTGTGTACAAGACCAGCACCCTGTTAGTACAACTGTATGTGTGTTCAAGACCAGCACCCTGTGAGTACATGTGTGTGTACAAGACCAGCACCCTGTGAGTACAACTGTATGTGTGTGTGTGTGGGTATCATCTTCACCCTCAATACTGAGTTCTGTCTCTTATTGGGGGGAAATGACAAGACCAGCACCCTGTGAGTACAACTGTGTGTGTACAAGACCAGCACCCTGTGAGTACAACTGTATGTGTGTGTGTGTGTGTATACAGGCCCTGTAGACAAACCAGTAATGCAGATGGATTATCCTGGCAAACAGAACTCTGCCCATAACAAGAGTCCGGACAGCCCCACGTTAACCCGAACAGGGTCAATCCGGGTCTGCCGGGTGTTCCACAAAAAGGGGGCATTGTGACAGACTCTCTGTCTTTTGGATGTCATCACTATTCAGTTGCCCACCGGGTCATTCACTGGCCTTTTCTTAATTAGGTCATTGTATTTTGATACTGTTACAGGCAATGTCATTGTATTTTGACTGCCATTGTGTATTGTTGATTACGTCACAGTCAATGGCATTGTCCTGCTATTGTTCTACTGATTGCGTCACCGGCAGAGTTGAGGGATTGTTTGCCCTGCTGCTATTGGTCGGTGTGTGTGTCATGCAATAGAGACTTGTGTATATAAGGCCCAGTGTGCCACTAATAAAGGACTCTTCACCTTCACCCTCAATACTGAGTTCTGTCTCTTATTGGGGGAAACGCTATATTACAATTCACTAGTCCTTGTAAGGGCTGTTCCTGTTTCCTCACGGACGACTCTGGAATTCCAGCAGCACCTCTTACGATTGGGAAAAGGACGTCTCGGGCGGTGAAGCCCTCCGGCGATAAGGGTTATCGCTACAGATCAGTTTTATCTGCCTCTTCATCCGGATCTTATCACCCAGGGTCAGCTACGCTACCCCAATTTACCAACGCTGGCTTTGACTGCATGGCTGCTGAAACCTCCATCTTAAAGGAGGGAGGTCTTTCTGATGCAGTGGTTCAGACTCTTGTTAGAGCTAGGAAGAGATCTTCCTCTAATGTCTACTATAGGACTTGGAGGTCTTATATTAACTGGTGCGAGGCTAGGGCCTTGCCTTGTAGGGTGTTTTCTATTCCCAGAATTCTGGAGTTTCTTCAACATGGTCTGGACTCGGGGTTCCAGCTTAGTACTTTGAAAGGGCAGGTTTCTGCCCTGGCGGTTTTCTTTCAAAGGTCTTTTGCCCTTCATCCCCTGGTTAAGACATTTTTCCAGGGGGTTACTCATGTGCAGCCCCCTAGAAAGCCTTTGCTGCCCGTATGGGATTTAAACATGGTTCTGTCGGCTCTCCAGGGGCCTCCTTTTGAGCCGGTGCATGATATTGCTCTCTGCTCACTCAGAAAGTTGCCTTTTTGGTGGCTATTACCTCTGTTCGGCGTGTCTCTTTGGCGGCCTTGTCTATTCAGGCTCCTTACTTTGAGAGGCACCTGGACAAGGTAGTTTTCCGCTTTAAGCCGGATTTCCTTCCTAAGGTGGTTGCGGCCTTCCACCTCAATAAGGATGTAGTTCTCCCTTCCTTGTGTCCTAAGCCTAGTAATGACAAGGAGAGGACCTTACATTCTTTGGATGTGGTTCGATGTGTGAAATATTTGGTGGCTACTTCTCCTTTTCGTAAGACGGACGCCCTCCGGGCCCACGAAAGGTCTGGCGCCCGCTAAGTCTTCTGTTAGTAAATGGATTCAACAGGCCATTGTTGGGGCCTATTCTGTCAAGGGGAAGGTTCCCCCTTTTCGTGTTACTGCTAATTCTACTCTTGCTGTTGGAGCATCTTGGGCTTTTCAGCATCAGGCTTCTGTTGAACAAGTTTGCAAGGCTGCTACTTGGTCTTCCGTTCACACTTTTTCTAGGTTTTATAAGGTTGAAGTGCGGGCCTCAGTGGATGCCGTTTTTGGCCGCAAAGTTCTGCAAGCTGCAGTAGTTTAAGTTTGCATTATTGCCTTTTTGGGATCCCCACCCATTATGGGCACTGCTATTGGATGTCCCAAGTGTCATGAATATTAGGAAGTGGGGTGTGTGACATACTGGGAATAATACCATGTTGTGATTACTCACCTGTAAAATGGTTATTACAAGTATGTCACACACCCCGCTGCATCCCGCCCTTTTTTTGTTTTCTGGGATCCTTTATATGGTGAACCTTTTTCTTTGCTGTTTACATTTGGCTCTTCCTGGTCCCTTTACTGCTGTCTTATACTGGGGAATGGTGGGAGGTCCCAGGTATTTATGGGCCAGGAGGGGCTCCTTTTTTCATGTCATCTCTGCAAGATCGCCCTCTACAGGACAGTTACCCAAGTGTCATGAATATTTGGAAGCGGGGTGTGTGACATACTTGTAATAACCATTTTACAGGTGAGTAATCACAAAATGGTATTTTTAGAATCAGGCTGTTAAACCGGACCTTCAGTGTCATTTAATGAAAAGCCCAAACCCTTAAAAATGATTCCCCAGCATCTAAAATTAAAAGTTTTTAATCACTTTTTATTCTTTTCCCCATTGGCCTGCAACTCTCTTCAGCACTCTAGGATACGGGCGCTGACATCTTGGCTCAGTAGCATCCCATACTGAGGAGAGGAGAGGGGGGCAAAAGTGCAGGGGACGGGATTATAGCTGTGCTTTAACAGAGCAGAGCTGGGGTCAGGGAAGGGCCCGCAATCCCAGAATGCAGAGCAGCACAGTCAGAAGACACTTCCTGTTTGCAGGCAGCCTGAAACTCCATGGGCCGCCATCTTGGATGTTTACAGGCTCATAACATGCAGTAGATGCAGGTAGGATGATTTTTAATGTGGGCAATCTGTATATACAGGGTGTGGGAAACATACAAGATAGGCTCTTATTCAGGGTGAAGGTCCGAAGAAAGAAGCAGCACAAAAGACAACCAGGCCAGGACACTGCCCCAACATTGTAAAACCTTCCTCTCCTGTGCTACATTACAAAGCAAGAAGGCACCTGGCACTGCTGGGTACTGTGCTCTCCTGCATGGATCTGCCAGGCCAGAAAGGATGACCAATGATTTTTACATGCCCATTAGAGCAGATTACCCAGCAACCCCAGGACGCCTTTGTTGCTGTATAGATGGCACTTCTTGCTTTGTAATTTAGCACACAAGAAGGAGGTTTTGCAGTGTTGGGAGGAGATCTGCACATGAGAAGGTTTAATCTTGGGAGATTATTGGCAACTCGGCAATGTCAGGGCAAAAGGTTCAGGGTGCCATCTTGCAAGACCAGCAGGCACCAGTGCTTTTATGAGGGGGGTAATAATGCTCTATTACTAATACCCTGGACTAATGTTTGTATAATGTGTCAGGTTTGTTTAGACTGAGAATATATATCACCTAGGTCCAAAATGCATCTCTGTATATGAATATATTCTCGAATAAATACTACAATCACTGTATAACAGGGGCTTATATGTGCCTAAAAGTGGCCCAAAACCCTGGATAACTCCGCTCTAGAATCTAAAGACAGGGGATAGGTTACTGCTTGCAATCGAGTTGTTGGTATAGTGGTGATTATATCTGCCTTCCAGCTTGCCTTAGTGGCATCCTGAAGGATTCTCCCACACCAGAAGCAGATCAAAACTATGAAGGGGGGGGAGGGGCATTATCCTGGGTTTTGGTCCCCTTTAATGTATGCTATTATTTTTAGAACCCCCGTTAATGCCCATACAAATGCACTAGAAGAAAGAACATTTTTTTCTAATGAAGGCAAAATTTCTACTTACCTTTTACTGAAGTTTATTTTATAAGGAGCAAGGTGCGACTTACCTATCTTGAGATCAGTGAGTAACGTATCCTTAGTGAGGGTGATTAATTCTCTGCCATCAATGTTGTTGGAGATGAACTGCTGTTCTACTTCTCCCAGGCCCTCAGTGCAGAGCCACTTCCGGGTCTCTTCCTCTGTCCAGTCCTCAATACGAGTCTCTGTTCTTCTCATTCTGCCCACTAAGAACAATTCCAAACATAAGCGCCCTTTGCCAAGATGCTTAACCTGCAGTTAAACTTAGTGTGTGAATCTTCAGGCCTATAGGCCAACGCTTGACTCGCCCCTGCCCTGCCATCCTACACTGGTGCTGAGGCAGGACGGGATATAAAGAAAACCCTTAACTTAGCCAAAGGCCCGCGCCATCCTCCAGGTCTCCCACAGCCTCAGCAGGAAAAAAAGCAAATCCCCGGCTCCTTACACGCTTCCGCTGCCCATTCACTTGAATGAGATGGGCAGGAGCATGCACAAAGCCGGGGGATGCACTCTGCATCTTCCGTGCAAGATGGCGGCGGCGGCCAGGATATGGAGTGTCGGAGGAGCAGCATGGGTCTCTGGCTAAGGTAAGGGTTTTTATTTTGTAACACACCCCCCTCCGGCCTGCCTCAGAGCCAGAGTAGAATGGCAGAGCAGGGGGGCAATTTTAAAGCAGACCAAAACCCACAATTTTAACTATCATGCCCTGAATTGCCTTTTGCCTATTTTTACTACTCGTGTTTAATTCTAATCCCTTATAGTGTTATCTGTTATAGGTGTAAAGCAGCACCTCCTCCATTCATTGCCACTGCTGGTGTGGCAAATTTACAGAGAGGTAACAGTGTTCCAGTGTGATTTGTTAAGCGAGTATGGACAGGGGCTTTGGTCAAATGTATTTTACAAGTTCAGTGGGTTTTGGTCCTCTTTAACTAGCCAAGTCAGGAGTTGGCCTCTAGGCCTGAAGATTCACACAGATGGGGGGCAACTACACAAACATGTTTATTGCTAAAGTGTTTTAAACTGTTTAGAGGAGTAAACAACTGCTATGTTATCACTAAATATATTGCTCATTGTTGAGAACTGAAGTGGAAAGATCACATGATGTGTCTAATCAGATATTCACTAGTACAACAGTGTATTTGTCCACTTATATTACGCCTATGTTTAAGTAGGCTAATGTCCCTTTTACACGAGCAGATAAATTGCAAGCGAAAGACTATACAAATCTTCAGCAATTGAACAACTGCTTTAAGATGCCAAAAATTTGTTGGTTAATTGGCGCTAGAGCGATTGCTCCTTCCATTCGTTCTCACAGACACAAGACATATTGTTGGGTGACTTTCGTTTCCACATTTCAGTGATCAAGCAATGATACGACAGGTTCACCGTTTGATAGCAGCGTCCGTTTCCACGAGCGATAATCACTTAATTGCATTTGCTTTAGTGATTTCTTGTCTGATAATCGCTCCAAGTAATTGGGTATAGGACTGACATCACAAATAATAAGTGGGGACATGTAGGCAAACATGCTGCACAGGTAGCGCCTCAACTATGGTAAGGGGTCATACTTACTAACTGTAAGATGAACTGCCCCTTTGGAGGCCATCTACAGCCTAATCATTGTGTTGATTGTTTCCTTATGTTGCAGAGTGCTCAGAATTTACAATTGTTGCCTCTTTCAGACCAGTTGGTCACTCTGTAACATCAGCAATGGCACTACTATCCAGAGTCAGTAGAATAAGGCCAGTGTGCCTAGCCCTGATTCAGCCTCGCATCTCACACGATGAAAAAAGACAAAGGCTCTGGCCTGAAATAAAATGATGCAATAGCAATGTGGAGAAATGTAAAGTCATGCATTTGGGGTCTAACAACCTGAAGGACACATATGTCCTCAGGGAAGTAAAACTTGTTAAGAAGGATCTGGGGGTACTGGTAGATCACAGGCTAAATAACAGCATGCAACGCCAAGCAGCTGCTTCCAAGGCCGCCAATATATTTTCATGCATTATAAAGAGGCATGGAATCACGGGATAGAGATGTAATTTTGCCTCTTTACAAGGCACTGGTGCGCCCTCACCTGGAATATGCCGTCCAGTTCTGGGCACCCATTCATAGAAAGGACGCTCTGACTATGGAAAGGGTGCAGAGGAGAGCCACCAAACTAATAAGAGGAATGAAGGATTTTAGTTATGAGGAAAGATTACGAGAGTTAAATCTGTTTAGTCTTGAGAGGAGACTGCTGAGGAGGGAAATGAATAACCTGTATAAATATATAAATGGGCAGTACAAAAAATATGGGAGAACACTATTTCAGGTAAAATCCTCTCTAAATACAAGGGGGCACGGCCTTCGATCGGAAAAAAAGAAATGTAGTCTCCGGAGGCGACAATCGCTTTTTACCATAAGAACTATAAATCTATAGAATAGCCTCCCACAGAAGCGTGTCACAGCATCACCCGCTGACAGCTTCAAAAAAGGATTAGATGCTTATTTAGAAGAAAATAACATTAACAGTTACTATTAGCGGTTATCAGTAAAAAAAAAAATAAAATAAATAGCTTCCCTTATAAAATAAAAAAATAACTTCCCCTACCCCAACACCCTTGGTTGAACTTAATGGACATATGTCTTTTATCAACTGTATTAACTATGTAACTATGTAACACTGCATTGGACAGCAGGAGAATGAGTTTTTGAAGAACATACTAAAATATGTAAAACAGATTTTCCACTTGATAGTTATTTTTTGTTAAACTAATTGAACCTGGTAAATCTTCTGCTTGTCCCAGTTTCCATATAACGACTGTCTTGTCCATAGATCCAGTAGCCAGTAGAGGTTGGTTAGGTGCTAAAGCGCAGGCAGTCACATAGCTGAAATAGAAGGAGCAATAACTATTGTATTTATACGGACAGGAGGACATTTCTAAATTTGACCTCATTTGTTATCTGTAGCAACTCAAACCTAATTTAACGTTGATAATGTCTGTCTGTCCTTTATATACTTCCAAACGCCTGAACCATTTGACTCCAAATTTGGCACACAGGTACATTGGGTACCCAGGAAGTTTAGAGCGAAGGTTCTGTCCTTGACATATGTACAGGAGAGGAGGGGGATGGATAAGACCAGCCCATAGAAATAAATGGAAGAATTTCCACACACGCGCACTGATGAGGTCATTAAAGCTGCGGCTCTCCCCAGCAATGCACAGGTGAGGTCATTAAAGCTGCGGCTCTCCCCAGCAATGCACAGGTGAGGTCATTAGAGCTGCAGCTCTCCCCAGCAATGCACAGGTGAGGTCATTAGAGCTGCAGCTCTCCCCAGCAATACACAGGTGAGGTCATTAGAGCTGCAGCTCTCCCCAGCAATGCACAGGTGAGGTCATTAGAGCTGCAGCTCTCCCCAGCAATGCACAGGTGAGGTCATTAGAGCTGCAGCTCTCCCCAGCAATGCACAGGTGAGGTCATTAGAGCTGCAGCTCTCCCCAGCAATGCACAGGTGAGGTCATTAGAGCTGCAGCTCTCCCCAGCAATGCACAGGTGAGGTCATTAGAGCTGCAGCTCTCCCCAGCAATGCACAGGTGAGGTCATTAGAGCTGCAGCTCTCCCCAGCAATGCACAGGTGAGGTCATTAGCGCTGCGGCTCTCCCCAGCAATGCACAGGTGAGGTCATTAGCACTCAGCCAGAGTTCTAGAGCCACAAATGTGCAGATCCAAAGTATCTGAATCAGCTTGAGTAAGTATATACATTACATACATACATACATAACATACATACAAGGAATGCTTTGGCAGTATTCAAGCATATGGATATGAGAGAACACGAGGAAATATGACAGCCAGGCCGGTTTGTAGCTCACGAGCAGAGGGTTGGGGAAAACAGACCCATAGAAATAAATGGTAGAATGTTCTGGAGAAAAAAAAGGTTTACATTTTATTTCACAAAAAGACCACACCCCCCTCCAGCTGATCAAATGTGGCATGCTGCTGCTCGAGCTTCTGAAACACATCAGGAAAATCAGGTCAGGTAGCAAGATGATCAAATGCATCATGCTGCTGCTAGGGCTGCCGAAATGCCTTAGGAAACTCAGGCACATCGGAAAATCAATAAAATAGAGCATGCTGCTGCTCGAGCTGCTAAAACGCCTCAGAAAACTCAGGACAGACAGAAAGCTGATCAGATGCATTATGCGCTGAAACACCTCAGGAAACTCAGAACAGACAGAAAGCTGATCAGATGCATTATGCGCTGAAACACCTCAGGAAACTCAGAACAGACAGAAAGCTGATCAGATGCATTATGCGCTGAAACACCTCAGGATACTTAGGACAGACAGCAAGCTGATCAGATGCATTATGTGCTGAAACGCCTAAGGAAACTCAGGCACGTCGGAAAATCAATAATACAGCATGCTGCTGCTCAAGCTGCAGAAACACCTCAGGAAACTGAGGCCAGACTGCAAGCTGAACAAATACAGCATGCTGCTGCTCAAGCTGCCGGAACGCTTCAGGAATCTCAGGCCCATCAGAAAATAAATGTTTACCAAGGAGCCACCAGGTATGTGCTGCTCTGAAGGCAAGGTACAGATAACAGATTGGGCAACTCCTCCAGAGCCACTGAAGGCATTGCTTACTGGGAATAACCCAGAATCAAGAGACTTAGCAAAATACAAAGTTATAATAACTGCTTTCACATGACTTCACTGAAATTAGAGAAAGCGGTTTCATGCCCACATTTAAGATACAATGTCAGATATCCCATTTTTTTTTATATATTCTTTATTTACCTTTTTAAAAAATTTACAACATAAGTGGAAGAAAAGGAAGACAATCCACAAGCCACATGTATACAGCAAAGTCAGGTAAGTGTAAAATTTAACTATCACGTAGTTCCAAAAGGCATCATCGCAGCCAAGCCCTCCCCAAGCATCTGTTACGCTCTACCCGAGAGGGGAGCGGCGACCTCCATGCCCAGCCCACTGACAGCTTCAGAATAAGATCCCGAGGATGATTAGCCTACTCATCTCTATCCGTCTGCCAGGGAGGCTCCAGTGCCGACTCCCTCCCCCCGGCAGAGCGGACAGCACAACATCTATCAATATTTTGGGAGGCTGGCGCAGACACCTCTGCTGAGAACTTAAAAGTGACTAGAACTGGGGAGGGGGATAAGCGGAAATAAGTAGACCATGGGGAGAAAGGGGGGAAAGGAGGTTAGTGAGAGTGGGAAGGGAGGACTGCACGTCTGCGCCAGCTTTTGGCTATCCTCTAATAGCGTCTGAAAATCCCGTGAGGTGGTGAAGATATCCCAATTAGTCCACTTAAGGTGGTGATCTTCAGAGGCTTCATTCTGTGTGGCGATCAGGCCCTCGAACCTCTCAATCTCTGCCACTTTACTCAGCCACTGCGAAATATTTGGGGGAGTTGGACTCTTCCAGAGCGAAGGGATGCATGCCTTTGCGGCGTTTACCATCTGGCTAAGGACAGATCTCTGGTACCTTTTAGTGGGCAGCTCTGAGTGGTGGAGGAGGAAAAAGGCCGGGTCCTCGGGGATCTCCCAATCTGTCATGCGCTGCATTGTGTCTCTAACCCTTGCCCAGAAGTTGGTCAACTTAGGGCACAACCAGAAGATATGGAGGAGATTACCTTCATCTCCACCACACCGCCAGCACGAGGGGGGGGGGGCGGCTGGGAACCACTTGTGGGAGTAGCGTAGGGACTCTATACCACCTTGTAAGAACTTTATAGTTACATTCCTTGTACCTAGTACAAGTAGCTGTTTTGTGGGCAAGTGAAAGATGCGCTTTTTATGCTCCGCCGAAAAGGTGATACCCAGTTCCCCTTCCCATTTTATGATAGACGGTAGACGTCACTAGAATTTTATAGGTATATGACAGCACGTGTTGGATAGGCCCCTTTTCCTCGCAAAGCCTCTCAAACAACGTGAGCTCTCTAAGCTGTCGGGACTGCTGTTTCAGGGCGGATAGAAAGTGGCTAAACTGCCTTTGCTGCCAACTACTCCATCTCGGGAGATCTCTGGACTCCGCAATTGCGTCCAGGGGCTCCCAGCCGTCTTGACTACAGAAGTGCCAAATCCTACTGACTCCCTTCCTGAGCCAGCACTCTGCCGTCCCTCCTCGCATCCCAGGAGGGAATGCTGGGTTTCCCAGGACCGGGAACAACGGAGAAAAGGCAGGTGACACATCACACCATGGGAAGTACCTGTGGCAGATTTTAAGCGATGCCCCAATTGTCGGGTGCTTCAATTCAGCGCCTGTTTCGGAAGCCAGGGGAGCGACGTAAGCGGGAGAGACGAACCACCCTGCTCTATCTGGACCCATTGCTTGTGCTGTGCGTGCCTACACCAATCTACTACCCTAGTTAGGTGCGTGGCCGCATAGTAGAAGTTCAGATCAGGGAGGCCTAACCCACACTCGTCTCTTGACCTAACTAGAATCTTCCTGCTCGTTCTTGGGGTTTTACCCAGCCAGATGAATTTAGAGAAGAGTCCCCCTACTCTTTGTAGGAACGTGGTAGGGATAACCACTGGCAAGGCCTGCATTAAGTATAGGAGACGGGGGAGTATGTTCATTTTGAGGGCATTACATCTCCCGAACCATGAGAGCTTTTTGAGGGACCAAAGCTCTAGATCTTTGAGAATGCTCGGAGCAGAGGGGGGAAGTTTAGGGAGTAAATTGTATCCAAGGACCTGCCCAGCTTCGTACCAAGGTATGTAATGGATTCCGTTGCCCACTTAAAGGGAAGGAATGTCTGAGATTCTCCTCCCTTGCCGATGATATGCAGAGATTCAGCACTTCAGATTTCTGCATATTAACCTTGTAGTTGGACAGGCTACCAAACAACTCTAGCTCCTTTACAAGGTTAGGCAGTGTCACCTCGGGGCCAGTTATGAAAAACAGCAGATCATCAGCGAATGCCGTGGCTTTGTAGTGGCCTGATGGGAGGGAAATCCCCTGTATATTGGGATTCTGTCGTACTCTGCATAAAAATGATTCCAATGACAATATGAAAATCAGTGGAGAGAGGGGGCACCCCTGCCTCGTCCCGTTCCCAATGCCGAAGGGCTCCGAAATAGCTCCATTAACCCTCACCGCAGCCGTGGGTTGCCGATATAGGCTGGCAATCCAGGACTTCATGCTGGGTCCCAGACCGACGTGATCCAAGACGCCGAACATGAAGTCCCATCGCACCCTGTCAAATGCTTTCTCGGCATCGGTCGCAAGTAGGATTGAGGGCAGCTTACTTTTTAGGGCAGAGTGGATAAGGTTTAACGCCTTTGCGGTGTTATCCCTAGCCTCTCTATGGTGCATGAATTCCACTTGATCCAGGTGGATAATCTGGTGAAGATGGGGGGAGAGGCGATTGGCCAAGATTTTTGCGAAGAGCTTAATGTCGGCATTGAGAAGGGAGATTGGCCTAAAGCTAGAGCTCAAGGTGGGGTCTTTCCCTTCCTTCGGTATCACCAAAATATGTGCACGTAGGCTGTCCATTGGGAGTGCATTATCTGCTGTCAGGGAGTTGAGAACCCCAAGGAGATTAGTTGAGAGGGCTTCCGTGAACGTCGTGTAATAGAGCAGGGGGAAACCGTCCGGTCCCGGTGCTCTGCCGTTGGCAGATCCCTTGATGGCTAATGCCAGTTCGTCTGCCGTGATAGGAGCTTCCAGGTCTTCTAGGATCGCCTGTGGGAACTTGGGCATTCCCGATAGATATCCCATCTTATTGGCTCTCTTTCGCCTGAATATCAGGAACATGTATTCCTACAGATCTACTTCATGGGTGATGATCAGGTAGAGGCAAATGCCCGCCACAGTAAATTTCCAACTACCAAGCAGGAAACAATACTTAAATTATAGGTCATGCTGCATCAGCATAATCCCTATATCATCTCGGTTTAAGGCAGCCATTGAAAAAATGCATTCAAAACATTCATAAGGTTATCAGGGCAGATAAAGCACCTGCAGGGAAATGCCCAGGCAGATTCAATGCTCCAATCATTAATGAAGTTGCCATTGTAATGGTTGGTGACATCTTTGAAAGATATGAAAGTGTGATAATCAGCGTCAGAGGATATCTGAATTTCTTTTTTTTTTTTTTTTTTTTTTTTTTTTTTTTTTAGGTATATGATGCCCTGCAGTATCCTATGATATTCTGGGATGAATATGATGGATATCACTTTGGAATCCCTCAGGCCCAAACTCTGCCACAGGCTAGACCAAAAACAGTTTCAGCAATGGACTTTTATGCTTCTATGCCCATGATTCAATGTTCTGTCATCGCAAATCTATTGTTGGCATACAGGGACCTGTTTCACCAGTTTATTGTGGATATATATGCCAAAATTGAATCTGAGCCCACCAGAAAGAGCACCGTGTGGAGAATTATATTCACGTACGAGATGCTGTTCATAACGATAGGTCAGCTAAGACTATGTATAAATATATTCGGGGTCAATACAAAGATCTGTCCCACAATCTATTTATACCCGGGAGTGTAACCATAACCCGAGGGCATCCAGTAAGGTTAGAGGAAAGGTGCTTTCTCCACCGACCTAGGAGGGGATTCTTCTCTGTAAGAGCAGCAAGTCTATGGAACTTGCTGCCAGAGGAGGTAGTAATGATGGATACAGTAAAAACGTTCAAAAGTGGCCTCGATGCCTTCCTGGCATGTAATAACATTTCCAGCTATGGCTACTAGACCACTGGAAGGAGATCTATAGTGGCCGGGATGCCTTCCTGGCATGTAATAACATTTCCAGCTATGGCTACTAGACCACTGGATGGAGATAAATAGGCTGAACTGGATGGACTAAAGTCTTTATTCAGCCTTACATACTGTGTTACTATGTTATTGCCTTCAAGCTTTGTGGGAAGTCCACGTCACACGCATGAGTATGCTTAGGATGCCATGACTTATGTTGGAGTATGGACGGCCAGACCTGTTTATTACTTTCACTTGCAATCCAAATTGGAAAGACATTACAGATTTGCTGTAACAGAACCAGTCCTCAAAATATAGGCAATACTTGCAATAATTCTTACCTGCTGTGCCCCAGTCATTCCAAATGCTCTTTGGAATACGCACTGGCATGATGTGGCAGATGGTTTATATCTGGCTCGCCAAGAGGTTAATAACCCCTCACTCAGTTTTACAGATACCATATTGAACCAGGCAAAAATTACACTGGAGGACAAAGTCATTCAAATGACTGGCAAAAATTTGAGTGCGTTTGGTATGACCTCCCCAACATGACTTGGTGCTGCTGGCATAAGCAGTAGCTATCATAGGGAAACAAGTTATGACAAAACACAGCTGTTGACTGTCAGTTTGAAAAAGTATCAGCTGGACAAAGCTCAAAATCAGAAGCTAGTATACCACAGGCTACTTGAAATAAAAATGGCTCTGGAGGTCTCTCCTTTCTTGATGTCCAAGGTGGAACTGGCAAGACATTTCTTGCTTCTTGCCATGGTTAGAAGTATGAGTGGTATTGCTGTTGCAACATCTGGAATAGCATCAATGCTACTGAGCAGAACCGCACACTCCACATTTAAATTGCCCTTTAATCTTACACATGAGATTTAACACTAAGAGACTTAGAGATAAGACCCAAGTAGACCAGACCTTGCCTATAATACCAACGGGAACCATGGCTGATGAACTGAATGCATGCCTTAATCCCTTTAAGTGCCAGCCTATCTAGAGTTTTTGTCACCCTCTGTTGCCAGACCATGCCTCACTATTCTGCGCTACACATGTTCAACTGTGATATATTAGGGGATTTCCAGGAGTTTCTCTGTTTTTTTCAGTCTGGGCTTGTCAGGCTACTGGGTGTGAACCCTGTGAACCACGGAGACTAAGAACCGGCTCACCTCTCGACCGGGAAGCCTGGAATCAACCTGGTTTTCACTAGAGCCTCTAATGGTGAGGATAGACTGGGCTGCAGGAAGGCCCCAGGTCAGGCAACCTATTATTATTATTATTATTATTATTATTAATGTTTATTTATATAGCGCCATCATCTTCCATAGCGCTTTACAAAGTAGTAATTACAGACAGGGTAGAGACATACGGTACATATAATAATTCAAATGCAGTTTTACAGAGTTGACAATGGATATTCTGAATACAAGATACAATAGGGGAGAGAGCCCTGCCCTTGCGAGCTTACAGTCTAAAGGAAGAGGGGTGAAGACGAGGGGGAAGGATCACAAACAGTCAGTATTGAGCTTTGTGGCGTGCGCCCTTGAGAAGATTGGTTACGCCAGATTATATGCTTGTCTGAATAAGTGAGTTTTAAGGGCGCCTTTGAAGGTTTTGAGGGTTGTGGAGTGGCGGATTGGGTGCGGGAGGGCATTCCAGAAGATTGAAGTTGCACGTGGGAAGTCCTGGAGGCGGGCGTGAGAGGAGGTGACCAGGGTGGAGGACAGGAGTAGGTCGGCAGAGGAGCGGAGGCTGCGTCTAGGTTGATACTGTTGGATTAGAGAGGAGATGTAGGGAGGGGCCTGGTTGGAGAGAGCTTTGTAGGCGAGAGTTAGAGTTTTGAACAGGATTCTCTGAGGGACTGGCAGCCAGTGTAGGGATTGGCAGAGAGGTGCTGAACTAGAGTAGCGAGAGGAGAGATGGATGAGGCGAGCAGCAGAGTTCAGGATAGATTGGAGGGGTGCCAGTCTGTTAGTTGGTAAGCCACAAAGAAGGATGTTGCAGTAATCCAGTCGGGATATGACCAGGGCATGCACTAGCATTTTAGTGGTGTCAGGTGAGAGGAAAGGACGGATGCGGGAGATGTTTTTAAGTTGGAGGCGACAGGAGGTGGCCAGGGAGTGAATGTGTGGTTTGAAAGAGAGGGCAGAGTCCAGAATGACTCCCAGGCACCGAGCTTGGGGAGTTGCTGTTATTGTGTAATTGTTGACAGAAATAGACGTGTTAGAGAGGGGAGGGGAGTTAGAGGGTGGGAAAATGACCAGTTCAGTCTTGTCCA
Organism: Gastrophryne carolinensis; assembly: GCA_027917425.1. Taxonomy (NCBI): domain Eukaryota; kingdom Metazoa; phylum Chordata; class Amphibia; order Anura; family Microhylidae; genus Gastrophryne; species Gastrophryne carolinensis. The sequence goes on from CM051240.1 coordinate 214,451,578, forward strand.
TGTTTACCTTGCGGCACACCAACAGAAAGAGAACGTGAAGATGAGACTGTGTTAGAATAGGATACACTGAATGATCTGTCAGAGAGGTAAGAGGTGAGCCAAGAGAGTGCAAGCCCTTGAACCCCGAGAGAGGAGAGAATATCAAGAAGCAGAGAGTGGTCGACAGTATCAAAGGCTGAGGAGAGGTCAAGAAGGATGAGGATGGAGTAGTGACCAATGCTTTTGGCAGTGAGCAGATCATTGGTGACTTTGGTGAGGGCAGTTTCAGTGGAGTGGTTACGGCGGAATCCTGATTGTAAGGGGTCAAATAAGTTGTTAGTGGATAAGTACTGTGACAGTTCTGAGTGGACATGTTGTTCAAGAAGTTTGGAGGAGAAAGGGAGTAGTGAGATAGGGCGATAGCTGGAGAGGGCAGAGGGGTTGAGAGAGGGTTTCTTGATTATCGGAGTAATAACTGCATGTTTGTAGGAAGAAGGAAAGGTTTTACCAAATTCTGGGTGGAAGACAAACCAGAGCTGGACTGGAACGTAGAACAAGCCGAAGTTGTGGGCAGGCAGATCAGGATCGGAGTCGTAAACAAGCTGAGGTCGTGGGCAGGCAGATCAGGATCGGAGTCGTAAACAAGCCGAGGTTGTCAGGAGAGCAGGAGCATAGTCAGGAACAAGCCGGGTCGGTACACAGGAATGGAAGACTGGAACTCAGGAATCAGGCAGGAGAAATGACCAACTGGCAATGGAGCTCAGGGCTCACCAGTATTTAAAGGCCCCTGCGTATGAGCAAAAAGCGAGCACATTTCCGTGTGTCTGCATTGCGCATGGGCGCGCATTATCGCACATGCGCACAAATCCATTGGCTCATATAGTGCACAAATGTGCGCGCATATTCGCTCCCTTACTGACCTTACTATTTCTATTGCAAAAATGCGAGCGTACAGGGAACCTTGGCGCCCTCTGCTGGGAATTCATAGAACAGTCCTGGTTCTATGACAGGGCTTTAACATAAAATGTCTTGTATTCACAATATTCTAGTAACTCTTAGGTGAAATATGTGCAAAATAATATATTTTTTTACGATTGGTAGTGTTATTTTGGACTAAAAACCATTTCTCCTGGTTACAAGGGTACCACATATGTATTGGTAGCCCCATGCCTGCCCAGGAGACTGAAAAGAGCACTGTGTAACATTTATAAATATACTACTACCCACACTATCGGGATAAAAAAAACCCTAACCCCCCCTCCAAAAATGACATGGGTCCCCCCCTACCCTGCATAACCAGCCCGGGGACCAAATATGCAGGGCTTGTAGAAGAGGGCGCTTACTGCAAAGCCTAAATGGCCCCAGGCTCTTCTGCCGCAGGTGACTTGCCCCAAGCCTTTTGAACTGTTATAGGGGTCTCATGCATCCCTTATCTGTTCACAAAGGGTTAACAGTAAAAAAAAAAAGACAGACACCAGAAAAAATGATGTTTTTTTTCCTCACCTCTGATCTTCCATTGTCCACCTATGATCCTGTCCCACGATGACAGCTGCCAGGTGATTGGTGGAGGGAGGGCAAGGGATCACAGTGCCTCGTCCCTCCAACCCTCTCTCCGCAAATCACCTAGCGCTACTGAGTGTCTTGGGGCGGGTGCGGGATGACGTCATAGATGACGCCATCCGCCCCACCAACAAAAGGCAGGGTTAGCGGCGGCTGGAGGAGGAAGTGGAGAAGAGGAGAAGGATCCTGGTTGCAGGTGAATCAATGTAATTTCTTGCCAGTTATCACTAGGAGAGGCAGCTATGTAAATTTAACGTAGCTGCCATTAGAAAGGTTAATTGTATGTACACAATTACTAATATAACTAAGTAAAGTGGAACAAGGGCCTTCCTGGAGTCTAAAAGACTAGACTAGTTAGGCTACTTTCCCTGTGGCATGCTGATTTGGGATGCCCTGCTGTGTGCAAGCCCTGGGATCGCTAGGTATACTCATGTAACCAGAGATCCCACTGCAAATGTGTGGATCACATCCCCGTTATCCCTCTAGTTCGTTTATTTTGCTGCACAGAGCAGCGGCTCCTCACACATCAGATGGTGTGGAATACCTCTATGCTTGTGTGTACAGGGGGAGAGGTAACTGCTTCTTGCTCTCCTTCTTCTGAGTATTTGTATACTACAAAAAGATAATTACTCTTTTATGCTGGAAGTATATTGCCGCTCAGTAGTATTACTACACAGGTACTCCTCTTTTTTCACAGACACTTATAGCAATTTGAGCCTGCTTTTAAAGTGGAACAACACCCAGGATTTTGACTATCCTGGGGATTGGTCCACTTCCGCGGGGCACCCCGATCGTGGGTGCCCCGCTGTGTGAAACCCCCCAGAAAGCCCCGAAAACTCACCTGACCTTGCTCCCATGTGACTCGCTCGTCCAATCGCCGGCGCCGGACAAGGAGAGGCAGTGACGGACAAGCTGAGCGCGGGCCGCCGCCTCCCGCGCGTCCCTCTTACAGGGAGCGCGCCCGCGCCGGCCATTCACAAGCGGCTGCCACGGGTGCACGCCCTGCTAGAGGGACGAGCGGGAGGCGGCGGCCCGCGCATGCGCTGCTGGAACGAGGATCTGGGGGGGTTTCACACAGATCGGGGTGCCCCGCAGTCAGGGAGCTGATCGGTCCGGGAATCTTATAGATTCCGGGGCCGATCAGGGGAGGGTGTTGGTCCACTTTAACAGAGACAGCATGGCTTACTTATAACTAGTAGAAAGCAACTATGAGGGAGGCAAAACACCTATATTGCATTTATAGGGTCTGTCTGCACAGTTAATATAAAACGACCCCACACCATTCTTGTGCCAGGAGAGGGGGTGGGGGATGCCTCTTGCAAGCCCAAAAACCAGGACCTCAGAACATGCCTCTTTCCCATTCTGGACCATCAGTCCTAGAAGAGGTATTTGTGATCTGGGTTTGCATCCTCACAGGGGGTATCACCAATCAGGATACATAGCCCCAGGCACAAGCAGTGGTACCATGGAAACGCTTTAAACTTCAGGGGGCAACTAATATCATTGCCTGATATCCCAGTGCTATCCTTGACATTACAACACTAAAAGCAAAATGTTAGCTAGCTTCAACCGTATCCTTATACAGTCCTGATACAGATATAGGGGTCGATTCAGAGCCAAAAGTAGTAAGAATTCTCACCTGGATCTGAATCATCCCCATAGACAGACATGTTTTGTGTTGTATCAGAGCTCAGGCGGATACAATGCAGAGCACTGTGTCTCTTGTTCTTCCATTGGCAGCAGAGATTGTACAAAAGTAAATATACACTTTGTGCAGGCATACACCAAAATCAAGACTGTTAAAGTAGACCAAAACCCAGGATTTTAACTATCCCGGGTTTTGATTCTTTCCCCCGGGGCACCCCGATCAGGGATGCCCTCCTGCGTGAAACCCCCCAGATCACCCAAAGAAACTCCCCTCTTCCGGGTCCTACGGCGCATGCACGGGCACACATCCAATCAGCGCGCTCGGAGCAACACGACATAAGCTGCATCCCCGCTTCTCTCTAACAGGGAGCGTGCCCGCGCTGGGCATTCACAAATGGCTGGCGCAGGCAAGCGCCCTGCTAGAGGGATAGCGGGGATGCAGCCATTGGACTGGGAAGTAAGGTAAGTAAACGAGCCGACCTGATGGGTTTCACACAGCATGGAATCCCGATTTTGGATTCCCCAGGAGGAGAGAATCCAGTTGTGTTTTGGTCTACATTAAGAGAACATTCACCTTCCACAAAGGGGAGAATTGGCTGAAATGTGGACACTATAAAGTGCAAAAATATATTTAATGTTTAAATCCTGCAGCACATAGCGATAGATTAGGAAATAACTGCTACCAATGTGTGAATATAGGAAAGTTGCTCTCTACTTAGCCATTGCACAGGATTGTTTGCTAACACATACAGGACATGAACGCACATAGCACTAGAATTAGAGCAAGCTAAAGGTCATAGGATGGCAAGATCCTTTTCTGAGCATAAACAGAGTATACAAATAAATTGACCACTGACCGTGTGTGATGTGTCAGGATATTAAGGATACATCCAGTTTTCTGAAAAGCAAACAGATTATAATCAGGATGAGAATATTCCCACATGCAGCCCTAAGGTAGAACAACACCTTGAAAGATTTCAGGGGTTGGCTTTCCCAGATCGGGATGCCCCACTGTGTGAACTTCTCCAGGCGCTGCAACACTCACTGATGTAAACAACGGTGGCCGTATTATGACATCTATGGGCTGTGCGCACGCTCCCGCACCCAATCATTCGAATAGACCGGGTACGGGAGCGCATTCTGCAGGGGGTACGGGAGCGCATTCTGCAGGGGATATGGCTTCTCTTTCGCCTTTTGTTGAGGCTCTGCATGTAGTTAGTCGTTTGCCGAGCATTACATATGCATGGCAAACGGCTCTGATTGGACGAGAGCCCGCACATGTGCTGTAGGACCAGGAAAACGTGAGTTTGTATGGGCGTTCTGGGGTCCGGAAAAAAACCCAGGCTAGTAAAAATCATGGGCTTTGTTACGCTTTAAAACATCACATGAGGATTGCTGCTTTCTGAATAAAGTTAAATATTCACAATTCTATCTGTAGGCAAACTGGACTTGCAGTTTAATGAATCATCTGTAACAGATAGTCAGCCATAAAAGGGTTGATTCGCTTTTACTCACTTTTTAGTGAATAAACACTTTTTCTTATGATTTTCTTAGCTTTGAATTTTTATTTAACTGTTCAAATGTTTTTAAAAGCTGCACAGCTAAGTATGGTGTTTAATTGCACCGTGGAAAAAAATCATGAGAAAAAAAAAGTGTGTTTTTTTATTTTTGTGGGACTGGACAATTATGTGGAAACTGCACAATACTTACAGTGGCAAAGATCATCACAGACTTATCCACAGACCTGTAAAAATAAGAGAACTGTAGTGACTATAAACACAGTGCTGAAGAAACACCTCAGTTCTTCATATAAGCTGCTGCTGCTGCCAACTCCAGGGTGTGATTCATCCAATTTTTGGGCTCCTGAAGCCAGCCCCGGTGTCTCTTTAAAGTAATGTTTGGGCTCCTGCTGCTGCCAACTCCAGGGTGTGAATCATCCAATTTTTGGGCTCCTGAAGCCAACCCCGGTGTCTCTTTAAAGTAATGTCTGGGCTCCTGCTGCTGCTGCCAACTCCAGGGTGTGATTCATCCAATTTTTGGGCTCCTGAAGCCAACTCCAGTGTCTCTTTAAAGTAATGTTTGGGCTCCTGCTGCTGCTCTACCTACAAGATGCAGCAGGAACAGTCACCACCCTCAAAACTTTTCAATGTCTTCTTAAACCAGACCAACAGCCTGGCAAAGTTTGGAAAAGAAAAGTAGCAGCCATTTTGGAGCTTCCTCCCCCAGCATCTCAGCCATGCTGCTGCATGGATTAACATAACTGGCTATGCACAGTAACAGGAAACCCAGCAGAGCTTCCTGTTTGCAGGTGGCCTGCACATTCGTGAACTGCCATTTTGTTTTTAAAATTTACCACAGCAGAAATTGAATAAAAGTGAAATAACGTTTGTTATTTGCAGCAATTGCCCTGGGGAGGGATGCATATGAGCACTGTTTGTTGTGTTGGTCTGGTTAAAGTCATTTTTTACTGTTGGTCTACTTTAAAGCGGACCTTCACCCTGAATAAGAGTCTATCTTATGTTTCCCCCACGCTGTACATACAGATTGCTCACATTAAAAATCATCCTACCTGCATCTATTGCATTTTCTGACAATTTAATCCTCTAAGAAGGCAGCCCATGGAGGTGCAGGTTGCCTGCAAATAGGAAGTGTCTTTTGACTGTGCCGCTCTGCATTCTGGGATTGCTGTCCTTTCCCTGACCCCGCTCCCATGCACTTTTGATCCATCTCCTTTCCATAGTAGATGATACTACTGAGCCAAGATGGTGGCGCCCATATCCTAGAGTGCTGAACAGAGTTGCAGGCCAGTGAGGGAAATAATAAAAAGTGACTAAAAATTTTAAATATATTAATTTTAGATGCTGGGGAATAGTTTTTGAAGGGTTTCGGCTTTTCATTAAATGATGCTGAAGGTCCGCTTTAAGTGGAAAGTTCACTTTCAAGAGCATTTTTGAAAGTATATATTGTTTTGTGACATTTTTTCTCTCTGTTGGCAAATATAGAAGCGGTTTTCAATACCTTCAACCTGTTGCTGTTGGAAACGTACGCCGAGTTTGTACAACCAAGATTTATAAGAAAAGGGACGCGAGCCCTGTAGAACGCTGCTGCTATGGCCGCGGCTGAAGTGAGGGGGCGCATTCAACCATAAACATACCCAGAAGCAGCGTTCTGTGTGTACAGGACTTTATTCTCTCTTCTTGTAGATCTTGGTGCAGAGCTGCCAATCGCAACAGCTTGCAGTTAGCGAAAATTATTCCATAGAGCTCACATTTGCTAACAAAAGAAAAAATAACACACCAGAAAAGGCTCACTTTTTGATTGCAGGGTCTGCAGGGTATTGACTTAGATTCTGCCTATTATCTTGGGACATGGGAAGATTTGCTAACTTTAACCACAATAACTGAACAGACCATTTCCAAAAAAACATAAATGTCCTGAAGACTTCCAGAAACCTGCATAGTGCTAATCTCACAGATTGTTGGTGTATTCATAATAAACAAGAATTTCCTACACATAAACATGGAGATGAATGTCCTGGGTATTTGGTAACTGACTCAGCATGAATGACGTCCGTTCATATCACAGCAACGCACAGCGTACCAATTGCGCTGTTATACACAGAAATGAGCAATTCCGTGCAGCCCCCTTGTGGCACTATGGTGGAATTACATCCAAAATATTTTTACCCAGAGACAATGATTTGACCATCAATGGAGAAGGCGCAGCACAGGACGGGGGCGGTGTGTCCACTCAGTGTCAGCTTACATCTCATGTCAAAACCTAGAAGAGAAAAAAAAACCCATTTATAACCAATGACAATGTCCCTTGGCTTTTATTGTTGGTATAGTGGTAACAGCCTTTAAAGCAGTATACTATAAAAATCATATTATTATTGTTTATTTATATAGCGCCATCATCTTCCCTAGAGCAGTACAATTACAGACAGGGTAGAAACATACAGTATATAGACTATTTCAGATGCAGATGCAGTGTTACAGAGTTTACAATGAATATTCTGAGTACAAGATACAATAGGGGAGAGAGCCCTGTCCTTGCAAGCTTACAGTGTGAAGGATGAAAGGGGGGAGACGAGGGGGAAGGATCACAAACAGCCAGTATTGAGCTTTGTGGCGTATGCCCTTTAGAAAATTAATTAAGCCAGATTATATGCTTGTCTGAATAGGCGAGTTAAGGGCATCTTTGAAGGTTTTGAGGGTTGTGGAGTGGCGGATTGGGTGCGGGAGGGCATTCCAGAAGATTGGAGTTGCACGTGAGAAGTGCTGGAGATGGGCATGAGAGGAGGTGACCAGGGTGGAGGACAGAAGATGGTCAGCAGCAGAGTGGAGGCTGCGTCTAGGTTGATACTGTTGGGTTAGAGATGAGATGTAGGGAGGGGCCTGGTTGGAGAGAGCTTTGTAGGCGAGAGTTAGAGTTTTGAACAGGATTCGCGGTGGGACTGGCAGTCAGTGCAGGGATTGGCAGCGAGGAGCAGAGATGGATGAGCGGGGGGGGAGAGATGGATGAGGCGAGCAACAGAATCAGGATATGATCAGGGCGTGCACTAGCATTTTAGTGGTGTCAGGTGAGAGGAAGGGGCGAATGCGTGAGATGTTTTTAAGTTGGAGGCGACAGGAGGTGGCCAGGGAGTGAATATGTGGTTTGAAAGAGGGCAGAGTCCAGAATGACTCCCAGGCACCGTGCTTGGGGATCATGCTGTAAAAATCATGTTCATATCATCCCATAAACCTAGAGCATGTTATAGCAGAAAAGGAGTGGAACATGCTTACCCCTCTCACTACTACAGGAAACCAGCCAAAGGCGAATTTCATTGTCCTGTCCACAGGAAGCCATCTGAAAATATTCAATGCCACGTTCCCCATCTGTTAGGATAAAATGAAGGGCGTATTAGTTAATATGACTGGTGCCTATTGTGGACCATACATGTGATTGCTCTGCTTAATTTTAAAGGGCATTTATTAGTTAAAACCTTTATACTCACCTTGGCCTGAGCAGCTGCTCCGGTGATGCTCTTTGGAAGCATAACACCATCTCTAATTTTCTTTCAAGCTCCTGTTACACTTCCTCCACAAAATCACAGGATTAGAAGGAGCAGCGTGTCCAGACCTATGCGATAATCCAAAATGGATTCAGCATGGTCTGCACATACTGTAGTAAGTAAAGGCGAAGAAAATAGACTAAAAAGGGGATAACTATCACTAAAAGGGACAGTCCAGGGAATGGCGAGAATAAGGCACCAATTGGCTCACTTGAAGCCTGTCCCATGTGCATCTTCTCCATTTCCTGCTCGCTGTAGATACTGTAGCAGGGCTCCAATGTTTGCCTCTCCTTTCCATTATATTCTTCTATGACACAGCCTCCCCTGTCTCACAACGTTCACAACGGGAATGATCCCGGAGGCCAAAGTGGTATGATTAAGGGCCCGTGCGGCCTGAAACATGTTACGGGGTTCTGGTAGCAGGACATAGCTCCTGGGTCTTTGCTTTGTTATCACTTATTGTGGCATTTTGTCACGTTAGGCTATTTTTAACTAGAAGTATTAAAAGTTATGTATTACTGAGAGGCTGGATAAACACTGACCTTAGGCCAAAGTGGTTGCCAATTTTGCCAGAGCAGGGAGTGCTGAGGGACAGGGGCTATTGTGTGACCACATATGGAGCGTGGTTGTGGAAAAATGGAAATGCAAAGGGCACATTTTTGAGATCTGCTACAGCATATACAGCACACTGCAGGAAATGGAGGAGAGGCACATGGGACAGGCTTCAGGTGATCCCCTTGGTGCCTTATTATTGCTATTGCCTGCAGTGTTGGACTGGGGTATCCTCAAATGGGCACCTTAGTCAGCTGGGAGATTCCCTGGTAACTCTGTTTGCCAATCCAAGTCGGATTGCCTGGATTGTCCCTTGTCCATTGTTAATGATAATGTGTCCACAGCCGCATCCATGATATGCATGAGGCTCCTGCCCAAGCCTATCTGAAAAGATGGGTGCAGGAGCGCACCTCAACTACAGGGGTACTTGGGATGCGGCAACCGCTGGCAAGTGCAGTGTGGAAGCCCAGAAAAGGTGAGTGAATGTGGGGAAATATGGGGGGCTGACACAGTGGGGCATCCAGAATCAGGGATGCTCACAGGTCACTTGATCCCCCCCCGAACGAATAATTGGTCTACTTTAAGATAATCCAGGTTTCCAGATTACCCCAATTGTAGTTAGTGGAGGTTTTTTTTTTTTTTTTTCTTAAATGGGGACTTTAGGTCTTCAAGTGAAATTCTCATACTAATAAAACACTAAACCTTTCATAATCAGCTTGATGCCCTTCTCCGTATATGTTAAATCACGGTGATCTACAATTGAGTTACAAGTGGTGTGCCGCAAGGCTCTGTCCTGGGCCCCATTCTTTTTAATATGCTTGTAAGTGACATAGGAGAAGGCTTGGTAGGAAAAGTTTGCCTCTTTGTGGATTATACAAAGGTTAGTAATAGGGTGGACACTCCTGGAGGCATCTGCAACATGGAAAATTATTTAGCTTTACTGGATAAAGTGTCAAAAATGTGGAAACTAGAGTTTAATGTCTCTAAATGTAAAATCATGTACTTAGGTAGAAGGAATCCCTGCTCTGAGGACCGTATGGGTAGAGCTGTGTTAGCCAGGACCTCAGAAGAAAGATATTTAGGGATACTAAAACCTGCAAGGTGAGTGGACAGTGTAGCCAGGCAGTGGGAAAAGCAAGCAGGATGCTCGGCTGCATAGCTCGAGGCATCACCAGTAGGAAGAGGGAGGTTGTGATGGCGCTGTATAGAGCCCTGGTGAGGCCACAGCTAGAATACTGTGTGCAGTTCTGGAGACATTACCTGCAAAAAGACATTATTCAAATATAATGGGTCCAAAGGCGGGCAACGAAAATGGTGGAAGGACTTAAACTTAAACCTGGACTGACTTAAATAACTTAATCTGTACAGTCTGGAGGAAAAAAAGGGGGAGAGGGGACATGATTGAGACCTTTAAATATGTGAAAGGATTGAATAAGGTTCCGGAGGGAAGTGTTTTTAAGAAGAAACTTAATGATAGAACAAGGGGGCACAACCTGAAGCTAGTCGGGGGGAAGATCAGGAGCAATGTTAGAAAATATTATTTTACAGAAAGAGTAGTAGATGCTTGGAACCAACTTCCAGCAGAGGTAGTTGGAAAAAAGGTAAATTTAAACATGTCTGGGATAAGCACACATCTATCCTACGATAAAGGGAACCCCTCACCCAGCAGAAGCGGCACGGGAAGCCGTATGCGCAGGTGTCTCCTGCTGCATCTTGCCCGCCCATTTACTCTCTTTGGGGAACCTATGTGCTGCCATTGATATGGTCTGGTAATTTTTACATGTCTATTTGTAGCCCCTGGATTTGCTATGTAGTCTTTGCACCATGCACTTTTAGGGCTAACTTTGTGTCCTTAATTATTTGTTGGTGATTTGGCTAGTATTATTTATTAGGCTATTTATTTAACCCATTATGTATTGTATTTTTATCATATACACATTGTGGTTCATTTGTCATTTATTTTTTATTTATTGCATGTGTGTAGTTAGTATCTCAGTACAGCACTTGCCACTTTATCATTGATAATTTGAATCTTGCTTATCCATTGTATGTGTGTGGCTATTAGCACATTTGCACAGCACTTGTCACTTTATTATTGAAATCCAGGATTTACATAATTACCTTTGTGCCGGCACAAATGACATTATTATAGATGCCCCGGCTCCTTTATATGACCAGCAATGAACTTTGGGGTGATCTGTTCCCTGTTGTATTATGTGATTATATTTGATATTGTATAGACATGTGGGCAGATGCAGTTGTTTTTTTTTTTGTCTTCTGTGTTGTGATTGTGAGTCCCTTTGTGTATGTGCAATAACATTGTTTGACAAAATATTGTGAAGATTTTTATTGGTTGGTGCTCCTAATTGAGGTGGATGTGACGAGTTGTGTGAAGTCTCCCCTCTGTTTCTTTGTATAAAGGGAACATACAGTATATACATAAGGGCAGACTAGATGGAGCGTCTCCTTCTGCCGTCACCCGCCTATGTTTCTAAGTTACTTAATAAGTTTACGGAGGTTACATTTACCAGGCACAACAGCGATTAGAAAGGGACAGATAAGATAAAACCATATACAGTGCTGATGATGTCATATCTGAATCTATTCCACACTGACCTACTGTTGGCTGAGGGGAGAAATCACAGCCAGTCACACCCATGTCATGTGCCTTGTCATTGTACAAGCATCTCATGTTCTCATCCCACGCTGTTAAATCCCCGCACGAGGAGCCGGTGATAAATATATTTCCCTCTGGGGAGAAGGCGCAGGCCACCAGCGAGCCATCCTTCACCAGGCCTGATCTGGAGGCAGGAAAATAAAGAGTTACACTTACATGTGAGAAAGTCAAAATCTAATAGATTTACAGCGTTTTATTTAGGTTGCAATTATGGCCAATGGTCTTGGCTAAATCTTGTCAGATGGCCGAATCTCATTCATGCTACCAAAACCAAAGTGGAACAAAACCCACTGGGTCCAGCCCTGGAATCTAAAATATACTAGGGCTGGCTGCTCGCCTTCCCCCAGGGAATTCTGAATTGGGATGCCCCGCTGTGTGAAACTCCCCAGGGTGCCGGTAATCACTCACCTTTCCCTTGCCCAAAGAACTGATGTAATGCAGCGAGACAGCTCAGTTTGTTTTGAATAGGGAGCAAGAGTGCCTCCGGCTCTCAGCCATTCAGATAGGCTGGGGTGTGAGCGCAGAAGAGCAGGGGATGCGGCGCTCATGTTCCCCATTCACAATAATCAGTGCTGCTCACTAAATTACATCACTTCAGTGGGTGGCTTGGATTGGATGTGAGACCACGCAGGTGTCGATGGGACTGGGAAGAGACGAGTCTGAATGCACCAATCGGGGGGGGGGGGGGGGGTTTACACAGTGGGGCCAATTTGAGATGCCCGAGGGGCACGGAACAAAGCCAGTGAAAGTGAAAATCCCAAGTTTTGTGGACCAATTTTGATCGACCTGATCTTTGGTGTTCAAAGGGCATCCTGGATATGGAATGCCACAAACTCTTATGAAAGCCCTGCATGTAACTCAGCCAGTTCCTAATGGTCACCAGCAAAATCGGTTTTCTGGTCATGTAGGTTTCTCTGGCCACTCAGGAGACCTGTGGACTGGTGACAGGGAGAATTCCCGGTGGGCCGCACCGCTTTAGGGCCCCTTGGGCTGGGTGTAGGGTGTAGCCTTCAACATGTAGCCCACCTCAACAGGAGTCTATACACTTCTAACTCTCTGCTTCCCAGGTTCTCCCCGGCCCTCTCCCCAACCCTACCATGTTATACACCTACAATGCTATAGCCTCAGCATCATGACTGTGGAGACATACCCACCCCTGCCACAGTATCTGCCCTTACATTAAAAAAATCATCAGTACCATCAGTTATTACATATTCACACCTATCCATGGCCTGTTTCTGCAATGCAATATCATTGTTAGATAAATGCATTTATTTATCCGTCGAAGCCCTTAGGGGGCGGTGCTAAGCAGCTGGTGGTCTGGTCAGGGCCTATACATTCCAAGGCTGATTTTTGGCCCCCATCCATTTCTGTCCCCAAGGATATTAGAGAGGAAGGCGGAAGAGAGATGCCTCATTGTAATGTTATAGAATGCTTCTCAGCTGATAACTGAAAGAAAAGAGAAATTGGGCACAGATCCTTACCTGTGAAACTTGAGTTGTGGAACATTCCATAATACCACAGAGCCGTCAGCAGCACCAGAAACTAAATACATGGAGCTGGGTGAGAACCGACACACCCGCACTGGACTGCTGCTGGGCTGCTCCAGAGAGGCCAGGACCTGCCCAGTACACATACTCCAGAGGATGGTGGTACCGTCTGTTGAACATGACGCCAGGACAGTCTGATTGGGGGAGAAACAGCAGCAGTGAACAGCGTACTTGTGTCCTCTGAGGGGGGAAAAGGAGACCTGTCTATGGTCATTTAAGGAATACACCCGGATGGTTTTATCCAAAGAGCACGTGGCCAGCAAAGAATCTGAGAAGACACAGCAGTTCACATCATCTATGTGATCCGAAAGCGTCTGGACCAACTCCACCATTGTGACTGCAAAAGAAAAACCTCACTTTAATGTAAAGTGTATACAACAGATATTTAGAGGACAACTGTAGGATTACATGACATAAACAGCTTTATCTATTGATCTTGTGGTTTTATTTTCTGTTAGTGCTCTCCCTAGTGGTTGTGTGTGGGTTAAAATGAATGCTCTCATCAAAGTGGACCAAAACCCACAATTTTGACTATCCTGGGTTTTGGTCCTTGCCCCCGGCCAATCAGCGCACTCAGATCCACTTCCGCACCTTCATTTAAGGGCTCGTATAAGCCAATCAAATCTGATTGCGCGGCCAGCCGCATCCCCTGCTACCCGCCGCATCCCCTGCTACCCTGGAGTGTGGTATTAACAAATGGCACGCTAAAGGGATAACAGGGATGAGACCACTGCTCACACAGCACTGCTTGGACCAGAAAAGAAGGCGAGCGGGGGGGGGGGGGGGGGGAATCTAGCGGACCTTGGGGAGTATCACACAGCAGAGCATCCCGATTCTGGATGCAGTGGGGGGGGGGGGAGGAATCTAGCGGACCTTGGGGAGTGGGTTTTGGTCCACTTTCAACTGGATCAAAACGCTTTGTCCAGCCCTGGAGCTTAAAAGACTTCAAAGCTAGTCAAGTGCTCCTGGGACATCCCAATTCAGGATGCCCCACTGTGAGAACCACCTCAGTGGCCCACAATTGCTTACCTTTCTGATAGTCTCTTGCTGTGATCGTGGGCCGCATCCCTGTAGCTGAGGCACACTCCCGCACCCAGCCATTCAGATAGCCTGGGGATAGGATCGCTAAGGATGTGTCTGCTGTGCTCCCAATTGCCAAAGCCCTGCATGCTAACAGAGCCATTCGCCAAGCATTACATATGCACAGCAAATGGCTCTGATTGGACAAGAGTCAGCATGTGCTGTTGAACCGGGAAGAGGTGAATGTTTCTGGGCATTCTTGGGGGGGGGGGGGGCATACCAATTTTGGATGCTCCCAGGGCACAGAACAAAGCAGGTGTTGCTTTAGTCTTTACTGCCCTTTTGCCCCCTGTATGACCACACAGCTCCATACTTACCGCTCCAGCGATTCAGCCTTCACATGGTGGTGTCTGTGGGCCCTTTTTTACACACCCACACACCTACTGCATACTAATGCATGGCATAAGAGCGTAGCCATAGGGAGCATAGGCATAGGGAGCAGGGGTAGCTGCATCCCCGGCTTTCCTGCAGAGTGCACGTTCTCCCACACCCAGCCATCTGAATGGCGGGGGGGGGGGGGGAATCGTGCTCCCAGCCGAAGCCGGGGATGTGGCCACAGAAATGTCTACATCGCTCAGAGCACCAGGACAGGAAGCAGGTGAGTCCTGCTGCACCTGGAGGGAGGGGGGGGGGTTCAGACAGCCGGGCATTCCAGCGACCAGCCCTGTGGGTTTTGTTCCACTCCAAAGTGGATCAAAACCCACCTTGGGTGATGCTGTTGGGTCGGCGGTAGCCTGGTTTTCCCTCGTCGAAGCAACATTTTGAGATTGCCGATTGGCTGATCCCAAGGGTGCTGGGTGATATCCACCGCATTCCCGGTTTCCAAGTGAAGTGCACGCTCCCACCGCATGGCCTATCTGAATGGCTTGATATGGGAGTAGGCACAACTGCAAAGAAGGTGGGGATGTGGCAGCCTGCAAACACAACGCTGTGGGAGCTGCCAGTAAATGTGAGTTTCCGGTGACCCCAGTTGCTTCACACAGTGGGGCATCAGGGATGCCCAGGGGGCAGACTAGTGGCTGGCCCTGAACTCTTTTAGAGTCCAGGGCCTGCCATTCAGGGTTTTGATCCTCTTTAAAGCCTTGATGATGTGTGTTCGACCACTAGGAGGAGAACCAGCGGATCAGTCAAAACAATACACATGACATTTTCTAAGTAGCACAATACAGACATCTTGAAGGGACTTGTTAGAACAACTCTGTAGACCAAATCATTTTGACTACAGTTGTCCTTTAAACTACCTCCATCACCAAATCTGACCCTATGAAAAGCATGCATAAATACCTCCTAATACAGTTTCATAACTACCAACTTTTCAGGGTGGGAAAGAGGGTCATTGGTTAAATTAGACCACGCCCCTCATTGAGGGATGGATAAGAGATAGGATGTAACAGTTAAAACAACAGAAATACTTTAAATAGGCAAATGAATCATGTATTGCTGCAGATCTGCATGTTAAACCTCAAAAAGGGACAAATGAGAACAACGAGGGACACGGGGACATGGACTCAAAAGAGGGACAGTCCCTCTAAATCAGGGACACTTGGGAGGTATGCAGTTTTACTTTTTCTTTTTTTCTAATGTCCGTTCATTTAAAAAGGGACCTACTTGCTGCTGTATTGCACAGATGCCTCTAACTGCCATCCTGAATCTCCCTGGTGACAGGATACCTTTCAAGGGAACCAGTCCTAAATAAGTACCTCAAACAGAATCACATTCAGAAATACAGTATAAAATAGTTGTGGGTCTGTCCATCAATTTAAATTTCTGGATACACTTAGGCCATGGCCTACTCTACAGAAATGGGCCAGAACATACACACCAGTTATTTTCCATTTTGAAGATTTTGTTTCTTTCTTAGCGCGTGCCCTGTCTGCCTAATGTATATTGCTGAGGGGCACTGCACACTGATGATCAAGTTACTGCATTAGGGGATCATCTGCCACCCAGCCGATATCTGTCAAAGGACCTTCACTGTATTTTTCAGTCCTTTTATCTGGGGCATTCTGATTTGGGTTTCCCAGCTGTGTGAACCCTCATCACCATCAAAATTTACCTTTCTGGGGATTCCATGGCATGCACACAGGCACTCATCACATCAGGGCCATCAGGGTTGTATGCAGGGCTGTACTTACAATTAGGCAACCCTAGGCACGTGCCTAGGGTGGCAACATACAAGGAGGGGGGACGCTGCCCTTACTACTGTAAGAAGGAAAAAAAATTACAACTCTTATATGCTGAACATTAATGCCTTCTAACAAGCAACCCCCAGCCACAGAAGGATGCAGAGTGTATTTGTGTGAAGAGGGGGATGCAATGGGTTGAACACAGGCCACAGCATCTCCCTTCCACTGCTTTGGCCATGTGACTCCTGTATATCAAAATGCAGTAAAAGATGGAACATGCTTCCCTGCTTCAATGCATTTTCCCCTTTGTGCTCTCTCCCTTCGTCACACACATACTCTGCATCTAGCCCATTGCATGCCTCCCAACTTTTAAGGGTGGGAAAGAGGGACAATTTGTAAATTAGGCCACGCCCCCTCATTGAGGGATGGGTAGGAGATGGTTATAACAGTTACAACAACAGAAACACTTTGAATAGGCAAATGAATAGTTTATCGGTGCAGATCTGCATGTTACACCTCAAAGAGGGGCAAATGGGAACAAGGAGGGACAGGGGGACATGGACTCAAAAGAGGGAAAGTCTCTCCAAATCAGGGACACTTGGGAGGTATACCATTCCACCCTTTCCCCTACACACTTTTTTTTTTTATATGGACCGTGACCTAACTTAAAAAAAAAGGGACGCAAACCCTTAAAGTGTCTAGGACACCATGAGCACCAAATACGGCCCTGGTTGTATGCTATGCAAATTAAAGCATGGTAAAAAAGGTTTGCTTACAAATAGAGCCCAGCAAAGAGAGCAGCCGCATCACCGGTCTCCCTCCGACTGCCGCGCCAGCCCATCTGCATGGCTGTACACCGGAGGGTGCATGAGCTGTTGGATGCGGCACCCATATGAATCATGGGATCAGTGGCTATGTGAGTATAGCAGCGATCTCAAGGGGTTTCACACAGCGAGGCATCCCAAATCAGGATACCCCAGGGGTAAAGAATCAGCCAGCCCTGAAGTCTTTTAAACTTAGGGCCAGCCTCCCAGGGATTTGGTCCACTTAAAAAAAAGCTCATAGTTTTCCACTTACTCCCTGCCATGGAACATCAGATAGGTTTCTCTATATCAGCACAGGAAGTACTAGAAAAATGTGAAACAAGGAAGTCAGGGGAATGTTTTCCCAGCAGTAAATGACAATGTCGCCATTAGCAGTATTTGACATTGCTGCTTTACACAAAGGCGAAAAGAAAAAAAAAATCTGACGGCATCCACTAATGTCTATGCAAATGAGACTGGATTGCCTAAATACATATTAATTGCTAGGCTATTTATAGCCCCAGATGTTTAATTTATACAGATCACTATGCACACTAGAATACAATTATGCTGGATTAACAAGTTCACAAAGAACGCATCGAAGTCACCTACAGAAAAGCCTAACTTGTAATGGCAAACATGCAGTGTCGCACTGGTACACCAAAGGATCGGAGGTTTCTCTGGTGGGACCCATGGCGAGTACTAGGGCAGTCCAGGAGTCTAACATAGCATTTCTGGCTTACCAGGAGTGTTCTGTGGGTTGTTTTTATATTCAGTAAATAACATTTGATATAAGGTTATTACATATTTTATACAATGCAACTATCAATTTGCGAATTATTCCATGTGTAATAGAGGTCGTATTATTTCTATAGCTGAAAGGTGGGCACAGGATTCTTCAGTGGGACACTGCATCCATCCTTGCCTGCCATGCACCATACAAAGACGTTCAGACACTGTTTCACCAAGAGGGTCATATGTGACGGGTGGAAACTATGGGCAACACTAAAAGTAGAAACCATTAGAGCCCTGTCAGTGGAGTAGGCCCGGACAGTGAATAGGAACCATTAAATAGAGTAGTTAAACCTGTTGGATACATTTCTTAGGACCATTGCGTCATGAAACCACATGATGGCAGTGTTGCCTAAGGAATGGACCGAATAGGAAATTATTGGTCTAGTGTTCCGCTTTAGGTTGGTAAATGGAGACGAAGCCAGATGGCATTGGCCACATTAACTGCCCTGCCATTGGTTGGGACTCGCAACATTAGTTGGGAAAGCAACAATACCAAGGTTATATAAGGGCGAGACCTACCCTTCTAGAGTGTTCTATGTTCTAGACTTTGCTATGAGGGGATGCAGTACAATGTAGTGTGGAGGAGCTGAGAGACAGCCATGGAGGAGACCATTGCCATGGAAGGAAGCCGACTAATAAAGACCATGTTGAGTTCACCAAAGAGTGTCATCTGGATCCCAGCGACGTCTGAAGCCAGTAAATGCACCTCCACCCACGCATGCCACACCAACATGGGATGCCCTACCCTAGGTCCAAGAACCCCCCTCGCTCCCCAGAGCGCGTGCCCCCAGCCAGGCACACGCCCGCTACACATAGATTTTACAACCTAAACTGGACCTTCAGCATCATTTAATGAAAAGCCCAAACCCTTAAAAAACGATACCCCAGCATCTAAAATTAATACAATTTAAGTTTTTAGTCTCTAACTTTTTATTATTTCCCCCAATGGGCTGCAACTCTGTTCAGGACTCTAGGATACGGGCACCGCCATCCTGTCTCTGAAGCACCACATATTGAGGAGATGAGTCAAAAGTGCAGGTGGACGGGATATAGCTGTACTTTGCACAGACAGAGCAGAGTTGGGGTCAGGAAAAGGTCGGCAATCCCAGAATGCAGAGCAGCACAGTCAGCCTGAGACTCCATGGGCCGCCATCTTGGATGTTTAAAGGCTCAAAAGCTGCAGTAGGTGCAGGTAGGATGATTTTAATGTGAGCAATCTGTATGTACAGGGTGGGGGAAACATTTAAGATAAGCTCTTATTCAGGGTGAAGGTCCGGTTTAAAGTTGACCATGGATCATAAAGTAAACTTTTTACTGGTATTTTTACTCAATTTGATACAAGCAGAAACTACCGACTAAAAGAGCCGAGACAAAGGGTACCTCCTTTTCTATTATATGAGGTGGAGGAGCAACAATAGTGGGGCCCTATAACTTTCTTAGCGCTGAGGCAGTGGCACCCCCTATAGTTATGCACCTGCACCCACTTTCACTTACTGCACAGCCCCATATCGACCCCCCCCCCCTCCTCTTAGTCCATCAGACCCTATAGCCTGGAAAATAGCCCCTGGGTCGTAAAGGGACAGGGAAACCTGTCTCATAGAGAAATGAGAGTTACAGAGGGGCTAAACCCGACATTTCAGGGTTTACCAGCATTGGGAAGGTGTCACTTAGAATGCCACTGACCAGGACCCCTCATGGCAAAGTTGCCAAGATTGGTTTAGGTTTCACATCTGTTTTTCCCAGTTTTCCCCGGAAAAACATATTATTATAAATATATGGGGTGTGTGGCAAGCAATCACTGCAGCAGCTGTCATGACTATATTGGGGTTAGCTAGGGGGCAGAAGAGGGGGTTCTTTAGAGAAAAGAGAGGTATGCTTTAAAGTAGAACAAAACTTGTGATTTTTGACTACCAGGTTTTGTTCCTTGCCCCAGGGCATTCAGATTTCAGATGCGTGAACCCCCCCTCCCCCCAGATCGCCCAGTAAAAACTCACCTTTCCCCGGTCCTACAGCGCTGGTCCAATCAGAGCCATATGCCCTTGGCAAAGTCACCCTATCCACACATGCTGCACACTCCCAGCCCCAGCCTATCTGAATGGCGCACTTCAGCCCAGAGGCGCTGGGGATGCGCTCCCCATAGTTTACGTAGGCGAGAGAGTCACCAGGAAAGGTAAGGGCTTCACATAATAGGGCAGGAACAAAACACAGGATTTTGACATTCCCAGGTTTTGTTTGTGGTGCCAAGGCATCCCGAATTGGGATGACCCACTGTGTGAAACCCCCAGGTTCACACAGTAAAACTCGACTCTCCTCGGTCCAGGAGCACATGTGCAGACTCTCATCCAATCAGAGCACTTTTCTGTGTTTATATGCTTTGTAAAAGGGCTCTCATGGACTTCAATAGGGAACAGGAGCGGTCACTTCTCCAGCGGATCCCCGCCCCAGCCTATCTGAATGGCTGGGGCAGGAGCAGGCGCACAGCCTGGGGATGCAGCCACTCTTGCTCCCCATTGTAAATAATAAGAGACGTTTCTTGAAAGGCAAATGGCTTTGATTGAATGAAAACCTGTATGCGCCATTAGACTGGGATAAGGTGAGTGATTACCGGCTCCTCGGGTGGTTTCAATTCGGTACGCCCTGGGACCGGATACGCTGGGTTTTGTCCCACTTTACACTTACATTGCATTATTGGACGAAAACCCTTGCATGCACCATGGGACTGTCGGAAAGGTAAATTTTGAGGAGGATCTAGGGGTGTATCACACATGGCATCCCAAATTTGGATACCCAGGGCCAAAATCATATATGCAGAATAGTAAAAATCATGGTGATAGGTCCACTTTAAGGAAGGCCAAAAATCCTTGTAACAGAGTAAAATCTAAAGGACTCCAGGGCCGGGTTGCAGTTTGCCCCTGGGGTGTCCAGACTTAGGATGCCCCGATGTGTGAAACTCCCGGGATTGCTGGTATACACGCCTTGTGAATTGACCCCATGGCACAGGCCTCCGGCAGCATCCCCAGCACTCCATTAGCTAATTGTAGCACCCGCCAGCATATCTATATGGCTGGTGGAGTGCAGCACTTAGTTCCATTCAGAACGCACACTGCCATAATTATGCACAGCAGTGAGTTCTGATTGGACGAGACATGCATTGTGGAAGTGCAGATCGAGGTGGGTTGGGCTCCCACCCGAATTGGGATGCCCCTGTAATGCAACCAAAGCTCAGGTTTTGGTCTGCTTTACATCCCCCTGTAGCGGGAGGGTTTCTAAGACCATAGCAGCAGGTTAGTTCACACCTGTAAGTGCGTATGTGACATAGAGTGTAAGCTCTGTGACAAACAGGGGCCATTGTGAATGGCATTCTGTCATAAGGCGCCATGGCATAGGTCACCACTATATTATATATACTATAGTATATTAATACACAGGGAGACGAAGCTAATGATACTATATATACTATAGTATATAAATACACAGGGAGACGAAGCTAATGATACTATACACTATAGTATATTAATACACAGGGAGACGAAGCTAATGATACTATACACTATAGTATATTAATACACAGGGAGACGAAGCTAATGATACTATACACTATAGTATATTAATACACAGGGAGACGAAGCTAATGATACTATACACTATAGTATATTAATACACAGGGAGACGAAGCTAATGATACTATACACTATAGTATATTAATACACAGGGAGACGAAGCTAATGATACTATACACTATAGTATATTAATACACAGGGAGACGAAGCTAATGATACTATATACTATAGTATATTAATACACAGGGAGACGAAGCTATGGAAACACAGCACATGTTCTGGAAACAGCTGTACTCAAGCATTGCCCCTGCGCCACACAGGACTGGCAGCATCCACACCCAGGGCAGAGGGGGAGCAGCACTGGCAGCTTCTGTTATTTACACAGACAAACATTCTAATGAGGAAGGCAGGAATTATTCACAGCAGCCGGCACGCTACGCAGTACATGCAGCCGACTATTAGAACATACAACGTGGGATGAACATACTTATCTCCCCCCACCCGCCACTGAAGTGGGACAGTCCAGACCCTCACTAATCATATCTCTTACCTGACCGCTCAGCAGCTGACCACTCAGTGGGCGGGGTCAGAGCGGGGCGTGTAAGGCGCCGGAATGACGTCATGCTCCCTTTCCAGTCCGCTGTGGATTGCGTGCAATGGCTTGCCATGGATACAGAGCCTGGTGACGTAGCACAATCCCTGCTGTGACTGTCACTTCAGACCGGCTTATATATGACTGATCGCCTATAGAGCGATCCCTAACTTTTGACATCATACATAAACAGTGGCGCTGAATGTAATGCTTTAAAACTTTCTGTCATTGCAGAGTCTCACTCATCCAGGCCATGGTGTATCCATACCTCCCAAGTGTCCCTGATTTGGAGGCACTGTCCCTCTTTTGACTGAGTGCCCCCCTTCCCCTCATTGTTCTCATTTGTTCCTCTTTGAGGTGTAACATGCAGATCTGCATCAATAAATGATAAATTTGCTTATTCAAAGTGTTTCTATTGTTTTATCGGTTACAATCTCCTATAGTGTTACATTCCTCAATGAGGGGTGTGGCCTAATGTAACATGTACATGGTGTATCTATAATGAACCAAGGCAACTAGACTTGTTCTATTTTTATTTCTTGTCCTAGAAGACGTTTTGCTAGTCATCTATTTACTGATTCAGAATCACTGGTACAGAAATCTTCAGTAATAGTGCTGTGTATAAGCACATATATATCAGCTACATCAAAAACCTGGTAACACCCAGCTTTACATTCTGACTCCTGGGCCGGGTTACTGCTTGCCCTGAATCATCCCAATTGGGAATTAAGCCACGGCGCATCCACAAGGCTCTGGCAGAATATCCAGTAGTCTTCTATCTGATGTGCACACCCCCTCCTGTCTATTCTATTGGCTAGGAGCAGCCAGTGGGAGGTGCGGTCATGAATATTCACAGCAGGGAGTTTTGATTGGATGAGACTCACTGTGGGAGTGTGCATTGAGGTAAGTGCAAAGGTGATTCTGGGCCTTTATATATAGGGGCATAGCAAATCCGCATTCTGGATTTTGATTACTTTAAAGTGGAAGTCCAGTCTTGGGTAACCCCTTCCCCAGGTGCTGAGGCCGGGGGCAGGAGTGGGGAGTTAAAACAGAAAACTTACCTCGCCAGGGATCCAGCACTGTCCCTGATTCTCCTGCGGCAGCCGCACAGACATGCATGGAGCGCCTCCCCCTGGTCTGTTCGCTCATTCACAGGTGGGAAGCCTGCGTGCATTCTCTTCAAGATGGCTGCACCCAACACCAAAAACACCAGACAAACCGCACAGGCTCATGGGCAAGGTAAGGCTTTTCTTTTTTTTAAACCCTGTGTCCTGCCATCTGATGCCTTGTCCTTCACCACTGGTCCCCCACCGCCTCAATCCTGGAGCCCCATGCAAAGTCGAGTCTGGGGGCCCTATTCAAAGACAAATTTTGTATAGTGAAATACAATATTAACGCACCTTGTCGGCAATGCAGCTGCGGCACTGTGGGAGCGCAAGCAAACATAGAGGGGCATCCTGGCATTGTCTGTCTAAGGCATAGGGAATTGTCCAGTAATTGCCCAAATGGCCGTCCAATTTCTCCCCCCTGTGGCATCCCAAACTAGGAAGCCCCACTGTGTGAAACCCCATTAAATTGCTGCACCCAGTCACCTAACCTCGTTCTAATGATGCATATGCAGGTCACGGCCTTGCTATATCTTTAGATAGACGCATACCCAGGGCAGCCATTTCTGATTGGCCGGCCAGGCACACCCCCAGAGGTGACCGGGGATGCACCATTTAACTCACTAGCTGCTGACATGTCCCAGCATCTTGCATAACTAAATGGAGCTAAGGGCACTGATTCAGCAGCAGCTGGCTCATGTAAGTGTACAGTGGCTTCCTATCTGCTGCACACTCTGCATTCTGTTAAACTGCACCTCACTCGCCGCAGCCCACCAACCTACTGAGTGCCATTATTTATTTTTAAACAAAAAGTTGCCACTAATGTGACCCTGCCTCTGGGGGACCCCTTGGCAGGTGGGGGCTCCATACATTTGCATTGTTGCGTGGCGGTTAGGCACGCCACTGCCTGCCACCTGCTGCCTCTCGCGACCTTGTCCTCCACTGCATGTCCCGCCACCTTGTTCTCTGCGGCCTCCCACTCCTGTTGCCCACTCCACTGGGGGACAGGAAACTAGCCGCGGTGCAGGGTGGTATGTCATGCCACCCTTGTACCACAGCGCTTTCAACACACAATTGTGTGCTGCACTTTCTTTGTGCGCTTCCACCGCAAATGCGATGGACTGTCCAGCCACAAAAAATACAAACCTTTTGTCCACCTCAGTTCATCATTACAATCCCTGGGTCCGATTGCCTGTCAATAGCGATGCCATCAGTCACAGTGACGCTAGAATTTTCCCTCTATTCAATGCAATAGAAGGTGTGTGCTGAGGCCTGGACTTGGGACACTATCTCACACAAGCCAGTAAGTTTCTGAGCGTCGGAGTGGGAGTGATCACACAAGCACAAAAAGTGAGTATCCCTTTAGCTTTTTAAAGGTCCCTTCAGGTGCTGAACCCCTAAAGAGGACCAAAACCCACCCTGTCTATGAGACTCCAGGGCAGGCATACTCGGTGTCCCACTATGTGAAAACCCCCAGATCGCCTGAAAACTTACATTTGTTCCTGGTCCAACAGCGCATGTGTGAGCAGTGCCCGCATCCCTGCTATCCCTTTAGCAGGGTGCGTGCCCGTCGGCACAGACACACTCCCTGTTAAAGGGTAGCGGGGGATGCATCCGCCAGCGGACGCAGACTCATCCGAGTGCACTGATTGGACAAGCGGATGCACATGTGTCGTAGGACCGGGAAGAGGTGAGTTTGTTTGGGTGATCTGGGGGGTTTCACACAGCTGGGCACTCCAGATCAGGGTGTCCCAGGGGCAAGGACTAAAACCCAGGATAGTCAAAATCCTGGGTTTTTGTCCACTTTAAACCAAACCAACACCCTGAAGTTGTAAAGCTCCTCCCTTCCTGCTAACCGCATTCCTGCATCCATCCTGGTGTCTGTGATGAAACCCGTCTCTCGTGTCCCTGGCTGACATCACTGTCACGTAGTACTTTTCGTTAATATCAGTTCCAATGCTGACCAGCTGTTATGGCTCTTTCACTATCATCCAGGAAGTCGGTCCCATATTCCACCCGATCTTCTGCTGCCATGTTTCTGAAGTCCGGCACTGATGTGCGGCACTGCCCAAATATGTCACTGGATTCCGGGACCTGATAAGTTTATTTCCTTTTTTTATTTAAGACTTGCTTCACCGCTAACAGAGGGTGGCAGGGCAATGTAAAAGTTGGTAAACATGGCTAGAGTGGCCCTTTAATAGGCTGGACAAGCCCTTTAAGTGCTACATCCTGAAGTTGTAAAGCCCCTCCCTTCATGGCTATCTGCTTTCCTGCATCCATCTTGGGGTGCCCCCCACACTTTTTACTTTTCAAGGTCCCTCACAGGCTTCTGGCCATTCTACAGTAAAAAAAAAGGGAAAAAAACTTGCGGAACCAGCAAATAACAAGGTTGGCCTGTTAATCCCTCTTTAGCCCCGAGTGATAGTAACACATACCGTCAAAAAACCAAAGCTCGGCTATAAAATCCTAAGCCGTTGGTACAGGGTACCCCAGGCGTTGCACCGTATCTACCCGTCAGTGTCCCCCCTCTGCTGGAGATGTGAGAGGAGTCGTGGCTCCCTGTTACATATCGTCTGGGAATGTGAGAAGATAAAGCGCTTTTGGGAGGACAATGTAAAGTGGATCCGTAAGACCATCTCTCTCTCGCCGGAGGCCCTCCTCCTACACTCAATCAGAGGCGCGGTCGGGAAATACAGGAAATCTTTGGTGATCCACTTGGTGAATGCAGCCAGGGCATGCATTCCTGCCCGATGGAAGTCCCCCGCGCCACCCTCCATTAGTGACTGGATTTGAAGGGTGGAGGACATTAGGCGAATGGAGGACCTGACGGGGCTCCTCAGATGTACAGAGGAGAGACACTGGCACCTATGGTTGCAGTGGACCCTGTTCACAGAATCAGATGATTGCAAAAGATTGCTTAATGAAGCTTGAGCTGGCCGGAGAGGCGGTTGGGGGGTGACATTGGTGCAGGGCGCCCGACAAGGACCGTGCGACTTTGGCCCTTGGCTGTCAGGGAGGTCTTTGGAGGCGTTATTGAGGATGGCCCTGGCAGGCGATGGGCTGGGGGGGTGGGGGGGCTCAACCCGTCCATCCCCTCCCTCGTGCCCCCTTCCCCCCTCTTCCCCTTCTTTCCCCTCCTCCCCCTCGCCCTCCCAGGGCCCGCTCCCCCGCCCCTTGTTTCTGGTGGAGGGGGGCAGTGGTGGGGTGTGGGGGGACGGGGGTAATCTTCCTTCCCTTCCCTAGTTTTTTATCCTTCCCCCTATTCTATAACAAAAGCTAATGGGGAGAGGCTGCAAGGCACTTAATTTAGAGTGGGCAAGAGAGTCTAATCACCAGGATGTCAAAGTGGGTATGAGAATGTTAAAAATGCAATTCTGTGAAATACTCACCTGTAGAATTGATATTATTTGTATACAGTACGTCCTGCTCCAGATATAGTACTTACACTTGGGTTATCCTCCGCCAGATGGTGCTGCACTGCAGAGACATGCAAAAACAGGCTCCTCCCAGCCCCTCAAATACCCAGGGACCTCCCACAATCCCCAGTATTAAAAAGCAGTGAACAAGAACCCGGGAGAATTTAACCACCAACTGGTAACTATAAAAATGATAACAATCACCATACAGGGGATCCAGAATAATGTAAAAACCAGGGTGGGGTGGAGCAGGACGTACTGTATACTAATAATATCAATTCTACAGGTGAGTATTTCACAGAATTGTATTATTCTTAGTATACAGTACGTCCTGCTCCAGATATAGTACTTACACTTGGGACATCCAATAGCAGTATCCATTAGTAGGGTGGGATCCCCAACAAAAAAGGCAACAGCAGACAGTTAAAACCACTGTCACCTGCATAACCTTGCGGCCAAAACAGCAAGAGCGGAGGCCCTAACATCAACCTTGTAAAACCTGGAAAAGGTATGAACAGAAGACCAAGTAACGGCCTAGCAAAACTAGTTCAACAGAAGCCTGGTGCTGAAAAGCCCAAGAGGCACCAAAAGCACAAGTAGAATAAGAAGTAAAGCGAAAAGGAAAGACTCTTCCCCTTAGTGGAATAGGCCTGAGCAACAGCCTGACGAATCCAATCGCTAACAGTAGACTTGGCAGAAGCCAAAAACCCTTTCCTAGGACCAGACGGAACCATCCCATCCAAGAAAAGACCAGGCCCAAAGCCGCCTAACCCCCCGAGAGCAGACGAGATCGGGTACATTCAGGATGGAGTGTCCGTAGGCCCAAAAGGAGCATCAGTTCTCCTAAAGGACACAGTGACAACCAGAGTAAAAACTTCCAACACCTGTTCAAGGAATGCAGAACCCTTTCCTCAGTGTTGCTAGGAATAAGGCACAGAAGGAAGAGCAATCAATTGAATCAAAGAACATAAGACACCAGAAGTCCGCTTAAGGCGGAACACCACCGTCCTGGTGTATCTTCAGAAGGGCAACCTTGAAGGCAAGAACAGCCAGACAGCATCCTGAATAGGACCAAAGGGGAAAGCCCTGCAAGGCAGACAGAATCAAATTCAAATCCCAACAGGGACCATAGGATTACATGGGGGACGCACATGAGTAACCCCCTGAAAAAAGTCTTAACCAAGGAAAACTGAACAAAAGACTTCTAAAGGAAGGCGGACAGGGCAGAACCTGACCCTTCAGAGTACTGATTTAGAGAACCAACTCCAACTCATGCTGTAATAACTCTAGAACCCTGGGAACAGAGAACGCCCGACAGGGAAGAGACCTAGACTCACATCAATCAATATAACAGATGGAAGAAGAAGAAGAAGCTTGCTCCTAGTCTTCACATAGTCTCAATCACCGAGACAGATAAGCCTGTCTCCATCAAGATGGAAGTTTCAGCAGTCAGGCCGTCTAGGCCAGAGTCCGTAGATTGGGGTGACGTAAAGGGGCCCTGAGTGAGCAGAGCTGGCACTCCTGGCAGAACATACAGATCTACTGCCCTCAGTACCACGTCTGCGATCCACACTCTACTAGGCCACCCGGGGGCCACCAGAATCACTGGTCCCTCCTTCCAGAGAAATCCTGCTCAGAACCCTGCCTAGCAGGGGAATGGAGAAAAGACATACAGAACAGAATGTCCAGCCATGACATTACCAAGGCATCATGACCACGGCCAGAGGATCCTGGGACAGGGAAACAAGGGCCGAGAGCTTGTGATAGTGACGGGACACAAAAAGATCCACAACTGGTTGGACCCCATAATGACACAGGGATTAGCACATCCTGTCGCAGAGGGACCCCCTCCGGAGCAAATACCACTGATATGCAGGGAACATTGTCCTCCCACCCAGATTATAGACATTTCCTGGAGGACCCTCCTGCTCCAGGTCCCTCCCAGATGATTAATGTAGGCCACTGTCGTCAGACAGACCGAGCGCCCCTGAACGGGCAGGCCCTGAAGAAGAGTAGTCAAGCGAAATAGAACCAACCTGAACGCTCACTGTTTCAAACATGGATAGGTGTATGGACCTTCTAAGGGCCCCACCTCCCCCAGAACCGCAGGTTCAGAAGAAACCCCCCCCTTCGACCTGATAGATTGGCATCCATGGTGACCGTCTTCAGGAAGGGGCAAGAAGGGAACTGCCCCCAGACAGGTTCCTTGAGTTCATCCACTCCAAGAGGGACCTCCTCACCAGGGGGGAAGGCACACAGACCCTGTTCCAGGGATGCTGGATCCCTGTCCTGTACTAACAATAGAAGTTGCAGAAGGGCCCAGGGGGAACTGAGCATAAGGGACCTCTTCTGAGCAAGCCACCAACGGGCCCACCAGCTGCATCCCTGCCTGGTAAAGGGACGGGGACAGCAATGAGGGACTGAGCCAGTGCAACCAGATTGTCCACTTTATTGCTGAGGAAGGAAGATTCTCGCCTGAACCGAATCCAGATTCATTCCTAGGAATGAGGTTACCGATTAAGGGGACAATGAGGACTTGGGGTGATTGATCACTCATC
Organism: Gastrophryne carolinensis; assembly: GCA_027917425.1. Classification (NCBI taxonomy): domain Eukaryota; kingdom Metazoa; phylum Chordata; class Amphibia; order Anura; family Microhylidae; genus Gastrophryne; species Gastrophryne carolinensis. Next base: position 214,480,635 of record CM051240.1, read on the forward strand.
CAAATGACTCCCAGTGGACACCACCAGCCGAGTAACCAACTTAGCCTGACGTAGAGACTGGGAAGTGAAAAAGGATGTCCAGATAGGTCATAGCGCGAACGCCCCTTGGTCTCATCAGAGATATCACCCCCGTCAGCACCTTGGTGAGCACTCTGGGAGCTGAAGAGAGGCCAGGTAACAAGGCCACAGATTAGCAGTGTTGGAACTTCCAACACGAACCTGAAGAGCCTCGGTGTCCAGAAGACACAGGGAAGTGAACAGAAGCATCTTTGAGCTCCACAGACGGCAAGAAGCCCCCTGAGCGCAAGGCGCTGATGGCCCAACCCAGAGTTTCCATGCAGAAAATGCCTGTAATTGGTGAATTGCCGCAAACTTGTGAATCCAGAATGGGCCAGACTGACCCATCCTTTAAGGGGACTGTGGAAAGGTTGGTGTAGCGGCCCCTGCCTATTAAGGGCAATCTGCAAGTGACCCCCAGACCCCGCAGGCCTTGCATGGCCTGTACCAATGCCTGAACAGAGGCAGGGACCAGGAGTACCCTGATAATCATGGGGGAGGCCGCGCAGCAAACTCTAACCTGTATCCGGAGGACACTACCTCCTGAATCCACCAGAATGAGGCGTGATGCCTCCTGACCAGAGCAAGGTGCTGCAGCCATCCCCTCACCCGGACGGGCGAGGGCGCCCCATTATTCTTGAGGGGGTTTGGTGGAAGATTTAGGCTTAGCCCCGCCGGAGGGGCCAGGGCGTTGTCTAATAGCCCCGCTCACCTGCGAGAGAGTGATACTTCATGTCTTCGCAGTCAGCACTGCAGAGAAATCTGGGGATTGTGGGAGGTCCCTGGGTATTTGAGGGGCCGGGAGGAGCCTGTTTTTGCATGTCTCTGCAGTGCAGCGCCATCTGGCGGAGGATAACCCAAGTGTAAGTACTATATCTGGAGCAGGACGTACTGTATACTAAGAATATGACAGCTTATTGGGCTATATCTGTATTGCTCCTTGAAAAAATGTGTTGTTAAAGTGGACCAACACCCAGGATTTTGACTATCCTGGGTTTTGGTCCACTTCCCGGGTGCCCCGCTATGTAAAACCCCCCAGATCGCCTGATTCTACTCACCCCACTCCTAAACGCATGCGCGGCTGCTCGTCAAATCAGCGAGCTCGGAGCCGCTGAGGTATGCGTCAAAGCCGCGTCTAACCTCAGCAGCATTGAGCACGCTGGCGGGCGCATCTCATGCTTCCCTCTAACATTCACAAATGGCCGACTAGGGCACGCGCCCTGCTAGAGAGAAGCGCGAGATGCGTCCGCAGCCCGCGCATGCTCACGTCCTGGGGGGGCTCACACAGCGATCTAGGATGCCCCTCAGGGAGGGATTTAATCGAATCTATAAGATTTCCGGCCCGATCAGGCTGGGTGTTGGTCCACTTTAATGACTTGTCGATCTTGCTGTGTCTTGTTGCCCTGTTCATCTCAATAAAGATTTATTGTTATAAAAAACCAAAGCTCAAAACACAAACTCAACTACAACACATTTTGCAAAAGTCTTTTATTGTATCCGTGCCACACAAACTAGTGAAAAAACTACCCTTTTCACAACATTTTTTTTCTTTTAAATTAAACAATACTTCAAGTACAATTGGTACAAAAAATGTTGGGTCTTTTTTGCCTCTGACAGGCCACTATACCACACAGTAAATAAAACACAGTGGTTACAAATGCCTTTTCTTTTATTCTTTTTATAATTAATATTATTACTGTTTGTTTGTGGCAAGTCAGATGAAGGGAAATGCACCTATGAAAAAAATACTGCGTTAAGAAATTTATGGTTTTGTTTCACATGGATACCAATGAGTATACATTTTTTTTCAGGCCTACTTGGCGTTAAATCATGTAACAAAAATAGAAAATAATAAAATAATATAAAAATAATACAGAAATAAAATAAAAAAATCGATAAGACAAAACATCCCCTACACCCTGTTTAAAAGGCAGGCACTACCAATATTAGGGAGACTCCACAGTGTCGGTAGAGGATACTGTACAAGCTATAGGTTTGATATTCACCTGACTAAAATAATAATGCTACAATCCTTCTAAAACAGACATCATAAGCAATGCCTGCAAACAATATGTACACATCATACATATTAAACAAGACTTAATATAAACAAGTGTGAACAGTATATACACATCTGTTGTCTTCACCATCTTGAAATACAGTTTGACTACATGAATGATGCAGCAATGTATACTTATATAAATGTACTAATAACTTTACAGTAAAGTTCCGTTTTGGTGCAATTTTAGCACATCCATGTAAACAGTTTTACTTGGCTTATTTTTTATTTGATTTTTAGTGTTTTTTTATTTTCTTCAACATTCTCAATGTAATTTTTAAGATTTAAAGCAATATTTCCTTATTCTTCCTTTTCACAGAAAACGAAGATTCCGTCTGCCCTTGACTTTATAAATAATCCATAAAGTTAAATACATTCACTAACAATGAGCTACAAAGTAATAAAAAAATAAACCAAATAATATTAAAACAATAAAAATAGATATTTATCAAAAGGGAATGGTTCGTTTCCCCCCCGATACAGCTCTGGCGTTTGAAGAATCAGTGCGTTTCAATATTATTATTATTATAAGTTGTGTTTTTTTTTTTTTTAGCTATTGCACTACGATACTTTCTTTATTTTTCTTACAGCTTTCTTTTGGGGTGTACGTTCCTTTTACTACGCAGAGGTAGTGCTTGGTAAAACGCACAGGCCAACATAACAAAAAGGAAAAATGATTTGAAGAGAAGATAAGGAGCGTCATTGTGTCAGGAGTGATACTGGAAACGCTTTGCCGAGGGTAGTTTCCATTTTGTTTCAGAGGCATTATTTTAGTTGCTGGTCTTGTAATCCAATGTTGGGGGGGGAGGGGGGGGTTAGAGGTGTGAAATGTTTTCAGCTCCCGTTGAAAAGCTCTGTCCATCGTTTTTCAAAATGTGTCCGCATTTTGTGTCCTGCTCTGCCAATTTCCGATTCATCTTCATTAAAGGTTTCACAGTTATTAAAAACAAGCCTGACATCCAGAGCGAAAGCCTCAAAGTTTGAATACCTAGAATAAGTACAGCAAGTTTTCTTTTATACATTTTTATCATTTAATTTACATTAAAAAGGCATTAAAGGGACTGTCCAAACATAAACCCAAAGAATGGCTATACTTACCTTTTGTCCCTCACAGCTCTTCGGTCCTGCTTTGGTGTTTTAAAATGTACTGATCAGCAAGATCAAGCAACCCACAGTGCAGCGCCAGTCTATTCTCTGCCTCCCCCAGGATGGAATTTTGCCTCTCTGCATGCCCACTCCATTCAATTACAATAGAGGGGATGTGCAGTCTTAACTTCGGCACGCCCCCCTCTATTGCAATGAATTGAGACAGCATGTGGGGGGTGTCAAACTGAGAAATGTGCTGTATTAGTAAGTTTAAAAACATCAGACCTGAGCACAAGTCCTACAGTAGACAAAAGTGGAGTATAGCCTTTTTGTGTTTATGCCTGAACAAACCTTTTAATTCATTTAATTGGACCTAAACCATTATGCCGATGAGGATCCTGGTCCACAGGGACGCTAAACAAAGCTAACTGACCCCTCTTGCCACTGGTAAGTCCTACAATGACCATAGGGTCAAGGGTCCATGTGACAGTATCTGGCACACTGCAACACCCTGTGTGCCCCCTCCTAAGTAAACAGCCTGCTCTATGTCACAGCATCCCAAAGCTGCATATGTTACCCATGCTGCATGCATCTGCATCAGCCGACATCCCAAAGCCATGGCTGTGCTGCGCATGTGTAGCGAGATCAAGGCTCAAGGTTATTATATTGAATTTCCATCAGGTTTCACGTGAATCGGAAAGCCTAGGGAGGGGGGGGGGATTTCACGCAGCCCTAGCATCTATTAGGTTCTACCAGACTGCTTTTTGGGCACAAACGGGGTGTATTTAGCTCTGCGAAGGATGAAGGCACCACCTGCTCACCTGTCAAGAGGGTTTTGCCCTGGGGGGGGGGGTCAGTCTTCCACAGGGCACCTTCCAAGTAGGGTCAGCCCTGCCTTCAGGTGGGGCGATAAGTGGGGCGATGAAACCCGGATTGACTGATGCAGCTTATATCTATTACTATTAAGCAGGCAAGATTTTTCTGACAAACCAAGGTGAGCATTCAATAAAGCCAGCTGATAAAAACTGCAGCTTCCTGTCATAATCAGCACAAAGTGCAGCATAAAGGTCTCTAACACGTCCTTTCATCTATATTTCACATAGATAAAAAGCCTGACGTCTCGTCATACTTACTGCCCACTGCTCAGCTTTTCTCGGATTGTTCCAAAGTCCATGGGCTTCTTAATGACCTTTCTGTAGCCAGGAACGAGTTTCAGGTTAACAGGAAAGAGAAAAGGCCAGGCATCCTCGTGAGACTCCATCTCAGACAATATTGTACTGAAAAGATAAAATGAGAATCTCGTCACTGTATCGGATACAAATAATGATTTTCCAGCTGCGCCTGGGACTACATGACATTTTGTTCAAAGTCACCGTCACATTCTGGTTGCAGCTTTCAACCATCAAACTTACAGACAAAACCCAGTGTGAGCTTTTTAGAGTCAAAATGGAATTAAAGAGGAACACCACCCTGAGTTTTCATTCTTTTCTATGTGAAAGCCTCTGGACTGCCGTAAAAAACTCCCCTTCATGCCATACCACGGCATGTGGGCAGGTCCCTGGCCAATCCCCAGCTATTCACAAATGCCCGCTGCAGGTACGCACCTCAGATAGAGGTCAGGGGGCATGCGGCTCATGCATGTGCCATGGGATTGCAAGCTACGTGAGTATAATGGGTGACTGGGGAGGTCCAAAACTGGGACACTCCATGAATGAGAAAATCGGACTTAAACTCCAGGGAGGACATTGTTCATCTGTAAAGGAAAACTCCCTTTTTGTCCGGTACTTGGTGTTCTGCCTTATTGTTTTCCTCTTCTGGAATGTAAGATAAACATTTGGGTTTCAGCATTGTGCCCCAATATCTGTTATTTCCTTATCTGCATGCTGTTTCCAAGTTGCTTAAACCGGACCTTCACTATGAGTTATTGAAAAGCCCAAACCCTTAAAAAACAATTCCCCAGCATCAAAAATTAATATATTTTAAGTTTTTAGTCACTTATAATTTTTTCCCCCACTGGGCTGCAACTCTGTTCAGGCCTTTAGGATATGGGCGCCGCCATCTTGACTCAGAAGCATCTCACTTACTGAGGAGAGGAGAGTGGGATAAAGTACAGGGGAGTGGGTTATAGCTGTGCTTTGCTCAGACAAAGCAGAGCTAGGGTCAGGAAAAAGTCATCAATCCCAGAATGCAAAGCAGCACAGTCAGAAGGCACTTCCTGTTTGCAGGCTGCCTGATGTTCCATGAGCCACCATCTTGGATGTTTAAAGGCTCATAACATGCAGTAGTTGCAGGTAGGATGATTTTTAACATGAGCAATCTGTATGTACAGGGTGTGGGAAACATATAAGATAGACTCTTATTCAGGGTGAAGGACCGTTTTAAGCCCCACATTCTTTCCACTGTAGCAGGTGAGCTAATCAGTAGGAGTAGGAGTAGGAGTCCACTGTGTTTAACACCCCCAAGTAGCCACAAAACCCACCTTTTTACTGGCTCTCATGGCGATGTAAATAGCTTGCGGCAGCATCCTCAGCATTTCTGCGCTGAGGCGCGCTCCCACGGATGGCTATTCAGATAGGCTGGGCGCCCAGGGATGACGCTGCTCTGGCTTCCTATTGCCGAGTTGCCTGCATGCAAACAGAGCCATTTACCAAGCAAATGGCACTGATTGGACGAGAGCCAATGCATGCGCCATGGGATGGGGAAAGGTAAGTTTTTACAGGCAGTTGCAATGTCTCCTGGGCAAGAAACAAAACTTGGGACAGTGAAAATCCTGGGTTTTGTTCTGCTTAAAACACACAAAGCTTAGAAGAAGAATACATGGAAAACATGGAAAAATTAAAATGGCATTGTAAGAATAAGAAAAAGAAATTGGGAAACCATGAGATACTGCAGACGGCAGCAGAGATAACATGAAAGACAAACTGTAAAAATAATAAATCTGTAGAGCAACAAAAAGAAAATGAAAACATTCTACAGCTGACCCAAGCATGGATTAGAACCCTAAACTCTCTAATTTAGAGTCTGTCACTTTACCAACTGAGCCATCTATCTAGCTCCAACCAAGTTAGCCTTCTGACTTCATTTATAGAACCAACAGCAAAGAGACAGAAACACATACATATCTCCACCCATCGCCCTGTCACTGCCCCCTCCTCATCCCCACCTCCCTCTAGCTGCGCCGCTCACCTCACAACGCTCACCTTAGTGTTGTGGGTTGGACCAGAAGCATCTTATTTTGTGTATTCCCACCATGTGTTCCCTCTGAAGGGAAGCCCCTAAAGCAGTTGGCTGAGTAGTTCAGGATATCTTTAGCAATGTGTGCTAGTACCAGTCACCACCCTGTGAGCTGATTCAAGGGTGGTAATATTGATTGAGAATTTATTGGTAACAGCCCCAGATATCTATCCAGTCTTGCCTTTCCATAACCTGGTCCGGATCTACTTCTCACTTGGCCACGTAGCCATGTTGGGACCCAGGCGAGAGTTCTGTGAAAGCAGAGTATATGTAGGAATTCAAACCTGAGGTGGGGTTGCTTTTCAGACAGAGCCGTTCCAATTGGGCAGGTCAGACCCTGAGGGTTAATTTTTTATGAATGGGGTCAGGCCTTGACCTTTTTTTAGTGGTTTCTTCTCAGACACATGTAGTGCAAGTGCATCTTTAAAGGGTAATTCCACTTCATGGACTTACCCCACGAACTCTAGCCTGCTGTATCTAAATGTAATGAGTGTCCCCTGCAGTAGGAGAAGTAATAGATTTATCAGCTGAGAGGCAAATAAATGTCACTGATGAAAATAAATACAGTTGCCAGAGCAGCTGGCAAATAATACTTGTCCTTTAAGTCTGACGGGCAAGTCCATGAAAGCAAACCTACCCTTTAAGGGCTCTAGTAGACGATCATTCATGGGATTCTTTGCCTTGCAACCCCAGGGACATATCAAAGCAATTATTTGTCTGTGGAGGGCGGTAGACTTGCTTTCTAATCTGTATTCAAATTAAAGGCTCTAACCAGGCTAGAAAAAAAAATATATTCACTTTTTGTCCCCCACAGCTTTTATGTCTAGCTCCGTTGTTAACAAATTTACAGATCAATGAACACCCTAATGTGCAGTTCTAGTCTCCATCCTCCAAAATTATACCCCTATGCATGCCCACTTCATACATTTCCTAGGTAGGAGTCCCCCAGCCATTTGCAAATACATGATCTGGAATGGCAGGGCCTGTTGGGAGTTTTAGTTCAGCTGTGAACTTAGGGAATAAAAGTAGTTGAGAAAATGAAGGGTTAAATGCTGTTATTTTTCTTATTACATTCAATTGAATTGAATTGAATAAATTGTGTAAGGCACGGTAAATAAAAGGTCTCACCTGCAGATAGCCAGCTCCTTGGGGTCATCTTTGATGGTAGTTTTGGACTTCTTACATGCCGATGGACTTTCTTGTTTTAAAGGACTGCAGCTATTTTCCTCTATTTTTCTTTTCTTGGCATCTTTGCTCCCTTTTTTGGCAGAACCTCCAGTTACTGTAGCATTATCATCTTCTGCATCCACAGGAGCCTTTTTTCCCTTCTTCGCCTCTGAATTTTTCTTCCCTTTAAGGTTGGCCTTCTTCATTTTCAAGGTCTGCCCACTTGCCTGCAATACAACACATCTAATTTAGACAATGACAGCCCTGGATTCAAGGAGATTTTTTTGGTCTGGGCATTAAGTAGTAAATATGAATAATAAGGGGCACATTTTTGTCATCCAAATAAAATACATGGGGGGGTGGAGGTGTAACAGTAAAAGTAAAGTGACACTTTTTTTTCGATTCAAATACATCTTTATGTTGAGGACCATGATTGCATGTATAGTGACGTACTGTATGTACCTTGGCAATGCAGGCTGGACAGAACCAGTCACCATCTGGTATTGCAGTGATTTTGGGTCTGTGGCAGTACGTGTGACATCCTTTATCACATCCATCGCATAAAAGCAGAAGTTCCTCATTGTCTCCTTTCCGGCATATTTGACAAAACTACAAAAAAGATAGATATACACTATAAGGCAATAAATATCAGCTAGTACATGCTAGTTTGCAAACATTTGCAGTGTATCGCTTTACATTTGTGTTGCTTTAATTTGCACTTATTATACTTAGTTCAGTTTGTCCAATCTAATAAAATGATGGCGCAGAATACAAGCCACCAATACCAAGTAACATTTTTTAAATTTTATCTGCATTGTACCAGAACTGTACTATATAAAATAACTGTTTACTGACTTGTTCTGGAAGTAAACAGTAGTCACACATATATAAAACTGCACAATGTTAATGAAGCTCCATAGCTCATGAGCATCAGAGCTGCATTAGCATTGTGCCCTTTTTATATATGCACATATATTTTTTTTTATCTGCATCTCTTAAAAGAAAAAAGCATTTTATGTTTATGTGTTTACAGTCACATAATAAATACATTTCCATCTTGTGTTCTACATTCATTTACAAGCATAGCATCCCCCTACACAGCAAACATCAGGCCTGCACTTTACAAAGATTCCTCTGGGAGATTGAGGCTTGCTGGGTTGAGTATAAGAGACCACAAGAGACCAAGAAAGAGTGAGTGCTGAAAATGTAGCCATTTTTTTAGCTACATCTCGGGTCTGGCAGCTTGGCCCTTTTAGTATAATCAAATTTTATTGGTTTCAAAAGTAGCGGGTACTGAGGGGGTACAGAAGGCAAGAAGGGGAGGGTGTGGGGGGAAGGGGGTATGACATACATATTCCACAATTAGGTACATTACCAACTTTACATCCCGCCACCTTCAATAATTGAGACCATTCCTTCCTATGCCTAGGCATTGCCAATATCGAGCTGTAAACTAAAATTGAGTCATGATGACAGTGTCCTAGTTCTTATGCCATTTCTGCTTAGGGGATTGGGTAAGGCTAGGCATGGGGGGAGGGGGGTTATGAGGTTGGGGAAGTGAGTGAACCTTGGCATTTGACAGGAGTGCTCTTGGCAGGGCGGGAGGTTCTAAAGAATGGGGTGAGATAAGACCCAAGATCATATTTCGGGCCAACGTTCCAGCGTTGATACCTACAAGGTATGTGTCTGGACCAACAGTGGCCCGGGGGAATTCCAGGTTAGTGAAGAGGCATCTCCCTCGCGGTTCTTGGGCCTATCTACTAGGTTGTATCAAGGATGGAAGGGGCAAATCCTGGTAATCCAACCACCCTGCCCAGGTCACCAAATATCTATTTGTGGCTTCTTCATCACTAGCAATTAGACTTTCCATATAGCGGATCAGCTCTAATTCCTGTATCCATTCTGTCAGTGTGGGGGGTCTTGTGTCTTCCAGTGTCTTGGAATGATAGCCCTCATGGCTGCCAGGAAGTGCCTTAAGATTTTTTTTAGAGCTAGCTATGGAGTTCTGAAAAAGAGACAAGAGTGCAGCTTGGCCCTTTTGATGCATCAGCTAGTGCTGATAGTGTGCTTCCAGACAGGGTAGTGGTCTGCTGATGCTGTGCTCCCCACCACCCAAACAAGGGAGCCCACTCTCTGTCTGGCTGCCCTAAAACAATCTCTGATACTGCCGAAAATGGCCAAGCTGCAGGACTTGAGACTACAATATATCATGGTAGCAAAGGGCAGATAAGCATGTAGCTAAAAAACAGTATAGCTTTAGCCAACGCCACCTGATGCTTGACAGCGGAATAGCTTATTCTCCACCATCTGTAAGTTTGAAGACAGCAGAGCTGCATGGAGGAGCTGCTGGAGTGACAAAAGGTGAGACTTTTCACTTTTTTTATTTTCTTGCCCAGGGGACGGGGGCTTCCTCTTCCTTAGAGTCTGAAAGGTGGTGATATACATTCTTCTTGTCCTTGTGACATCCATGACTCATGACCCAAAAGGGCATTTGGCAAGATTAAAGTACATTTTCAGGCAGAAAAATAAGCTATACTCACTTTTTCTCCCACGCAGACCATCGCTCCTAGTCCAGGGCTGCAGCACTGACCTGAAAGGACTAATCCAGGTCCCTTGCTGCACGACACCATGCAAATCTGCATTGAATGTGCCCAACCCCCAAAAAATTGTTGCCTGGGAACTTTATTACATATATATATATACATGAACTGAGGTCATACTGAACAACTTACAACTTTCATGATGGATTTCTCCCATGCAATAGATTTCTGCAGTTGCTGAATGCAAAATGATACTTGTGCGGCGCTTCGTGCCTCTGACAGTGCTTTTCTCCAGATTTTCAGTCCCGGAGCAATGTCATCCTCGGCCCTGAACAGACAATAATGGGACCAATTAAATGAAGTCAAGTCATTGATTAGAACAAGGTTAAAGTCACACTGAAAGCCAAGCGGTGACAAACAGGGATAAACAGCCAGTATGTACAACGTTAAGCAAATACAATTAATTTGGAGTGAGGGAGCCTTACTGTAAGTTATCTGAAATATACAGTACACTGTCTGTACCGGGTGTACTCAAGCATTATTCTATGCAGGCAGTATATATTCCAGACATTGAAAAAATATAGTCCAGGCTTCTTAGGAGTGTTGGAGTAAAGTCAGTAAGATACAAGCTTGATATATAGTATGTCATCAAATTGCTGACGTACAAAACACAGATTATTTGACAGAAGCACCATGCAGGATAATATGATCTTTAAAAAGACACACAATGCAACAGAGAGAACAAGCAAGAGATAACAGGCTCCACTGAGCAAAGAAGCACAATGATTGGTTATATATATTAATGTCAATGACCTACCCGTCACCATCACCATTAATAGATGGTGCAGGAGCAGGGACAGTAACTGTGCCCACATTATCCAGTTTGATCTGAATGGTGGTACTTAAGGGGCTCTTCAGATACCTTCTTTCAATGTTCCTCTCCAAGTCAGTCAGCCTGGTTACTGCTATATCTAGAGGGTTGTCGCTCCTCCGTTCTAGTGCACATGGATGGCTTCCTCCTTCCGTTGACTGTTCTCCATTATTTTCCATGTGCCTTTTAGTGACTGACTTATGCTCATGGTAAACCAAATCTTCTCTCTCGGAGTCAGGCTCTGGACACATCCAGCCCTAAGCAGCAAAAGAATTATAAGGAACATCGTTCACAATACATTTTATGTTTCTGGGAGTTTTTTGAAAGGTTTATATGACAAAATAACTTGTTGGGCATGCAGTTTGTTGATTGAAACCTTGAAGAACATCCCTGAGATCGCTTGATACAATCAAAGCTAAAAATTCCAACTGAAGGCTGAGGAAATTGCCATTGATTGGTTTCCTGCTGCTTTATAAGGACCTTCTTTTTTTAAAACAGACTTAGCTTACTAAATTAGACCACAGGGTCAACCCTTCCTCTGAATTTCCTGACCTGGCATATTAGATTAAAACTATAGTTCAGGCCACGTGACAAGTCCTTTTACTCAAATGCATCCTGATTCCTTTGCGGCCTAGGTCTCAAAACTTTTGACAATCATGGGTAGCCCTTTTTTTTACTCAATCACTATAGCGGTCATAGGTTGGCTGTTACAGTGATTGGGTTGCTAATATGTCACCCATTATCCTCTATGGTGTTGAACCTGCACTTACAGGATGTGGCTTTTATTATAGAAAGGTTTTACCAATCAGTCAAAGCAGGCAAGAAAAATGGATTGATTCACATATTTGGTTTTAACCCAGATTAAAAGTTAAAACTTCAAGTGAGAGACCTACAGTACTTAATAAGCAGTAAAAAACTAATGTCTAAATTGTTTATTTAATGGAGTTAAACGTGTTTAATGGGTTAAGCACTAATAAACATGCTGTCAACCTGGGCATAGCGAGCTATATTTACCTTCCCCCAGAACTGGTTCCTCAACATCTGTCTTGTTGCTGATCTGAATCATGTTCTGAACTTGGTGTTCTGTCCTGTCCCCTGATCCTACCATGAAGTGGATCAACTAGATGTTGCGATGAGTAAAAGCAACTGCTTGCTTGAGGACAGAAGCTGTGAAACCCAACAGTAGGCGAGCACAGAGGCACTACAGCCTACTGAGAATGCTCTTTAACAGAATGGCAGACAATAAAGGGACACAGTAGAAAAAAGGGAATACGCTATTCCCCCCTGCAGCAGCTTTCAGGCTTTCTACCGCTAGTTTCTGAGTTTGGATCTCCTGTTGCCCACGCCCGGCCCTGCCACCCCTTACACCAGTCCAGTGCATGCACAGGCGCAGTGACTGATATAAGGTGGAGCCACGACAAGCTTGCTGGCCAGGCACCCAAGGAATTCTGGTATGTGTGTGCGCTGCAGCCAGAAGTTGCTGCAGAGGAGAAAAGGGGAGTACCCTTTTATTTTTACTAAGGGTCTACACAGTCCCTTTAAAAGTGCACCCAAACCGTCCAAGGCAACTTTGTGCCAGGGAGGGTTCTAGTTCACAGGGACAATAAACTAGCCTAATGCAATCCCTCATGCATTCAGATGGCTCTGCATTAAGAGATTTTAACCTTTTCCAAGCAGAACTCCATCCGGGGAGTAGCTGGACACCTGTGTGGAGTCAATAACTACTTCACTGCAGTAGTTGTTTCTTGCTACCTGACATACAGTGCTCCATGCCCAGTTTTGGCTTTTATGGGCATCCTAAATACAGATGCTGGAGATAATTGTTAAAAGCAATCAATTATTTTTTTAATGTAGGTCAACTTGAATAAGTCCTGGTTCACTCTTAAGGAAACCTGTTGTGAAAAATATGGAGGCTGCCATTGCTGGCATTCTTTTTTTAAATGCTACTTGTAAACTCGGATGATCCCGGGACACAGTAAGTTTTACGCTACAGGACTGGAATGGAAGCGCTGCAGGGGACAAAAGGTTAAGGTGTGGGGTTTTTTGTTTGGACAGACCTTTTAATCAATGGCTGCTGAAAAGATTATAGCTTCTAATGTTAACCATTTAGGAAGTCCAGAGACCAGGCTTCCTCTGAGGATGGTGACACTCTTGGTTACCTTCACTTGTAAACTAGCCGAAACCACTCTTCTTTCCAGATCCTCAACTTGCTGGAGAACTGCGATGTCAACCTCTATCTCCTGGTCCTCCACAGACCAGTTCTCTACAATGTCACGTGTTAGCTCGCATTCGTCACGTCCTCTCATGTCTATGATAGCTGTAAAAGAAAATGTACAACCAGTTAACCCATAGAACATTCTATAGAATTGCTCTGCATACCTATACAGCCTAGACAGCACTCCATGTTTCCTGCAGACACTTACCCTCTTTGTTTTTCAGGCAGACCTGGGTGATGTAGTCTAAGTGCTTCTGAATTTGCTTTTGTAAAGACTTTTCCCGGATTCCTCTGGGATGCAGAACTTTCAATAAAGACTTCAGATCTTCCACATCTGTGATTCTCCACCAGCCAAACTGCATTTCTGTCAGTAAAAGCATAACCACATGTAAAATATTCATGAAATGAACAAGTGTTTAACAATTATCTCCTTGATTTCAGAGTATACAAAATGTAAAATTCATTTATAATATTCTTTCACCCGATTAAAGCGTACCAACACTCGTTCAGCGGCTAACGGGTGATGGTCCGAAACCCAGTGCATTGAAAGGCTGGGGGGGCATCCAGAATGCTGGAGCCTCCCACACATCACCCACCAGAATGCCCGAATTCTTGCCTCTTCCGAGACCCTCGGCCGGAAATGGAGCCCCGCAATTGGCCGCCGGGTGGTCACGTGGGTCTGGGGCTGCATCCTTGGCTTCAGATGCTGGAAAGCCTCAGCCACGACCCACCCACATGAGCGCCGGCCAATCACGAGGCCTCATTGCCAGACGAGGATCCAGGAACAGGTAAGAATTGTGGGTGTTCCGAAGAGTGATGTGCGGGGTTTACTGCTTATATGCAGTATCCTGTATGCCCCCCAGTATGTTTTAATGTGCCAGGTCCCAGGCCAACACCCGTTAGCCGCTTTGAGCTTCAAGAGAAGCTTTAAGAGAAATTTATCAACTGTAAAATTACTTAGAATTCTAAAAGGGACCCTTTAAATTCTAAAATACTCTCGTCCGAATGAAATCCTTTCCTTAGAGGCATCTGAATTTGGGATACCTGGCAGTGTAAAACTCCCTGGTATCCCTGTATACTCTGCTTAATCCTTCTGCCGTGGTGCTGCACCGGTCAAAGGGAGTGGGGATGCTTTGGGGTGCTGCACAGTGTGGCTAAGTTTATCTGCAACCATTTGATTGATTGGGGTCAGTTGATGGGGAAACCAGGGTGTTTCCATAAGGAAACCTGTTAAAGAGGGACAACTCATTTTAATCAGCCCGAAAACTATGCAGAAGGCGTAAATTTTATTTTGGAAATTGAGGTTTCATCTTGGGAGACTGGTTTCTGCATTGTACACATCTTTTAGTAGCTTTCACCTACAAGCAAATTAGTATACGCGACTTCACCCCCCTGCTGCCAAAATAAATAGAGGGCTCTGTTCTATTCTTTAAGACAGACAGAGCCCGCCTCTTACACTTAAATACCCCTATCTGTGCCCTATCTGTTTGAGAATGCAGGTATACCAATCAGCTCAACGTGCATACAGACAGTGCACGGATAAATGTATGCCAAGGGATGTCGTTCTATGTGAAATGAATGAGGAACTAGGTGAGATTTGTAATACTCTCTTTAACACACAGCACACACATCTTATTTAAATCTCCACACCAAAAGCAAACACACATCAGGTATAACATTTGCTAAAAATACATTTTAATCAATGAAAGTGAACTTTCACTTTAAAGCAGAACAAAACCCAAGATCCCGGGTTTTGTTTTGTGGGCATCTTGAATTGGGATGCCCGCCCCCCTTATCGCCCAGTACAACTCACCTCTTCCCAGTCCAATGGCACATGCGCAGTCTCTCGTCCAATTAAAGCCATTTGTCGTGACTTATGTCATTCGGCATAAGGCTCTGATAGGTTTCAGTGGAGAACGAGAGCAGCCACATCCCTAACGGCGCGCACTTCAACATCAGCCTATTTGAATGGCGGGGGTGGGAGCACTTGCACAGCCCGAGGATGCAGTGGATGCGGCCACTCTCGCTTCCCATTGTAAACAACCGGAGCCGTTTGGCCGAATTACATAGGCACGGCCAATGGCTCTGATTGGATGAGAGCCCGGACATACACCGTTGGGCCAGGGTAAGGTGAGTGAATACCAGAAACCTGGGAGGTTATCACACAGAGGGACATTCCAAATAAGAATTCCCAGGGGAAGACCAGTGGCCAGCCCAACCTGGGTTTCGTTCCGCTTTAAAGAAAAGCCAAATTATTATCAGACTGGACTGTCACTTCAACATCTAAACATTCTACAGTGCTTCAGAACTTCCTCTCATATGCTTTTTGCCAGGATTTCACACAGAAGTTCAGGCAACATCCTTCGTCATAACCGGTCTCTGTCTGTGTCATGGAGGAACAGCTTTTGAACCGAGAAAATACATTGAAATTCCAGCTTCCATGGCACAACAGAAGTTTTCTCTCCCCTGCTATGTGTAAGCTGTGATCTTAAAACAAATCCGCATGAGGAAGTGCACAGAACAGCACAGAAACAAAATGCCTAAGCTGTCAGCATCTAGAGAGTATATTAGCTGCTCCTCTGCATCAAGAAAAGTAGGTCAGAGATTATAATTGGTTGTATTCTCGGCATCAATGTTTAAAACAATATTCATCTTTTAAAAAAAACTCTTGACTTCCACTGTTTCACGCTGGCAAATGCCACCACAATGTGCTTAGTACAACATGTTCCAACTCCTCATTACTGACCTACTTGCAATGCAGAACTTGCTTGCCTTTTTGTTCCACACCCCATTAGCTAAAGAGATCCCCCTGAAACCGAAGTGTACCCAAAAGACAGCAGTGGGACTTGAGTTGTGGTCCACACTTGAGGGCTTACATGATTAGAATGAAGTGTCGGAAAACTGGTGCACCATCATAAACTCCAGCAGAAAGCAGCCTCCTAAATTGTAATGAAAGTCGAAAGTCAAAAGGTCTGACAAGCAGGGGGATGGGCCATGGTGTCAAACTAAAATGGAAGGCCTGATTTCCTAATCGGTTGTTGGTGGTCATGAACAAATGGGAGGGAATCAAGAATGTGCTTTCAGTTGTCAAATGGGCTTTGGCCTCCCTTAAAAGTGCAATTAGAAAAATGGTTCATATGCCCTGTAGACATATATCAAATGTACTTACGCTTATGCTTATAAGACATATGCCTTGGACATTAGCATAGTGTGTAAATTTGGTGTCAAAGACCCCTATTGAATATTTTTGAAGAACATTTTCCAAATATACAAAGCTGTGCAGGTGAAATATACAGAAAACAGGATATTCTACTTTTAATAATCCTATGGTTTGCTAATTGGTTGCTGGTGGTCATGAGCAAACAAGAGGGAAGCAGGGATGTGCTTTCTGTTGTCAACTGGGGCTTTGGGCCTCCTTTAAAAGTGCAATTAGAAAGATGGTTCATATGCCTAGTAGACACCTATCAAATGTACTGCTCAATCTCTGAAGCTTATAAGAGGAATGTGTATATTTGGTGTCAAGGACCCCTATTGAATATTTTCGAATAACATTCTCCAAAGATGTGCGGGTAAAGTTTAAAGAACACAGCATATTCTACTTTTAATAATCCTAAGGCAAGTGACCAGTAATAAAGGGGAGAGATCAAGTTACCTTCCCATTATTCTAGATTGTTTGCGGAAGTGTTGAGGATCAAGTGGATGGAGTAATTACTAGAAGAAAACTGGTGGTCTTTGTTTCTCCCTAGTCCTGTTCCCAAATCGGAGCTAAGGTCCGTTAAAAAGACTTTAGGTCTACTGAATACCCTCCCCTGGGGGAGGCTGATTTGGGTATTTCTGCTCTTTCACAACATCTATGGAGCCTGAAAATAGACTTAATTAGTCACCCAGCCCATGCATCAGCGTATGCGTCTCCCTGGCAAACACAATTTGAGAAGGCTGTGGTTGCCAACTTGGGGGTTTCTGGGGATACTTCCTAGTGGTTAAGGTGAGAAGTGCATTAGGTGATTTTAGAATTTCAGTCTGCCTCTACTGGACTTTTGTGTGGTGCTGAGGTGGTTTTGGGCATCAGAAATAGAAAAGAAAGCTTACTGCTGGCTACCTGCTCCCCCACCAATCAGAAGATGGCCCACCACAGCCATGATTAAGTGCCTAGCCAGCCAATCAGTGCAGGATCATATACAGTTTAGGGTTGTATATATTTTCTTCATCTCTTGCATTGTATGAATGTTTCTGTATCTAACTTTTTTGAAAACATCATTAAAAACAGACGAAACCAAGTCTGAGTGAGTTTGCTCACTATCCAAAAGTAACAAAAATCTTACCTTCTGGTATTGGTCTGGGCCTGGGGAAATCCATTTGTTTAGGTAATTCCACAGCTGGGGATGTCGTACAGATGGATTTGTCACTGTGGGACACTGGGGATTCACTTTTTCTTGTCGGAGTATTTGGAGTGAGAAAAGAGGGGCCATTTCCTTCCGATAATGCTGACAGTCCAAGGCCGGCCGTGGGGGGAGAAAATGGGAGATTTCCAGGAATGATAGGGGATGGCCATCCACAAAATTGAAGTCCCATTACTGGCAGGCCAGGCTTCATCTACATAAAATAAAGAAAATCAGTCATAAAAGTCTATATTTCCTAGTTACAGGGATGCTCAATAGAAAATTATGGTGACACACTGGGCTCAATTTATGATCAAATGCCAGTAGACTCTGTGCCTAAATCGCGTAATGTTATAGAGCCCACCAGTTGATAGGGCCAGTGCAGTCTTAGTAAATATTGTGGTTCTTGGGAGCAGCCATGATGGAATTACCTGCAGCAGTGCCCCGCTGTCTTCTATTGAGAAGAAGAAGCACTCTCCTCTCTATAGAAGACAACGGGGCTATTGCCGCAGGTAATTCCATCGTGGCTGCTCCCATGGACCACAAGAGTTATTTAGACTGGACTGGCCCTTTAAAGAAACCTGTATGACACATTAATTCACTCCACAGCCCCTAGTTCCTACTGAAATGCTACATACTTTAAATGTAAACTTCTATTTTCAAAAGAACACGGTGGGTCATTAAAGTTGACTTGGGCTAAAATACTTACTTCATCTAAATTTCTATGCTACTAATATTCCCCACATAACTGCCAATAGGCAACTGGGTTCACGGGATGGCTCAATTTGTCCCCATCTGGGGAGAACTTTTTACCTTAAAAACCCAATCAGAGGCATAGAACTTGATTGCAGGTTGAGGCAGAAAGGCTCTCAAATCTTTATGAAATACTTGCTTGGGGACCAGTAGGCTAAATCCGGCTCAGGTTTTTTGGTTTAGGGCATATTCTGACATTACCCCAAGTTGTGTTCTTTACCCCCGGGACATTCCGATTTGGGATTACCTGCTGTGTAAAACCACCCAGTAAAACTCACCTGTCCCCAGTCCTAGAGCGCATGCGCAGGCTCTCGTCCAATTGGCATGGCAATCAGGAGCAAAAGCTGCTGTATCCCCAGACGTGGGCACGATTCCACCCCTGCCAATCTAAATGGCTAGGAGCGGGAGCATGCCTGAGCCCAGAAATGCTGGGGATGTAGGCACTCTTGTTCCAAATTGTTTACAACAATGAGGAAGCCAGCCTGCTTGGGTTTTTTCCGCTTTAATTCCTGTAATGTATTTTTTGACGGGCAGGCTGATTCATCACTAACGCCAGGTAGCGACAGATGAGCGTCTGTAGCAGGCATTTTCAGAGCGCACGCTAGTAGTCGCTGTGCTCGTTAGTTTATAGTGACTTTATAACGTGAATACATTGTGAAGAGTCGCTATTTGACCAGTACAGCGCTGTATGGGAGCGTATGTTAGCGACTGGTCATAGCGACCAACATCATATTCAGCAAAAAAACAGCCTCACACACCTCCGGCGCTCAAAAATGCTTTGCTGTAGCCCAGAGCGCCGGAGGCTGTGTGATTAAAGGCTGTTTTTTATCATGTATCCAGCAGTAACAAAGCGAAAACATATGGAATTACATTGTAACAACATTGTAACATGAACACTTTAATGCCAGACCTGTAATGTCATTTCTGCAAAAATATCTGAAAAATGAAAAATTTGTCAAAAAACTGCTTTTTCAATGCCAGAAGAGGTCACAGCATTATTTGAGATTTAAAAAATAAATAAATAAAAAACAAAAACCCAGTTTAAAGAGAAGAAAAGGATCGTCCATTCAAATGTATGGGAGAGCGACAGGTAGCGAGAGGTCATACCTGGTGCTGTGCAAGGCTGAACGCCGGCGCTGTTCGCTGAGGCTGTGAAAATGATGAATCGGACGCTACATGGCGTTATCCCAGTCGCTAAACAGATTCTGCTTGATAAATGTGTAATTGCGTGCCGTGTCCGGCGTTCTCCAGTCGCTACCTGTTGCTACCTCTCATTAACCAGCCACTACCTGACGCTATCCCTTCTTAAATTAGGGCCTAAGTGTGTATATAACATTCGTAATAAGCAATTAGGAACATTTTCTGAAAAACACAGTATAACAAGCTATGAAAAACAAAGAAACATAAAAAACAAACTATGGATACTATACCTGAACTGGGGGCACTGAAAAAGGACTGAGTCCCACTGAGTTGTGTATGGAGGAAGAGTTCATATGTGGGGATGGCACAGGAGACAGGGACTGTGAATAATGACACGATTGGCTGGTTGAAGCCACCGATGTGGGGGTTTTTAGATGAGTTATAGAGGATTCATCACAGGGTGTCCGGGGAAGAAGACTGAACCAGTGCCTGCTTTTCTCAGTAAGAGTTTTTAGCAACTGTTCATTTGGAATTACAGCAGAATTATAAAACTTTCCAGAGCCACTGAGTACAGGACTAAATGGGTTCAGCTCAGTTTTTTCAGGATTGCATTGTGATGTGCTGGCTTGTAGGGATACAGGAGTGCTTCTGACTTTATTCTGAAAAGGTATTGAACATCCATTGGGGGAAACACTTGGTTTCGGAGGTGAAAGTTCCATTTCAGGGGGCATTTTTGCTACTTCTAACAGTTTGCTCAGTTTAGAGAAAGATCCGGGTTTCTGCAGAAACAGGTTAGTAGTGTCTTTTGGATTTTTCTGCACCCCAATACTGGAATTTAAGCAGTCCGGCTTCTCATCAAGGCAATCCGGCTTCTCTTCTTTTATCTCAATTTGCTCAGCTTGTCGCTGTCTTTCTCTTTCCTTTGCCATTTCTTCAGGCCCTTCACAGAAAGAAAGTAGATTGGTTAGTTAAACTGGACCTTCAGCGTGATTTATTGAAAAGCCCAAACTCTTAAAAAACGGTTCCCCAGCATCTAAAATTAATATATTTTACTTTTTTAGTCACTAACTTATTATTCTTTCCCCCCCTGGGCTGCAACTCTGTTCAGGAATTTAGGATACGGGCGCCGCCATCTTGACTCAGAAGCATCACACTTACTGAGGAGAGGAGAGTGGGATAAGGTACAGGGGGGGCTGGTTAAAGCTGTGCTTTGCTCAGACAGAGCAGAGCTGGGGTCAGGTAAAGGTCAGCAATCCCAGAATGCAGAGCAGCACAGTCAGGAGGCACTTCCTGTTTGCAGGCTGCCTGATAAGATGGCGGCTTCCATAAGCCGCCATCTTGGATGTTTAAAGGCTCATAACATGCAGTAGATGCAGGTAGGATGATTTTTAATGTGGACAATCTGTATGTACAGGGTGTGGGAAACATATAAGATAGACTCTTATTCAGAGTGAAGGTCCGCTTTAATACAGCAAACTACGTACACACATACATTTATTGGGGGCTGCTAAGCACATGGTGTCCAAAATGTGGGCCTACCTTCACCAACCAGTGTAAAATCCAAGCTCTGTTACCTTCTTACTTACTGTATTACCATTTACTAAAAGAATGGGGGATCATTGTCACAATGCTATAAAATTTAAAAAGTGGGGTCAGAGCAACTTCGATTTGGAGCTTAGTTACCACATCAGAATTTTTCCTTTCAGCTACATCTGGCTACATAAAGCTCTATAATAAGTGCTGGATGGCACCTTTGATGGATGAAGGTGGAGGACTCATCCGGTCCTAACGGCCTGGTTTACAAAGACAACCACTTTCCCCTGTTTGTAGCGGAAACAATTCCAGCAGTCGCTGCTACTTTGGCGTTCACACAAGCGTAAGCCTGCAGAAACTAGTTGACCTGCGAACTAATGTGTTTAATTAAACAGCTTAGCTACTTAGATTTGAAGAAGATGGAGCTCGGAAAGGAAGCTGGAATCCTAAGACGACTGAAGCAGAATAACCCACATTAAATTGTTGTGACAGCTCTTTTGCTTCAAAATTAGTATGTTTTTCTATACAACCAGGCTTGTTTTTTTCTTTTAATGAAAGGAAGAGAAAATCAGGTACACTCAAACCTGTCAACCCTGGATGTTGTTCCTACCAGGAGAAGAAAACCACAAGCTTGGAGGGAGTTTTATTCAGTTCGGGTGTATAAGAGACTCCTCTTCATTAGCTGACATGTTTACATAGATTTTTAAGGTTACACAATTTCGCAATACACCTTCATTAAAAAATTTGAATGGGTTCAGAATACAAACTAAAACAAATATCGTAAAAAAAAATAACCATGGGAAAAACCCACCATTGAATTCTATGGTTGTGCAACTGTCTGTGCCAGCAAAAACTAGGCTTCCCCCACTGCTGTAAATTACGTTAGCTTGGGCAGTAAATAATAAATAGTAATATTAAATACAGCTTAGGCTGGTGGAAACTGATGGGTTTGGGCCAAGGGTTCATAAAATAGACCCTAAATTTAACATCTTATCTTTGGGTGATGCTCACTGTTTTTTTTTGTAAGTTGACTGGTAATGGAATAAGCCATTATAGGAAAACTGCAGACAAAAAAGAGCTTCTCATTATAAGAGCTTATCCACCCCCAATACACAATTGTTTTCCAACGCGTTGGCTGATGAGAGGGGGGGGGGGGGCACTTAAAAACCCGAATAAAACTCCTGCCAAGCCTGTGGTTTTCATCTCCTGGTAGGAATAAAATCAAGGGGTGACAGGTTTAGTGTATTAGGGGTGACAGAACCTGTCAACCGATTTCCTCTTTCTTTCATTAATAAAAATAAAAAACAAGCCTGGCTGGATATTTCTTGATGCTGGGTGTATAAGTGACCTCTCCTCCCGCCATCCAACATATATATATATATGGATTTTTATTATTGGCCCATTTTTTTGCGATAGTGCTCCTTTAAGTTTTTTTGAGAGTAAACACTTTTTCTGTTGATTTTTTCCCTAACTGCAATTTAGCAAGATATTTAGCTCTGCAGTTTTTTAAACTATTCTGTGATTATTCACCTGTAGAATTGGTATTAAAGGTATACAGCACGTCCTGTTCCAGAATATTCCTTACCCATGGGTAATGCATCCACAAGATGGCGCTGGACTGCAGAAAAAGAGCTTGTGGCCTCTCCCGGCCCTATATAAGTCAGGGACCTCCCACAAAATCCCCAGTATTGACAAGCAGTTAACAAAAGGCCGGGAGAACAAAAACAGAATTCAACAATGAACATATGAACAATCACCATACAGAGGTAACTAAGAATAATGATAACAAGGGTGGGATGGAACAGGACGTGCTGTATACGTATAATACCAATTCTACAGGTGAGTAATCACAGAATTGTATTATTCTAAGTATACAGCACGTCCTGTTCCAGAATATTCCTTACCCATGGGACACCCAATAGCAGTGTCCGTAAGGTAGGGTGGGATCCCCAAAAAGTAACAGCAGGCAGTTTAAACCACTGCCGCCTGCAGAACTTTGCGACCAAAAGCAGCATCATTTGAGGCCTTAACATCAACCTTGTAAAACTTAGAAAAGGTATGAACAGAAGACCAAGTAGCGGCCTTGCAAATTTGTTCAACAGAAGCTTGGTGCTAAAAGGCCCAAGAGGCATCAATAGCATGAGTAGAATGAGCAGTAAGGCAGAAGGGAGGCTCCTTCCCCTTAGCAGAATAGGCCTGAATCACAGCCTGGCGAGTCCACTTGCTGATAGTGGACTTAGCTGGAGCCAGACCCTTCCTAGGCCCAGATGGAAGCACAAATAGAGCATCAGTCTTCCTGAAAGATTCAGTAGCCACCAAATAGAACTTCAGAGTCCTGACCACATCCAGAGGTCTCATGTGAAACTGAGCGTATGGAACCGCCTCGAGGCAAGACACCATCAGGCCCACCAGCTCCATCCCCTGCTGGATGGAGGGATGAGGGCAAGACATAAGGAACCTGGCTTGGGCCTGAAGACTCTCCACCTTCTGCTGAGGCAGAAAAATCTTGACCTGAGACGTATCCAGAGTCATGCCCAGAAAGGACCTCACCATTGACGGTGACAGGAAAGACTTGGGGTGGTTGATCACCCAGCCGAAAGACTCCAGTGTGGACACCACCCGCTGAGTATCTAATTCGGCTTGCTGGAGAGATTGAGACATGATGAGAATGTCATCCAAGGAGAGAAGGATGCGAATGCCCTGAGATCTCAGCAGAGCCAGTACGCCCGCCAGTTCTTTGGTGAATACCCTGGAGGCCGAGGTGATACTGAAAGGCAGAGCCACAAATTGATAGTGCTGATCCTCCAGAGCGAACCTGAGGAATCTCTGATGACCTGGAAAGACTGATACATGAAGGTAAGCGTCCTTGATGTCTACAGAGGTCAAAAAGTCCCCTGGACGTAGTGAATTGACATCAGAGCGCAAAGTCTCCATGCGAAAGTGTTTGAATCTGACAAATTTGTTGAGGCACTTTAAATCTAGGATAGGTCTGATAGACCCGTCCTTTTTGGGAACGGTAAAAAGATTAGAAGAGTAGCCTCTGCCCCTTTCCCTCGAAGGCACCTGGCAGATAACCCCCAACTCCAGAAGGTTTTGGACAGCAAGGCACAGACCCTGAGCTGACAAGGGGTTCTGAGCCATCCGGGATGTGATGAATCTCGGGGGCGGCCAACTCTATCTTGTAACCGGAGGACACTACCTCCTGAATCCACTGGTCTGAGACATGAAGCCTCCAGACGTGAGCAAAGAGCCGAAGCCGTCCCCCCACCCGGATGGGTGAGGGCGCCCCTTCATGCCTGAGGGGGCTTGGGTAAGGATTTTGGCTTGGGACCCCAGGAGAGGCCGAGCACTGCGACTACTAGCGGGCGCTCTGAAAATGCCTGCTACAGACGCTCATCTGTCGCTACCTGCCGCTAATGATGAATCAGCCTGTTAGTTCAGTGTAGGTTCAGAGTGGGAGATAATGAGAGGAAAGGGGCGGGAGAAACCACAGGACCGAAGCTTTATCCCGCCTGAAAGACACAACAATATATTCCCATAAGAATAAGGCATAAGAACAAATAGAGAAAAATTCACCCCACCGGGGTTACTCACAGACCGCAAGGAGCCAGCAGTGCAAGTGGAAGACAAAATGGCGTCCGCAACCTCAAGGGGCGGGCCATGGAGATATGAGGTAAATTGCATCATCCACAGAGCCCGCCCCCCCCCCAAGAGCACGAAGCGCGCCCACGTAGCGGCCCAGCAGCTCTGAGGTGAATGGGGCTGCAAGCCGCGGAGCGCAGTACAAACGTGCAACAACGTGTATTAATAAAATAACAGGCACACATATGTCTAAAGTCACAAAACAGCAGACAAACCCCCCCCCCTCCCTCGAGATCTCCCGAAGGGAGATTGAGGGAGGATAACAACGGAATACTCCAGGGGAAATGGCGCCCGGGGCCAATATGAAGAGAGGAGGTGGAGGGGGAATGGGAATAGGGTTTACCACACAGGATAACCTGGCCAAACCCATGAGGCAGTGGGGGCATTCCAAAAAGGCTCACCATTAACCTAAACCGCCTACCCTGTTAGAGCAGGGACTGCGGTAGGAGCCTAGCTCCTCAGCACAAAGTGCTTTTATCGCCTACCTTCACCCGAACCTTATCAGCCGAGGCTGGGAGGCAGTCAATGGGACGAAACGGGTGGGAATAGTCCTGCAGGGCCGCAGGCAATAAGCCCCGCTCACCTGCGCCACGAGAGAGCTGTCTTCTATCTTCTCAGCGCAGACTGCAGAAATAAACTGGGGATTTTGTGGGAGGTCCCTGACTTATATAGGGCCGGGAGAGGCCACAAGCTGTTTTTCTGCAGTCCAGCTCCATCTTGTGGATGTATTACCCATGGGTAAGGAATATTCTGGAACAGGACGTGCTGTATACTTAGAATAATAGTCTCACCTTCACCACTCTCCATGCCCTCCACAAATATACCGCCACACTGAGGAAGAATCCAGTACCGCCGACGGTATCGGTCTTGTCCAAACATCATGGAACGCAAGGAATGGGAAGACTCAAATAACTTCTTCCTGTACTGGTTTTGTTGCTGTAAACATAATATATATTATGAAACCATACAATGTACTAATGACATTAGCAATCTTGGGGAAGTTCAACTGATTCAAACCACAAATTACCTTTAGAAGCTTTTCAATCTGTTTCTCTAGTTCTTCTACCGTTGCTGTCTGGTCTCCGTCATCCTGTGGTTAAGACAAACAGTAAGGAATCCATTTGTAACTTTAACATAAAAGTAATCTTATGCTGTTGGGTCTGCAATTGCTCTGCAAAGGAATGATGCTGAAGAGTGTGTTGGACCAACATAAGTTGTAGGGACAGAGTTACTGTTCTTAACTTCGGGAGCCTGTGTATGATACTGCAGTCTCAGAACTAGTCAGACATACAATATATTCTGTTACTAGGACATAATCTTTCTTATAAAATCTAAGATTGCACATACACAGTATGCTGAATTCCAAAAATCAGGCCTATGCTCTGAAGATGTTACTCTGACTTGTGGATCCAACTCCACCATCAATGGGGGCTAAATGTTTCCCAAACTGCCCCCTGAAACAGCCGGCCAAGTAAACACAATTGGCCGATGTGTGATGAGTGTGCATTTAGGGAATATTCCACTAAAAGGACCGGTGGAGGTCTGTTGAGCCCCAGCAGGGAGGGGGGCATCCTCACTTGTGATGTCCAGACATGCCATTAGTAATAGGCTGCCCAAGACAGGAGAGGGATACTTAACAAGTTCAGTGGGCCTACACAGTATGGCGCCTCACTGGAATGCCAGTGGGCGATTGGTTCACAGGGAGTTCGTTGCATGTCCACTTGTTGAGCTAGATTGATCGACGGTAGGCACATGAACAAAACTACGGCAGTTGCCAATTAGGTGACAAATATGAGTGTAAGTGCAGATTCTCTGTTACAGGTAGCCTGTTAGTGGCAGTGTAGCAGGGTCGCTATGCAGTCAGAGGACCTCTAGTAATTTTAAACTCTGGATATTAGCCAGGAACAGGAATTCCTTCCATAGAAGCATGGTTATTCTACCTAAGATCAGTCAGCAGTCTAGTTCTTATGTCACACCAGTTCCCAAAAGTCAGCAGCAGCAGGACTTTCTCTGGCATTTCAGATGCATTTCTTTAGCCAATAAAGATGCAATTTTAACTAGTAGTTGAAGACCAGCTTCTGCCAAGAAGGTTGCTGAGCTGGGAATAACTGGACACTAGTGCCACTCTCCCACATAAACATATATTAGGACAAAGGGCAAGATCTGCTTTAATTAACACACACACTTTTGGTAAATGAAGCACACCTAGGTCTTTCATCCCTGTCCTGGCATGCCATGATGGCCTTCCAATGGAGGGTTATTCTACTTGCAAGAAATTAGAGCACCAGTAAAGAGGCAAGCAAAAGACAGCAGAGACATGCTATAGATACTTTATAAGGTATTAAGGTGTTCTCGATATACATTATTTTTCGGGTTGGAGATAACTAAAACATGACCAGTGATTTCATAGACTTTCAAATACCTCGTCATCACAAGTTTCTGCTTTTTTCCCTTTCTTATCCTCTTCATCTTCCTCATCCTCCTCCACTGGATCATCGCTATCATCATCATCCTCATCATCATAGTCGCTGTCTGTACCCTTCCGCCTGCGTTTTCTGCCTGGTGTAGGGGTCCCTAATGATTGCTGTTCCTCTCCACCCTCAGAGCCTGCGATGGTGTCTTTCTTCCCAGTCTTTTTAGCATGTATTATTCTAAGCCTATAAAACAAGATTGCAGTGACATCAAGAAGACAACTAGAATAATCATTTTTTTTGGGGACAACCAACAAGAGGGCTGATAACCATCCATGTTCTAGTGATTACAGTTGCCTAGGTCAGGGGTCCTGTTTAGTCACCTCTTGGTGGCCCAAACGCCTTACTGGTGCAACTTAGCGTGTGTTGAGAGCTAGATGAAAATTGACTATAGGTCCGTTAACACCAGAACCCCCAATAAATCCAGATTTTGGACGCTCTGCTACCCAACATTTCTTTTGAAGCCTGAAATCAGGTCACACTACTCAAACTTTGGCATTCCTGTGATACAGCACCTATATATATATATAAGTGCTGTATCAAATGAATGCAAAAGTTTGAGCTCACCCGCTGCTCTTGCCATGGTCAATGGAGTTTGAATGCACTCATATGGGGTGCAAGGGACATGGAATTCAGATCGATCTTGGGCTTCACAGAAAATATTAGGTGTGCCCCAGGACTGTTTTGGGAGGCCTACCTAATTCTACACAAGGTCAGAAACAATAATGTGCCATGTACATTGAAAAATATATTATAAGACACGCATTCTAATAAAAATAACATTTTAAAAGACAATTTATGAGAATCTTACTTGCGGAGTTTGCCTTCAACCATCCATTTATCTCTCCTTAGATTGGACATGTGTTCTAAGCTTTTATCTATTTCACTAAAAATGAAAACATAATTCAATAAATAATACAAAATCAGGTAAAATAGCTTCACTTTGTAAAAAATACGCAGGCATGGCCATGTTTATTTTACATGTTTAGATGTATTTGGTCACTTATTTATCTAAATCTGGGAAATCTAAATCTAAATCTGACATCTAAAAGTCCCTATCCAGACAAACACTAACTTTCTCCCCCCTAATTCCCCTCAGAAACAGTAGAAAAAGAGCCATTTCAAAGCACCTAAAAGTCTCTAATTATATGTAAATACCATATATATTCTAGACAAAACTGCTTTTTTTTCTTACATTTCTGGTTGGTGGCTGAGCTGTGAAGGGCGTCATGGATCAGGTTTAGGAGTTTTCAGCATGCTCTGCTGTGGTCAGAGAAAGCTGTGGGACATTTGTGGCTTTCTCTGCTTGCTCACGCTGAGAGCTCCAGGGGACAGAGTAGCTGTCAAACCACTTTTTGTGTGGTCCTGGTGGAATGACATTAAAAAAAGGGCAAACATTGGTGTCCTGTTATGGCTTCTACCGTGCACTGCAGGAAATAGAGGAGAGGCACTTGGGAAAGGCATTAGTTCAGTTGTTGCTGGCTAATTAATGCCATTGGGTTTAAAGTCCCCTTAAACCAGACCAGCACCCATTTTACCCCAAATGGGAGTCGGCCCACTCCAGGGGGCATCCTGATGGCTGGGGTCCCTCCTTGATCAACCACCTGCAAACCCTCTAAACCTTACCTGTCACCTTGCTCCCACGGCAAAATTCAGCCGCACGATTGGTCGGCGGCGGTCATGTGTCCCACTCTTGGACTTACACATGACCACCACCAGCCAATCACATGGTTGCATTTCACCGGGGAAGTGAGGTGACAGGTAAGATTTAGGGGGTTTGCAGTTGGTTGATCCCTTCTTTTGTTTGTAAAATGGTTGTTGGTCCGGTTTAATTAACTTGGGAGCTAAAAACATCACCTACCTGGAGGATGGACACAGCACAGTTGTCCTAGTAGGTCAGTGCAGCATTACAGCAGCCAACAAGATTCCCAGCATGGACCAGGTATATTTTTTATAGTGTAATAAGGACTAGCGGGGGTCTGGGGGTGTTGTGGAGGTGGTAAACAGGAAATGTGGTCAGTTTTTTACAATGGGGTCAAAGACATAAAATTTGAGATTTAAATACACCCTAATTATTCCTTACATTATCCAAAATTGAAAAACTCTTTAGGCCATAGCTGGGCTTTAACTAACTCATAAAAATGTAACACCTAAATATATAGATTTTAAAGTTAACATTTATATTACCCCCTTACACTTAATTAGTCCCTAAACCTTTTTATGTTTAATCTTATTTTATTAAGAGTTTTCGTATACAATATAAGAACAGATAAGTACATTAAATGTCACACACTACACAACAAATAACACCACAGCAGACAGAGTTTCGCAGAGTTAAGATTTCACGACCCTTTACCCCTCCGAGTCTGATTTATATGGCACTATTCCTGCCACTAATTAATCCCCCCATCCTTGTAGATGGGGCCCACTCTGATTCAGCTTTGGACCTACGCATACTGGTGGGCCTCACTCCCTCCACGTATCCCCATCCATCCGCCGCTCTTCCGAATTACTTTCCTGCCCCAACTGTATCCTACTCCTCTGCCAAGGTCACACACACAAACACAGATAAAGGGGCTGACATAAGACAAGACACCATCACGAAAAGGAGCTACCAACCAAAGAAAAGCAGAATATCAAGGCAATTTTAAAGCCCAACTCCTCACAATTGCTATTTTAAGCAGAGTGGGTACAGTAAGTGTTAGAAGCTATTTAGTGTTGTTTTAGGGACCTTATTCAGGAGATTTAGCTTTCCTTCCTGTTGGCAGAATGACAGAAAGCTATGGGAGTGCTTGAAATAGAAGGCTATGGGCTGGGATTGCCACCAGTTCAAATGATACCCTTTTACTACAAGACCTGGCACCACTGAATAATCAGTGGTTAAATATTACCAGATTTCTATATGCATTATTTAAAAATATTAGTGGTAAAAAAGTTGCTTAAAAATAGGACTAGCACATGGCTCTGATCAGCTAAATTAATCCATCCAATATATTGTATCTACACATACGTAGTCTTAAGTTAGCCATTCAACAATTGGTAGCGAAAAAGGGGGGAGCTCCCAATCAATTAGAGAGTCTGTTCCCAAGTGACTTGCAACAGGGATCTGCAGCAGAACTGAGGAAGAAGAGTGCATTGGAGTTGGTATTGGAACCAACAGCACTGAAATCTGAGGACAGGAGCCAGCAGAACTCTGTGGGATTGACTGTAAGGGCTGGACAGGGACAATAGGGGGGTCACGGGTCATAAGCTATTTTATAACTTTTAAAATTTATATCCAAACACGCAGTTTTCTGTACTGCACCCTCTTTCATTCACTGCAGGGTGATACTCTTTAGAGATTCTCTTTTCAGCATTTCATTTCCTTCTACTGACCTGACTACACTTTTACTACAGGCGAGCTCATTGACCAGAAAGGCAAAAACTGAAGACTTCTCAGCGGGTGTGTGCGCTTGGAAAGATTTGGTTTTCAGACTTTCAGTGAGCTCGGTATGGCCGCAGTGCGCTTCCATATAGATCTGAAGAATCTCAGAAACATTGTCACGATTTATTCCGATATTCATTAAGTGTTCTCCGAGAGCTGTTTTAGCCTAAAATAAAAAAATAATGAGGCGTCAGAATATATTTAGGCAGCCCATAAATCCCATCTTATCATCCAGTCTGCAATTAATAAAGTTTCATGTTACTGACAAATTGAGCTTGTGATAGCTGTAAAATGAAAAGAGCTCCGGGTCTCACGAGGGAAGAGGGCCATAAAAATGCAATCATAATGATTCTAAATAAAATACTTCTAAATATTCCAATGTCGATAACATACTTGACACTGTGTTAAAATAGCAACATTGTGATACCGTCATTTATTTTCTACATTCCCTAAAGTACTAAGTCTTTTTTTAAGTTATGAGCATGTCCGCATTGGTTAAGCCTGCTAAAGATGATGGTCACATATAGCTTCATTCACCCACGTGATTGTTACAGACGCCAACCTTTTTTTAAACATGGTAATTTGTGGAAAAAAAGGATCGTATCATACCCATTAAATAATAAATTGGTGTTTCAGCAAACTGGTTTTAGGTTGACATAACCTAGATTAGCAAAACAATAGAGTGCACTTGGTAAGTGGAAATGGATGCCCTTCAAGATCTATACAACTGTATCAAGGATTAAAAAAGTGCCATATTTTTGCTCCATAAGACGAGGGGGTGTCAGTGCGTCTAATGGCTGCTAAAATAAATGTCCACTCACTTTACTGGCACTACCCCGCATAAGATCGTCCTCCCGCAGCCCTGGTTTCCGGCTGGTGGGTGGGCACGGCCAATGTCAGAACCAGGGCTGTAGGAGGACTATCAGATGCAGGACGAACAGTGATGCGGGATCGCCGGTAAGGCAGGGTGGGGGTTGTTGTTGCTGTGAGCAGTCATCTCAGAATTTCTGCACAGAGCAGCTTTCCCCACTCGGTGCACAGCCCTGCCTTCCCTTTCACTTGAATGGGCGGACGGGCGCGAGCACAGAACTGGGGAATTCTGTGCAGCCACCCATTGGACGCTCGCACCACTGGATCTCGGGCAAATTAAGGAGTAGGTTTTTTGTTGTAACCCCCTGTCCTGCTTCAGCGTGGTGACTGGGGGAGGGGGATACTGCCACACTTCCTGTTATAGAGGGGATTGGGGGGATTCTGACACATGGCCTGTTATAGGGGAATCAGGGGGTATTCTGCACTGCACTTGTTATGGCAGATTGGGTGGGATTCTGTCACACTGCTTCTTATAGGGAAATCGGGGGGGGGGGGGGGGGTCTGCTTGTTATAGGGAGATTTGGTGGGATTCTGCCGCCCTACTACTTATAGGCAGGCCCGTATTTGCCACAAGGCAAACAAAGGCACATGCCTAGGGCGGAGCTACGTCAGGGATGGGGAAAGGGGCAGCAATTGTAATAAAGAAAATCACCTGCCAGCAGTGAGGCAGCCGTCATCATAGGTGCAAGCAACGATGCTATTCTAAGTATACAGCACATCCTGTTCCAGAATATTCCTTACTCTTGGGTAATACATCCACAAGATGGCGCTGAACTGCAGAAAACAGCATGTGGCTCCTCCCGGCCCTATATAAGTCAGGGACCTCCCACAAATTCCCCAGTTCTTTTCTGCAGTCTGGGCTGCGAAGATAGAAGATAGCTCTCTATGTGGCGCAGGTGAGCGGGGCTTATATGCCTGCCGCCCTGCAGGACTATTCCCACCCGTTCCGTTCTATATTGCTGTCTCCCAGCCTCGGCTGACAAGGTTCGGGTGAGGTCAGTAAGCACCAGTTAGGTGCTGAGGAGCTATGCTCCTACCGCAGTCCCTGCTCTGACAGGGTAGGCAGTTTAGGCTGATGGTGAGCCTTTTGGGATGCCCCCCCCTGCTCCATGGGTTTTTGCCAGGCTCAACCTGTGCAGTTAACGCTTATTCCCATAGGTGTTCCCCTCCACCCTGATTCCTCCCATTGACTTCTGGGGGCCGTCGTCTCCCTGGAAATCCTTCTATTCCTGCCTCGCTCTCCCTCTGGGAGATCTCCGGGGGGTGACTAGTGGTAAAAAACTGTATTTTTATGTTTTTACTTTGTACTGTGTTACTGTCGCCTTGTACGCCGTCGCCGCGCGCTTGTACAGCGCTCCGCGGATGGCGTCGTCATTTACCTCAGAGCTGCTGGGCTGCTATTGGCTGGCCGGATCACGTGGGCGCACTTCGCACACTTCAGTGGGGGGGCGGGCTCTGTGGGGTTAAAACTTCGGCACTTTGGTTTCTCCCGGCCATCTCCCCTCACTATCTCCCACTTCCCTAGCGGGTTCTTGGGGCATCCCGGGTAGCTCTTTAGCGTTAATCCTTACTGGCCTGTTGTGCCATTCAAATCACCATATGGAGGCTTCTGGGGATAATGGGCCTGTGGTTCCTTCGGGACAAGCCTGGCTATGTGTTGTGTGTGAGGTATCCCCCATAAGTGATGATGTCAGGGTATGTGTATCCTGTGCCCAGCAGGTACTTGCGCTGCAGTCTGGGCTGTCTGTTACTGGGCCTGGCGGTGCGCCCCCTCTAGCCTCACCTACCCCCCCACGCTTACATCTGACCCCCACCGAGGGGCATACTAGCGGGGAGTCTCAACCTGATTTAGCTGCACAGGTGGCCAGCATTGAAAAACATCTTGCTGGGTCTGCCCCGCGTAAGGCTTCTGCTAAGAAGCAGCATTTATCACACGTGGTTTCTCTCTTCCCTGTAGAAGATGAGGGTCCTTACTCACTCTCAGGTCCCTACCTCCTTGAGGAGGGGGAATTATTTTCTGATTCGGAATCCTCTGAGGAACAACCTAAGATTTACGGTGGTACTGGGACTTACTTTGGGGAAGACCCGTGGTCCCCTGATGACCCTGACAGATTGCTGAGTCACATTTTTGAAGTGCTTTGTATTTCTCCCCCGGCAGTGGCTCCGCAGAAGCAGGGTGAGCTTTTTCATACGGTTAAGCCACGCTGGGAGTTCCCTGAGCAGTCTCACTTTAATAATCTAGTGCTCAAGGAATGGGAACGGCCTAGCAAGCTGCCAGGGGTGCTTAAGAGTTGGGACAAGAGTTATCCCTTTCCTGCTGATGTTGTTAAGCGTTGGCGAGGTGGATGCACCCGTTCTCGGGTTGTCCAATACATCTGTCATGCATTTTTCTGATACTACTACCCTGCGGGATGGTGAGAACCGGTGCTTGGACCAACTGGCCTGTCATGCCTTTGCCTGTGTGGGGATGGCGCTGCGCCCGGTTTGTGCCTCTGCTATTACGGCTATTGCCATTAAAGGGGTGCTTAAGTGTCTCTTGGATGGGGCATCTGAGGGTAGAGAAGAGTATAGATCTCTCCTGCTTTGTGAGGAATTTATTGCATATATTCTTTCTGCCATGGATGATGCCATTAGAATGTGTGGTAGGACTTCTGCCCTGTTGGTGGCTATACGCCGCTCTGTCTGGCTACGTCATTGGGTAGCTGATAATGCTGCTAAGAAGGCTCTCACTGGTTTCCCTTTCAAGGGCCTGCGCCGCTTGGATTTGTTTGCCATAGGCGGTAGGTTACCTCAACGTAGGAGGTCGTCCCGGTCCTTTCGGGGGATGGGTGCCTTAGTCCCATCCTTCTGTGGTTCCAGAACTGGCCGAGGAGTCTCCTTTACTGGGGCCCGCGGAGATTACTGGGGAAGGGACAGAGGACGTGGCTGTCCTGGCCTCTCCTGGGGTCCCAAGCCAAAATCCTCACCCAAGCCCCCACAGGCATGAAGGGGCACCCTCACTCATCCAGGTGGCGGGACGGCTTCGGCTCTTTGCTCACATCTGGAGGCTTCACGTCTCAGACCGGTGGATTCAGGAGGTAGTGTCCTCCAGTTACAAGATAGAGTTTGCAGCCTGGCCGCCCCCAAGATTCATCAAATCCCGGATGGCTCAAAACCCCCTGTCAGCTCAGGGTCTGTGCCTTGCTGTCCAAAACCTTCTGGAGTTGGGGGTCATCTGCCAGGTGCCTTTGAGGGAAAGGGGCAGAGGCTACTATTCCAATTTTTTCACGGTTCACAAAAAGGATGGGTCTATCAGACCCATCCTGGATTTAAAGCGCCTGAACAAATTTGTCAGATGCAAACACTTTCGCATGGAGATTCTGCGCTCAGCTGTCAATTCACTACGCCCGGGCGACTTCATGACCCCTGTAGACATCAAGGACGCTTACCTTCATGTACCAATCTTTCCAGGTCATCAGAGATTCCTCAGGTTCGCTCTGGA
Source organism: Gastrophryne carolinensis (assembly GCA_027917425.1). Taxonomy (NCBI): domain Eukaryota; kingdom Metazoa; phylum Chordata; class Amphibia; order Anura; family Microhylidae; genus Gastrophryne; species Gastrophryne carolinensis. The sequence continues at coordinate 214,515,557 of CM051240.1, forward strand.
GGATCAGCACTACCAATTTGTGGCCTTGCCTTTCGGTATCACCTCGACTCCCAGGGTATTCACCAAGGTGCTGGTGGGCGTAATGGCTCTGCTGAGATCTCAGGGCATTCGCATCCTTCCTTACTTGGACGACATTCTCATCATGTCTCAGTCCTTCCAGCAGGCCGAGCTGGATACCCAGCTGGTGGTGTCCACACTGGAGTCCTTCGGCTGGGTGATCAACCACCCCAAGTCTTTCCTGTCACCGTCAATGGTGAGGTCCTTTCTGGGCATGACTCTGGATACATCTCAGGTCAAGAGTTTTCTCCCTCAGCAGAAGGTGGAGAGTCTTCAAGCCCAAGCCAGGCTTCTTATGTCTTGCCCTCATCCCTCCATCCGGCAGGGGATGCAGCTGGTGGGCCTGATGGTGTCTTGCTTCGAGGCGGTTCCATACGCTCAGTTTCACATGAGAGCTCTTCAACTTCACCTCTTGTCGGTATGGGATCGATCCCCTCGGTCCCTGGATCAGGTGTTGGTTCTGTCCCCTCTGGCCAGACGGTCTCTCTTGTCGTGGCTGGACTAAAGAAACCTGTTGGTGGGCAGATCCTTTCTGGCCCCGTGCTGGGAGACAGTCACCACAGATGCCAGTCTGACAGGTTGGGGGGGCTTTTGGAAATCCCTGAAATTCCAGGGTCAGTGGGGCCCTCAGGAGGCCCACACCCCTATCAACATTCTGGAGCTGAGGGCGATAAGGTTGGTTCTCACCCAATTGACTCCACACCTTCGGGGGTCGGGCGGTTCAGGTCCACTCAGGCAACCAGATGGTGATTGCCTACATCAATCATCAGGGAGGGACCTGGAGCAAGAGGGCCCTCAAGGAAGTGTCCCATGTCTTGGAAGAGCTTTCAGCTTCTCTATGTGTTCCTTCCTTTTCCTCTGCTGGGCAGGGTGCTGCGCAAGATTGCCCAGGAAGGGGTGCCAACCATTCTGGTGGCCCCCTGTTGGCCAAGAAGGGTGTGGTTCGCAGACGTCGTGCAGTTGGCAGTAGATCAGTATGCCCTGCCCAAGGATCCAGACCTGCTCACTCAGGGGCAACTACGCCATCCCAATTTACAAACTCTGACTTTAACGGCCTGGCTGCTGAAACCTCCATCTTGATGGAAAAGGGGCTGCCTGCCTCTGTTGTTAATACCATGATTCGGGCTAGGAAGAAGTCCTCGTCATCCATCTACTATAGGGTATGGCATGCTTACGTTGACTGGTGTGAGTCTAAGTCGCTTCCCTGTCGGGTGTTTTCTATCCCTAGGATTCTGGAATTTCTGCAACATGGTTTGGATTTGGGTCTTCAACTTAGTACCATCAAAGGTCATGTTTCTGCTTTGGCCATTTTCTTCCAAAGATCCTTTGCTCACCATCGTCTGGTCAAGGGTTACTCACATGCGTCCTCCACGTAAGCCTATGTTACCAGTCTGGGATTTGAACTTGGTCTTATCTGCCTTGCAAGGGTCTCCCTTTGAGCCTTTGCGTGAGGCCCCTTTGTCAATTTTGACGCTTAAGGTAGTCCTTTTGGTGGCTATCACTTCTGTTTTTTGTGTTTCTGAGTTGGTGGTGCTTTCCATCAAACCCCCTTACTTTGAGAGACACCAGGACAAGGTGGTGTTTCGTTTTAAGCCAGATTTTCTGCCTAAGGTTGTGTCTGCTTTTCATCTCAATCAGGATATTGTTTTGCCTTCTCTATGCCCTAATCCTAGTAACCCTAAGGAGCGGGTCTTACACTCTCTGGATGTGGTCAGGACTCTGAAGTTCTATTTAGTGGCTACTGAATCCTTCAGAAAGACTGATGCTCTTTTTGTGCTCCCATCTGGACCTAAGAAGGGTCTGGCTCCAGCTAAGTCCACTATCAGCAAGTGGATCCGTCAGGCTGTGGTACAGGCCTATTCTGCTAAGGGGAAGGAGCATCCCTTCCGCCTTACTGCTCATTCTACTCGTGCTATTGGTGCCTCTTGGGCTTTTCAGCACCGGGCTTCTGTTGAACAAGTTTGCAAGGCCGCTATTTGGTCTTCTGTTCATACTTTTTCTAAGTTTTACAAGGTTGATGTTAGCGCCTCAGCTGATGCTGCTTTTGGTTGCAAATTTCTGAAGGCGGCAGTGGTTTAAACTGCCCGCTGTTACTTTTTGGGGATCCCACCCTACCTTACGGACACTGCTATTGGATGTCCCATGGGTAAGGAATATTCTGGAACAGGACGTGCTGTATACTTAGGCCCTTATTTAAAGTGGACCGTCACCCAGGGGAGATCGGCCCGGGAATCTTATAGATCACCTCCCTCACCGCGGGACATCCGAGATCGGGATGTTCTGCGGTGAGGGACCCCCCCCCCAAACCCCCCAAAAACTTACCTCATCGGCGGCGGCATCTGCCGCCGCCTCCCGCGCGCCCCTCTAGACGTGCGCACGCCCGCGCCGGCCATTTGTGAATGGCCGGCGCGGGCGCACGCGCACTGTCAGAGGGGCGCGCGGGAGGCGGCGGCGGGCGCGCTGTGTTTTCCGCCGCTGTCACCCGCTTGTCCATCGGCGGTGGGAACGTGGTGAGGTGAGTTTTGGGGGCTTTCTGGGGGGTTTCAAACAGCGGGGCACCCTTAATCGGGGTGCCCCCCTGAAGTGGACCAAAACCCAGGATAGTCAAAATCCTGGGTGTTGGTCCACTTTAACAAGGGATAGCGCCAGGTGGCGAATGGTGAGCGAACGGTAATGACGCTCACCGCCACGAGAACGCCGGCTCCCCTCCGCAAAGTACATTAAAAACCCTGCTTTATTATATCAGCTATTATATCAGCACAATTGTGTACCTCCCTTAACAAGGATGTAATAGTCTATTGTCATTCCCTATAGGTTAAGTAATTTGCTATCAACTATTTTTACTTGAAAGAGTAAATAGAAGTATTCAGAGAATGGGTCATAAAATGGATTTCCAGATCTCGCTAGTCAGCCACTCGTGAATGTGGTTACTATATGGGTATAGGAACGCTTAAAGGGAATTCACAATGGCTGTACTAGTGGCATATGTAACATTTTAAAAAGAAAGATCATAGTGTACTTTTTGTTTCACCTAAAGCGAACTTTTAACAAATGGTGCTGTATATACCCCAATGTGTGAGATTATATTGTAAGACACAGCTATATTGTATGAAGGAAATGATGATTCATGAGCGTGTAATGCGCACAATTTACCTTTAATATTTAAATTTAACATTCTAACAAATTCAACATTTTATGGTGTATGTTGCTTACCTTGCATCCTGGTGGAACTCCAGGATCACACACTGCTGCCGACAACAATCTGACCAATAAATCTTGCACTTCTCCAATGCCCTCCTCCATATTTAATAAACCTTCTTGAAATACACTGAGAGATGGGATGTCCTTATAAAAGTCAAAGTCTAAAACTTTTCCATAATTGCGAAGGAATTGTACCACCATAATGCAGTTGGAGAAGGTGCTTCCAGAGAGGATCAGTCCTGGGATCCGGGGGAGTTCAGGCAAAGGCTGCACAAAGTATAATTATTTTACACAATCAAAACTAGAAGCAAATGGATATAGATGTATTTTATACAAAACTTTTTTAAAATACAACTGTAAAAACAAGTTAATATCTCTTCTATGTGCTGCTAATCTTTGGGACCTCATGCACAAGTTGTCATATGTCGGTACAGTCCTGGAAAAGGGTTAAATGAGCTTGCTTTTTTGCCCATAGCAGAATTCAGACCCTCACTAATGGTTTAGATTGTCATATGAATAGGCAGCATTATGATACAATGTATGGCCACCATGGCCAAGAAAATACAGGGAATGAGGCTTTTGCCCATGGCAACTGGTTTGGTTATTTTTCTGCTCAGTATATTAGAGCAGCTTACTAGTTGGCTTCAATGGGTGCCCGCTACTTTTCCTTCAGGCAACTGGGGGGAAGAACTGTCAACCAGAAATGCAAGCTGGGGATTAATGCAGGTTTCATCCCTCTGGGGCACAGTAGCAGTCGAACTCACCTGTGACCACAACTGGTACATCCCCTGAATAAGGCTCACCATTAAGCAGCAACAAATTATATTGAACATTTGCTGCCATTTCCCTTTTCATTTTTAATCAGTGCATTACAGCTAACTAGCCTAATATATGGCTAGTGGTTTCTGCAATGATTACCAATGGTTGGTACTAATGACTTGGCCAGGACTCTTGTATTAAAGATACCTTTTGGTCAGCCAGGCACATATCTTCAGTTGGCTTCTTCATTTCCTTAGCTAGCTCCAATTCCAGCCTCCTCTGCTCCAGTTTGCGCTCTTTATTCAGCCTTTTCTCATCCTGTTTTTCTTGTTTCAAACGTTCTCTCTCCTATAAAATAATAATAAAAACTCAACAAAGTACTAGTTACATGGGCCACGCCTTGATAGAGCCCATGGAATACGAACAAAGAAAAAACCTGGTGTATAATGTTATGTAGGCAAGTTTCTTAGATTTACCTACCTCATGTGGCTTACGACAGGGATCAGGGACCCCCAACCTGTAGCTCGGGCGCCACATGTGGCTAGCCGATCCCTGCTGTGTGGCTCGCAGGCTGTCTGCTAGACCAGAAGACTGATACAGTCATTGGTACATGTTGCCCAGACTTGGGTATTGATGGTAGTCAGCACCATGCATGAGGTTGATGAAGAATAGGGCAGGCAGAGAAATTTAATGGTATACCTATCTCTTCTGCCAGTGCCTCACTCAGTTTTGGTTCTATCAATTAACCCCGTTGATGCATCCATCAAGAAGGATAATTGGTAAAACCAAAACTGATGGTTCTACCAATTATCCTTCTTGATGGATGCATCAAGTACCAGGCGTGCAAGTACTTTATAGGGCAGCAGCATCCACATGCACAATGTCAAGGCTGACGTTTTCTAGGACTTAAAATGGAACAAAACCCTACTCTGGTCGGCTGCTGGCCTTCTCTGAGGGCTTTGCAGAACTCACTTGCTTCCTGGCGCCCTCAGCGAAATAAACATCTGGAGGGCTGTGAGTGTGCTCCCGTCTCCAGCCTTCAGGGAGTCAAAATCCTGGGTTTTGTTCTGCTCTAAGTGCTTTATTGGTTGTTCTATACGTGTTATTTAGATACAGCATACAAGAGTAATCTCTTCATCACATATCTCACACACATTGCTGTCAGCTGGGAGTCGGCAGTGAAGAGGTTTACATTGTAGCAGCAGGGCGCTTAGCTGGTAAATCTTGTAAAAGAGCAAGAATCAGCCATTGTTAGATTGTAACCACAGCTATGAACCTGGCTGTTTACAATGTAATGCAGCAGAAAGCTAGCTGGAATTTTACAAGTTAACAGCAGAACCCCTTTCCTGCTTGCCATATTGTACAGTGCAGCAGTGCCACTGCTTCTGTAGGACTCATATGATCTATTCACTTGAATGTGGCTCTCGAACATCTCATAGTGCTGAATGTGGCTCTCTAAGTAATAATGGCTGGGGACAGGGGTCAGCACTGGAGGACTAAGGACCGTCAGCCTCTTTTACTCTCTTTCTTTATGTGTTTCTGTCATCCGTTCATTCACTTTTTTGTTTCTGTCATTCATGCTATCCTGTTTTTTTGTTTCTTTCCATTAATTTTTATATTTCTTTATTTCTTTCCATCTATTCTTTCTTCTTTTGTCATTCCTTTTCTATCTTTCTTTCCTGCTGTCATTCCTTCTACTCTATCGTTCTTTATTTCTCTTTCTGTAATTCCTTCTATACTTTGTCATTTCTACTATTATTTATATTCTTTAGCAGAGTTTACCATACATGCAACTTTATTACCATGTAGGGGGCCCATTGAGACTCCATCGCCCAAGGACCTACATAAACCTGGAGCCATTCCTGTTTGGGGACCACTACCTTACGTGATATTATAATACTGCAGGTTGTACTCATGGGTTGGCTAGGGGCAAAAATCCTTTACTTACTGGCTCATGGTCATCCCAGCTTAGCCCCACCTCCAATGTGCTTTGCAGGTACGCTTCATAGCTGAGGCTAAAGCATTTTTGATGGATGGGTCATGAGCAGGTGTGGACGTGGCCACTAATGCTTTAGTATTGTAGCAGGAGATAATGTGGCAGGGGCCGGGCAGCAAATTACTAAGGGGCAAGGAGAGTGCAGAGCAACCTGAGGCCTGTGGGTGATGATCAATACTTCTGCATTGGGGATTCTGGCATGGGGGGTCCAGTGGGACCAGGGGTAAGGAACTTGGGGGAGGGGAAATCCCAAAAGCAGTGCGGCCCACTGGGAATTCTCCCAAACTGTCCTATGGCCAGTCTGCCCATGCCTGTAATGGGCTACTGTCACCTATAGACACTAGGGAAGTACAACAATCTTTTGGTAATAACCTCAGAAGAGCATTGTCGATTTTTCATAACTGTTGTTCGGAATGCAAAAATTCCTTCTATTTAGTGTAGGAGATTGTCTCACATCAAATGTGATGCCTGACAAAACAATAAACCCTAGGAGTATAAAAAAAAAAAAACCTGTCGTTGATTTCTGTCTGTAAAAGACATTCATCAGCTTCCCCGGTAATGCTGATGCAGCACGTACCTCAGCCTTTTTACGAGCTTCCACAGCCTTCAGAAGCATCACATGTTGTCTCCTTCTCTCTCGCTCCTACCGAAACAGATAGAAGATGAGAAAAATGGCCGAGCAGAACAGGAAAATAAAATGTCTGGTGGACGTGAAGCTGAGAGCTGCAGATTTAGCACTGAGCCTAGTCACAGTGAGGGCTATAAATACAGAGCATGTCAAGTCTGTGCACGTTTTAGTCGCGGTTTAGAAAGCAGGTACACGATCCAAAGCAGCAAATGTAAAGCAATGGACAATGAAGACTGTGTCAAAATACTGCACAACGTATACTGATGGCCACTTACACTCTGATACTCTCCAATAAGCTGGGCAGAAGTAAAGGCTGAATAAAATGAGCTACCTTAATAGTTTCAGTATGTAGATCTTGCCTATAGGAAGACAGCCATTTTGTGTAGAACCAAAGTCCGTGGGCAGCTAGCCTATAGGTTTGCGAGTGACAGGTGGCTATAGGGCCGGCCTCAGCACTGGGCTTACAAGGGCAGGTGCCAGGGCCCTGGGAGGGTCATGTGGGACATCTCTACCCCTCAACTCATTTCTTTCTTGCCTTCTATACTTTCTTCCTGACTTTTTGTCATTCGTTCTATCCATTCTTTCTTTCATTCCTTCGATTCCTTCTTTCTTTCTGACTTTCTGTAATTCTATTCTTCTATACTTCTATTATTTCTTATAGGCTATCCATTCTGACTTACTCTCTGTCATTACTTTTACTTTTTCTTTATTTCTTGCCTTCTGTTCTTTCTGTTATTCCTTCTATTCTTTCTTATTTATCTTCTATCCTTTCTGACTGACTTACGTTCTGTCATTACTTCTATTTTTCTTTCTTTCTTGCCTTTATTCTTTCTGTCATTTCTTCTATTCTTTCTTTCTTTTGCACTTTCTGTAGTTCCTTCTATCTTTTCTGACTTACGTTCTGTCATTCCTTCTATTTTTCCTTCTTTCTTGCCTCTATTCTTTCTTTCTTTTGGACTTTCTGTAGTTCCTTCTAATTTCTGACTTCCTTTTTTTTATTCTTTCATACCTTCTTTCTGTCTGATTACATTTTTGATATTATTTTTGTTCTTTTTGATGTCATTCCCCCTGTTCTCACTTTCTTTCATACCTTCTTTCTGGCATTTATAGATTTGATTCTTTCTTTCTGACTTTCTCTTTCTTTCTTTGTGGCTGTCATTGCTTTTCTCTCATACCCTCACTGTCATGCATGAAGTGTCAGGCCTCAAGGGGCCCATTGAGACGCTGTCACCCAAGCCTGTCGCTAATATTCTAAGCCGGCCCTTGGTGTCACCTTTAGTGCTAGACATCAATAGGGGACACATCTTTCATGAGAATCAAAAAAAGAGGATTGATATCCCTGTATGGAAGGGCCACAGTACCTAACAATGTGGAAAGTCTGCACAATTTTAATTATTTTGTCTTTTTAAAGTGGATCAAAACCTACGGAGATCGGCCCAGGAATCTATAAGATTCCCAGGCCAATTGATTCCCTCCCCTCAGGGCATCCAGAATGGGGATGCCATGCTGTGTGAAACCCCCCAGGTCGCCCATAAACTCACCTTCTTTTCAGGTCCAACGGCACAGCGCGAGCAGCGGATGCACCCCCCTATCCCTCTAGCAGGGTGTGTGCCCTGTTAGCGGGGAGCGGGGGATGCGTCCGTCAGCGCACTCGGATCCACTCGTATTAGACGAGTTCCTGGATGAAAGGTCTCGAGCGGATCCTAGCGCGTTGATTGGATGAGCGGCAGCGCATGCGTCGTAAGACTGGTAAGAGGTGAGTTTGTTCCGGCGACCTGGGAGGTTTCACACAGCGGGGAACCCCCGATCGGGGTGCAAGGACCAAAACCCAGGATAGTCAAAATTCTGGGTTTTTGTCCACTTTAAGTAGACAGAAGAAGCAGCTGTAAGGTGACGATGTAGAACCCTCCTTTGTGTCTGTATCTGCAGCCTTTATTCCCCTATCGTCTTGCCAGGCACCTTGTAGTCTCTCGTCTAGGTTGTCCCATTTCTATTCAACTGAGTCACCTGTTATTGTCTATTAAGATGTATACAGCTGGTTCTTGAGTCTTCAAAATTGTTTGCCCAGCCTTAGACTGAATGCCCTTTATAGAGGTTATCAGAAAAGAACTGCATGGGCTACCACTTTCACCTGGACTCCTCTTGGTTGGACCAATCTTATTCTATATGATCGCTTTCACTGGATGTCCGCTTTCATGGTTTTGGGCAGAATTGCATGGACTCCAAACTGTCTAGTTTGATGCTTTCAAATACTGATGCATGTTCATTTTCGAGGACCAAAACCCTGACTAGAATCCAAAAGACTCTAGGTATGGGTAAAATCCTTCCTTATGGGGCAACCCAATTTGGGATGTACTGCAGTGAGAACCCATATCTCACTCCAACTGATTTGCGCACCCCCAACAGCAAACCACCAGCTCTGAGATGCCCCGGCTTAAAGCGGTCCTTCACTCTGAATAAGAGTCTATCTTATATGTTTCCCTCACCCTGTACCATACAGATTGCATCTACTGCATGTTATGAGCCTTTAAACATCCAAGATGGCGGCTCATGGGACATCAGGCAGCCTGCAAACAGGAAGTGCCTTCTGACAGTGCTGCTCTGCATTCGGGGATTGCTGACCTTTTCCTGACCCCAGCTCTGCTCTGTCTGAGCAAAGCACAGCAATAACCCCCCCCCTGTACTTTATCCCACTCTCCTCTCCTCAGTATATGTGATGCTTCTGTGTCAAGATGGAGGCGCCCGTATCCTAAAGTCCTGAATTGCAGCCCAGTGGGGGAAATAATAATAAGTAAGTGATTAAAAACTTAAAATATATTAATTTTATATGCTGGGGAATCGTTTTTTAAGGGTTTGGGCTTTTCAATAAATCATGGTGAAGGTCCAGTTTAATTAGCAGAGCTGGGATCCCCTTTATGTTTGTACAACTCATTTTTGCTAAATGTGGCTCCCAAACATTTTTCTGTTATCTAATTTTTAGAACGGTTAAGGACCCCTGGCCTGGTATATGAAATTCAGATCCATGGGCGTCCATAACATGGAGGCAGGGGAGGCAGCTGCTACCACGCACATGGCAAAAGGGGGCCTTGGAGAAGCTGCGTCCTCCCATCTTGCAGCACCCAAACTTCCAGTGAGCACCTGACAGTGGCAGGATAATGCTGCTCAGGCCAGCTAGGTCTGGCCAACAGCAACAAGGCCAAGATTAGTTAGGGTGGGACCCAGTAGCCATTGTTGGGCCCAGGTTGGCAGCAGCTGGAATTGATGCCCCGAGCACTTCATGCTGACCCTTCAAACATCAGCAAGGAGCACTAGAGGCCAAGAATATTGGTTCCATGTGCAGAACAAAGATGTCAGAAGATTGTTTTCCCCGGCACTCTGACTATAGGGAACTGGGGAATAAAGCTGATGGCATCTGGGGCTCCTGTCAAACAGATATACAAGGTAATACTTTATAATATATTTTATTATTGATTCCTTTTATTATATATCTTCTAACAAAGATACCTGCTCTCCATTATTGCTTTGGGGCCCTGTAAAACGTATGTCTGCCCCTGTCCAGACCTGTAGGAATATGCTTCAGGGGAGCATACAAGGTGCCCTAATTTGCCCAGCTTTTCCTCCCTAGTGTCACTGGCGTCTAGTGAAACAGTAAGCCCAGTTTTCATAATGGCAGACCACAAAATGGCTGTCTAAACCTGATCTAGGTAGAGGTCCACCCAATCCTTGGATCACATCAATGCCCTCACTAGAGGCCTGTATGTTTAATGCAGAATCATTAGCTATGGAGATGTTTGCAGACACTATATATCTGTATATCAGACCAAGTGACGTCAATGGAGTCAAATATAGATACACGGCTGATAAACATGCATGAATGGAAAATAAAATCAAATAATTTTCTGACGGACTTCTCTCGGATGCACTGCATAAAGTTACAAAAGCATGCTTGCCGTATAAAAAAAAAAAAGGGTCAGGGTTTGAGTAGGTGACTGCAAACAAATCTATTTGCTACACTGGCTAAAACAGCCATGTTTCTGCTGCATGGCGCAAGCCTTGGAATTTAGATGGGAAATTACATTTCTTACTATGCAAATGACCAAGGGAAAGGGGGGGGGGCAATGTCTCAAATCTATTCCTGGCAGCTTGCGGATGAATAGAAAGGCAGCCTTTTTAGTTAGCGGTGTGATGTAGCCTGAAACGCATTAGTCTGTCCTGGGTTAATTAGCAGATGTAGGCAATGCATTGCACTGTTAAGCCATGCAGGGGTGGGGGGAATATGTACAATGACAGCAGCCAGTGCTACACTTTATGCATTGCTAGGACAACCAGATCACAACCAATAAATCAAAATAAAATAAAATAAAGTCACGATGCGGTGTTAAGACGTACAAAAATAAACATACCCATACCATATCTAGTCTATGCCTCTCCAACTCCTGGCAGAAAGAGTTGGCACATCATTATGAAACAGAAATAAATGCAGATTACACAATAAACAATTTGAAAAATAAATTAAAAAAAAAAATCAAATTACCAGAAAGACCCACAACCAAGCAAGGCAAGTCAATTGTAAGCAGAATATAACGGTGCAGTAATCGTAACAAGGGACCTAATGACCTTGCTGTAGAAAAGTAAGCCCATAAGCAGCAAATAGCTGGTTGCCTGATTACAGTGTCAGAGCCTTAGGATGTTTTTGTTGTACACTAAACCGAATAAGCAAGTCTAAAGGGATGGGTGGTTAGGCCTACCCATAATTCACAGTAAAAAGATGGCTGAACATTGGCTTAGTATACAAAATGGCTGCTTTCAAAAACAGAAAGAAAAACTAACTAGTAACATAACCAAATAAAAATATATAGGGGGTGGGGGTATATTTTATAGTATGTTGATGCTACAGACCTGGTGTTTCAGGAGGACTGCTTGTTGACGCCTCATTTCCTTCTCCTTAAAAAGAAAAGTAGCATCAATTATATAGCAGGATATATACATATATTGTTATATATGTATATTAGATTTGCTTGTTAAATAATGCAAAATGGATAACCAGTATTTACTATACCCTACAATCATGCAAAGTGTAAATTCATACAAACAGTGGCGTAACTATATGTGACTGGGCCCTGGTGGCTCATACACTAACCCTTTTCCTTTTGTTTTAAAGATGAGAAAGAATGGGATTTTCACTTTATTTGGCTATGTTCCTCTTCCAGGGGACCTCCTGATTTGGGATGCCCCACAAGTGGGGGCTCTTCTCCAATTAGCTCTATATTCTGTGCCTATTGATGAATGGTGTAGAAATCTGAACGAAGGGGTAGTGGCAGGCATCCCTACAGTTGCTTCAGCTGGAGGGACGCGTTCATGCGTTGTGGCAATACATACAGCAATACCTGGGGTTTTACACATTGAAGGAGGATGCACCAAAAGTCTTATAGGCTCTGAGCCAGTGGTTGCTTCTCTTTAAGTGAAAATTATACAATTAGATTAGATAAATGGTGCTTCCTTTCTGTGGATGATATCATGTGAGCACAAATCTGATAAATAAGGTGGATGACTAACAACAATGGGGGGCTTCCTGACCTCATGGTCAGGTATGCACCTGAAGACAAGGGTAAGTATAGTTACATTCAGTCTAACTGCAGCAGAAATAGGACATAATGAGGAGTATGAGAATGTGTAACCTCATTGTTCCCTGCCTTGAGTGGATTTGCCATATTGAGAGCAGGAAGAATTCCCGATGGGCCATACTGCTCTGGGCTGGAACCTCACCTCACGCTAGAATTCACTCAATCCTCTTGTAATATCCCCTTAACTCTTTGCCTCCTAAATGCCTCCTCAAAGCTGTCCCCCTTGTACTCCCTAGCCGAGATACTCCAGCCTATGTTTTGACCCTGCCTCAGCACCGTGGCTATGGGGCTTTACCAACCACTGCTACAGTGGTCCGCTTATATATAACTAAAGCTTCAGTACTGTGGGCCATATCAAGCCCTGTCCATGATCTGTCCTTGCAGTGCTGTAGCCTTAGCTGATGAATACACTCATTAACCAGCTATGAAGCCCCTTGGGGTGGGCTATGCAGCGCATGGACTGGCCAGGGCAGGTAAACTCTTGGACTGATTTTTTGCCACCCGTCCCTGGTAGTCAGCATATAGGAGCAGGGATAATTCCCATTTGTAATAATAACGTGGGGGCCGCTGGCACCCACAATCGCATGACCCATCTCTCAAATTTCCCTGTAGATTCCCATGTCTGATGCATAAAACAAACTATTCTTAAAAGCCCACCTTGAAACATATGCAGCCTACTTTTGGTATTATCTTGTTTTTTTACTTTTCTACCCTTCAATAAAAAAAAAGAAATCACTCGTTTTTAGGCGGGCAGTATGCAATCGATCAAAGATGCAGCCTCTGCTTTGTAGTCCGACCAGCTATGGCTCTGGCACAGTCACATAGATAGTACCTTCTAACAGAGAGAGGAGTCAAAGCTTACAAAAGCAGATATATAATTGCAGCTGCAGTTCCACTTGTGGTCAGCAGATGGCAATGTGCAACTGGCAGAAAAGTCTCATACTGACCACAAACTATTGAAGAATAAACGTGTCCTTGTGTTTATGTTTAATACTCCGCAGAGGCTCTACCAACGGAAAGCGTCCCTAGTGAAATCCGTTCATGTAATTGAAACCTTCTAGAATGGTATCAGTTCTGGAGAGGCAGCTGGGAAAGCACAGGATGGCGAGCTTTGAGTGGTACCATTAAGGGTTGGATCTCATTTAAGATTACATTTATATGTGAGCTCAAGACACACAACTTTTCTGCTCTCTTACACCTGATTGTGGCTGCTTTGTTTCTAGCCATTCTATTATATTATCAGGTAGGTTCTGAATCTGTGATCCCAAAATGCTTGAAGAATTTAGTGCCAAAACCACGTTTCCCGGATGATAGTTCAGATACTGGGAAGAATGCAAAGCTGGGCACTTTCCAATGAAAATTCAATGCAGCGCAATGTTCAGAGCCTCCAGCCTACTAAAGATCCCACAAGCTCTGAAAATATACCAAAGTGGCATTTAGCAGTATTCCATTACTACTTCATTTGGCCTTAATTGCTTTTTAATGCCTACATCCAGGAGAGAAGTTACAGAGGGTAGAGAAGGAATGACTACATTGGGACCCATCAAGTCAGGGTAGTTACTGATTCTGTATCTTGTTACATCAAACACAGAAAGCAGGCATTTACCTGACTGCTCAGAAGACATCAATGTCAATCCAGTCTGGCAACCGTCAATTGCTGAAGCAGAGCAAGACACCAGGTTGGGTATAATATTAAAATATATACTTAAAGTGGAGCTAAACCCATTTCGGTGCCCCGCTGGCCCACCACCCACTCTCCTTGCCTGAGTACCTGGGGCGATGCTGCTGGCTCAGGGGTGGCCCAGTTTCCAAATAAATTGGATTTTTCCACCACCAAAGCCACGCCTGGCACAACTTTTGAGATCACCGACTGACTGATCTCAAAAGTGCCATAAGACGATCCCAAACCAGCTGGCTGCATCCCCGACTTCTTCTAATCAAGTGTTGCTATAAATGAGGAGAATACATTCATACAGTGTTCACAAAAATGTTTCCAATATTTCTAGGCATGGTTTGTCTATATATCTGAGCAAACACCACATTTACTGATTGAAGTTTGCACCCGGCCCTTTCCGTTGTAGTGCTCTGCTCACACTGCAAACAATTAAGGCGCTATAGGGAGCATCAGCTTGCACTTTGAGGTGAATACAAAGTCTGAATAAAAATGGCTAGTGCCCATTGTGCCATGCGCTTTTCGTGCATCTTTGCTGAAAAGTGAAGTTAGGAGGCAAAGACAGGCTAGACTTCTTAGCCTCATGATTATTTATGACTTCAAGCCACTGACCTAGATGAAACCTGATGCTGGTATCACCTAAATCAGTAATTGCCAGAGCCAATACCACTGGGCACCAACAAACAAATGGAACTATTGCTGGAACAAAGTAGTATATACCTGCTGAAGTGCCAGAATGACAGGCCCTGGAACTTTTTAGCCGCTAGCATACCCCCGAGGCATCCTATAGCAGGATGCCCTGCCATGTAAAACCCCAGTGGTCAGCGGTAAACTCACCTTCACTGGTGGATACCACGATGCTGTGATCGCCAGCTGCCACATCGCCAGCTTCTCTGTAGCTGTGTGCGCTCCCACGCCCAGCCTATCTGAATGGCTGTGTGGGCAATACGGCATACGGCAATTCTGAGATCATCCAATCTGTGTTATCAAAACTGCCGCTGGGTGTAGCTTAGTTGGTTGCAAAACCATGTTTATTTTTTAAATCTGGCCAGCGCAGAGACAGCAGCATTGCCCAATGTACTCAGACGGAGAGGGCGGGTTGGACGTGGGTAGAAAAAATGGTTTTGAACTGTTTTAAGCGTATAAAGGTGTTTATTTTGCACTTTGCATTAAATTATGTTAAACGTGGGCCTCACTGCCTCTCTATCACTACTTATAGGAATAGCTTGAATGGGTCTACCTGCCTGGGTTCATGATACTCAAGCTGCAACACTTGACTGCAAGTCTTCTTTATATGTTATTATATGTTATTAGGTCTAATCATTTTAACTAGTTGTTTCCACCAATGCTTGTAGCCCACTAGACACTACTACTGTATGTTCTGTCACAGTGGTCAAAGCAGGAAGGCTTACACTGGCTTCTGACAAAAAGGGTATACTATAGACCGATATACTATAGACCCAATATAGACCCCCAATAGGTGGTTGGAGGGCAAGTAGCCTTTCTTGGTTTTGGCCATGGAATATATAGATCCCTGACCCACGTCTCTCCAGTGCAAAGAAGCTCACTAAGATCATGCTGCCCAAGGGCCCACATAAACCTGGAGCCAGTCCTGTATAGACCGATATACTATAGACCGATATACTATAGACCGATGAAGCAGGAGAAATAACTACACTGACTGCTTGTAAGTACTGGAAGGCAATTGTTGGAACTAATCAAAGTACATAAGAGACTCTACTGCTGGTAAAGCGGTCTGGAGCAGTGTTCCCAACCCACCTCTTCAAGGCACACAAAAAGGTCATGTTTTGTGGATCTCCACGGGGAGCCTTATTCATTAATATTTTGTGTGGGCGCAAGAAGGGCGTCTCTTGCGAGATGCTTTATGCACCCTCACTGCAGAGACGGCTGGAAACACTCCTGGCAGGGTGCTGTGCTCTGAGCAGTGCTTGTAAAAGTTGATGCGCTAGCGCTGACCGAGAGCGCAAGAAAACAACAAAATTTAAGAGGAACACACAAAAAAGGGGATTGCAGCCATAAATCGACTGTTACAATCCCTGTTTTTTTGATTTTGGGGAGTGATGGCAGGAAAATAAAATGTTTAAAACCCCAGAAATTGCGTTGGGGACACTGACATGACACAGGTTTTGCATGACCCAAATCACAAGTTTGCAGCACAACACAAAAGCGCAAAAATGCATACAAAAATAATTCCAGGGATCCCGTGGCAGATGCACCAGCCCAAGAAAACAATAAAAAAATTAGCCACAAAAAAAAACCAACCCAGCCCATTGAAATGTATGGGATAAGGCGACACAGGTCAGGGTGAGTGCCTGGTCTTATCTGGTACTGTAGGGAACTCAGCACTGATAATAGATGGAACAGTACCTGACACTCTCACAGATGCTCTGGATTTTTGACTTGCTAACTACACCTTTTGTACTGGGACCTGACATTCACCTGACACTCATTTGCCACTATATGACATAAGCACTTCTTAAATAAACCCCATAGTTGTCTCTTTGGGGACCCCTGATCTAGAGAATGAGATGTGTTTAGATAGAACATGGAGTACAAGACACATAGGGGCAAGTCAACAATCGGAGAAATATTGCAGGTTTAGAAAATGTAGTCAAAGGCTACTAATTGAAAAAATTAGTATAACCCAAAGGGTTTACTAGTGTAGCGAGCCTCCTCACCGTTAGGAAGGCAATTTTCCACTTAAAAAGGTTCTCCACCTTAACACCCAAGTTGTGTAAGGGATTTGAAACAAAAACTGCACCTAAAATAGTGGTAAAAGCTTTCAAATAGGAGTGAAAAAGCTCCCCACCCGTCAGTGGCCATGAAAACTGATTTACTTTATGTTTTTGAACTAATTTGTAACTAGAGTTCCTCCTTATGTGAGCTTTAATGCAGCACATTATCTAGCAATTGCATGCCAAGGAACACCTTTCTAAATTCAGCCAAGTACAGAGAAAAAAATTGAGAAAGGACGCTTCTTTATCTAAACTAACCTTTAAACGTTTCTCGGCCTCCAATATTTTGGCATTTGCTGCGTCTTCTTTCTTTTTCTTTTTAGCCTGTGCATGCAAAACAGGTCTCAAGGTCATGCAACAACACAAGTCCAATGTGAGCAACGTTATCAGATGCTGGAGAAGAAGTCTTTTGCCCTTACTAAGAGGGTGAGGAGGAGGAAGGGGGGGGGGGGGCAGGCAACACAGAACAATACAGGACATGGCTTACAATACAGTAAAGCTTCTCCAGCATGCTAATGTTTACACTCCCTTTAATTTCAATAAAAGGCGAGCGACAAAAGGTCAAACAACCTTTATACGAACACACAGCACATCATTCTCAGTCATATTATGATCATCATTAGCTGGGAGAACCAATTTGCCTAGGTCTCTACTGTGTACTAATGAGCAGTCATTGACCACCCCTCTAAAATACACCTAACAGTTTCTAGTTTATCATATTCTATCCACTGACTAACAGAAAAATTGTTCCTCTAAAGCTTTGGGCTGTACTTAAACAAAAAGGCTCACCAAAATGACCAGAGTTCCAATATATTTCTGGAAAACACAGCCATTGCCTGTAAAGGCTCGTGGCAGTGTTTACAAGTCCCTCTTCACTCCATTAAAGGGGCTGCCCAGGTTAAATAAAGAAAAAGGCATACTCACATTTTGTCTCAGCAATGCTTCTGTACTACTTCAGTTTGAAAAACTGAGATTGAGTCCTGCAGCCCCCTGACAGGCAGCTCCCACGTGTCAGTCACAGTGACTGCCCACCAGGGCCAGCCTTTGGGGTGTGCAGGTTCTGCCATCGCACAGAGCGCCATGGTCAGGGGGACATGGAGCCACTATGCTGTATATATTAATGCATACTCTTTTTGCCCAAAGAGCCCAGCATAGACAGCAGAGTTTTATGGACTGTAAGGACAGCAAATACAGGTTTTTGTTCACTTCATAGCGAGCCGGCAGTCAAAAATGACTGCTGGTCCACTTGCCCTTAGCATTATGTATTGCCTCCCCACCGGCTGCCCCAAATACGTGGTCATAGGAACTACCTGCTAAGGACTAAGGAATGCTTCTGTGAGTACCCATGCCTGGCATAAGGCTTGATGCTAGGTTATGAGCAGGGGGAAACCAGGTAAGGCAGAAGGCTGATAGTGAGAAAGAACAGCAGTGAACTTGCCTCGCACATGGCGCCTTCCATCCTAAGGCTGGCCCTGCTGCCAACGCTCCCTCCATTCACTCCAATAGAGGGGGTGTGCTGTGGCCTGGCACATCGGCTTCATTGGAGTGAATGGAATGGGTGTGCTTAATCACTGTGACTGACGTGGAGGGGTGGCAGTTGGTCCCTCATGTCACTGTAAAATGTGAATAGAACAGGACTCACCTTGACACCTGGTGAGTTTTTTCAAACCCGATATCCACTGTGAACTATGAAAGTGAACTGAGAATGTCTAACAGGGTGGATCACTTGGATTATTACTAATAATATGGTGAATTCATGAAAGAAATTAATTTAAATGCAGCTAGTTTATTAAGGTATTGCAATAAAGACAATGTAGATAACAGTATGGTTCAATACTTTTCAATGTGTAGAATTCCAGTCGAAAGGTGACCCCCTCCCTGCTACCCTACCCAGACGCTGAGGTAGGACGGGGGGGGGGTACAGATCAGGGGGATGCCGCTTTGTGTCATTCTCAGTGGCGGACGCACAGAGAGATAAGAGAACGGTACAGGCCCGAGGACCATGTAAGGGTTTTCTTTCTTTGTAACCCCCAGTCCAGCTTCAGCACCAGGTTGAAGGGCGGGGGGTATCTTGCAATTGGAATTTGGCTTTAAATACGTTTTAAATACAATCCGGAGTAGGTCAGAATCACTGCTGGGGACAAAGGACGAGTATGAGTTTTTTTTTGGTTTTTTTCAACCCTTCCTGGACAGATGATGGTTGCTATGTAATTTTGGTTATTATATATTAATCCTCCAATTCTGGGATGGTATGGATTCCATTATACAGGATCAAGGGGAAAAGTCTTTAAACAGATAGCTCATTAATAGGGTCCAGCAAGACATGGGTACTGTTTCCCTAACAGGATAGCGATCCAGAATGTAAACTTGCCCCAGAGACATCTGGCCAACATTTTACAGCATACTGGGGAACCTGTGATTTTGGGGAACTGGAAAATATTAAACTCCATCAGTCATCCTCTCTGCACTCACGCCCAAGACATTAAACTGATTGCCCAGGCCCAAGTGTAAAATCGAAGCAAGTTTTCCTTACTCTTCAAGCAGCTTATCCCAGCGTGATACTGCATAACACTACTGAAGCAGAGATCCAGTCCTCTGTGTGAAGCCCAACCTCCAAATTTTATTTATGAATGACCAACTTTTTTTAACACTGGGAGGCAGCTCTATCTCCACCCTTTTGCATCAAACTGTGTAGGACGCACCATTGCCTTAATGTGCAGGGCAGCTGTAGCTTATAATAAATAATAATTATAATAATAGTAATGATAATTATAATAATAAATCCCATTCCAGACATGCTGTTTGTATGCTAAGCTAAAACTGATATAAAAGCAGACAGAAAAAGGGACAGGAGCATCCCTTATTTCATAGATTCACATGTAACATTTTTGCTCTGACTCACGCATGATGAAGAGATATTGGCCATAACTCTACAACAAAAAATAAAAAAATAATACAGCAAAACTCTTCAGGAACAGCAGACTGGCAGAAATCAGCTACCTGAGAGGTAAGAAATGTTTGCTTTTATTTTACACCCAGCCTGGACGAATTCTTTAAAGGTTACGTCAATGTCGACATTTGGTCCAATTCATTAAACGTGTTTTAACACACAAAAATGTTAGGCGTTATTCATGATCTTAGGTTACCTCGAGTATCTGCTGGGCACGGAGTTCCTTTTCCATTCGGATCTGCTCGATTCTTTTGATTTTCTCCTGAGAATAAAAAAGTAGTAGATATCAGTACTATAAATGCAATCCCTGGGTACTCCCCTAAATCTGCATGCAAATCCCAAGTAATCACCTTGAACCCCAAATACTGCCCATTAAGAGAAAACCCACTCTAGGTACGTATATTGAACTCTACATACTATCCTTTAACAGAACACATACCCATTAACTTTACATATGGGCAGTTCCTAGCATGCAAACCTTTGGTACTCTGCTTAAAGTGGACCAAAACCCACGGACATCGGACGGGGAATCTATAAGATTCCAGGGCTGCTTGATTCCCCCCTCCCAGAATTGTGACGCCTACTTTGCGAAACCCCCAGTGTCGCCCAGTATTATCACCCTCTCCCCCAGTCTAATGGCGATGGCCCGTGCAGCGCCGCATCCCCTCCTGTCCCTTTGGCAGGGCGTGTGCCTGTGCCAGGCATTTGTGAATTTTTCAAATAATTACTGCTGATTTACTCAGAAAATAAGCCCTATTAAGAGAGAAGCTGAAAAGCCCAAGAGGCACCAATAGCACGAGTAGACTAAGCAGTAAGGCAGAAGGGAGGCTCCTTCCCCTTAGCAGAAAGGGCCTGTACCACAGCCTGATGGATCCACTTGCTGATAGTGGACTTAGCTGGAGCCAGACCCTTCTTAGGTCCAGAGGAAGGCACAAAAAGAGCATCAGTCTTCCTGAAGGATTCAGTAGCCACCAAATAGAACTTCAGAGTCCTGACCACATCCAGAGAGTGTAAAACACTATCCTTAGGGTTACTAGGATTAGGGCATAGAGAAGGCAAAACAATGTCCTGATTGAGATGAAAAGCAGACACAACCTTAGGCAGAAAATCTGGCTTAAAACGAAACACCACCTTGTCCTGGTGTCTCTCAAAGTAAGGGGGTTTGATGGAAAGCGCCGCCAACTCAGAAACACGCCTAACAGAAGTGATAGCCACCAAAAAGACTACCTTAAGAGTCAAAATAGACAAAGGGGCCTCACGCAAAGGCTCAAAGGGAGACCCCTGCAAGGCAGATAAGACCAAGTTCAAGTCCCAGACTGGTAACATAGGCTTATGTGGAGGACGCACGTGAGTAACCCCCTGGAAGAAAGTCTTGACCAGACGATGGTGAGCAAAGGATCTTTGAAAGAAAATGGCCAGAGCAGAAACATGACCTTTGAGGGTACTAAGTTGAAGACCCAAATCCAAACCATGTTGCAGGAATTCCAGAATCCTAGGGATAGAAAACACCCTACAGGGAAGCGACTTAGACTCACACCAGTCAATGTAAGCATGCCAGACCCTATAGTAGATGGATGACAAGGACGTTTTCCTAGCCCGAATCATGGTATTAACAACAGAGGCAGGCAGCCCCTTTTCCATCAAGATGGAGGTTTCAGCAGCCAGGCCGTTAAAGCCAGCGTTTGTAAATTGGGATGGCGTAGCTGCCCCTGAGTGAGCAGGTCTGGATCCTTGGGCAGAGCATACTGATCTACTGCCAACTGCACGACGTCTGCGAACTACACCCTTCTTGGCCAACAGGGGGCCACCAGAATGGTTGCCACCCCTTCCTGAGCAATCTTGCGCAGCACCTTGCCCAGAAGAGGAAAAGGAGGGAACACATAGAGAAGCTGAAAGCTCTTCCAAGACATTGCTAGTGCATCCATGGCCAAGGCAAGAGGGTCCTGGGACAGAGAGCCAAAGACTGGAGGCTTGTGATTGTGACGGGACACAAACAGATCCACATCTGGCTGACGGCACAGGGAGCGAAACACCCTGCTGCTGAGGGACCATTCTCCCAGATGAGAGGTCCCCCTGCTGAGGGAGTCTGCCTCCAGATTCTCCACCCCCGGGGATGTACACAGCTGAGATGCAGGGAACATTCTCCTCTGCCCAAGACAGTATCAGGGATACTTCCTTGAGGGCCCTCTTGCTCCCTGATGATTGATGTAGGCAATCGCCGTCTGGTTGTCCGAGCGGACCTGAACCGCCCGATCCTGAAGGTGTGGAGTCAATTGGGCGAGAACCAACTTTATCTCCCTCAATTCCAGAATGTTGATAGGGGTGTGGGCCTCCTGAGGGCCCCACTGACCCTGGAATTTCAGGGATTTCCAGAAGCCCCCCCAACCTGTCAGACTGTTATTTGTGGTGACTGTCTCCCAGCATGGGGCCAGAAAGGATCTGCCCACCAACAGGTTTCTTGAGTCCAGCCACCATGAGAGAGGCCGTCTGGCCAGAGGGGACAAAACCAACACCTGATCCAGGGACCGAGGGTCCCAATCCCAAACTGATAAGAGGTGAAGTTGAAGAGGTCTCATGTTAAACTGAGCGTATGGAACCGCCTCGAAGCAAGACACCATCAGACCCAGTAGCTGCATCCCCTGTCGGATGGAGGGATGAGGGCAAGACATAAGGAACCTGGCTTGGGCCTGAAGACTTTCCACCTTCTGCTAAGGGAGAAAAATCTTGACCTGAGATGTATCCAGAGTCATGCCCAGAAAGGACCTCACAATTGACGGTGACAGGAAAGACTTGGGGTGGTTGATCACCCAGCCGAAGGACTCCAGTGTGCACAACCAGCTGAGTATCTGGCTTGGCCTGCTGGGGAGATTGAGACATGATGAGAATGTCGTCTAAGTAGGGAAGGATGCGAATGCCCTGAGATCTCAGTAGAGCCAGTACGCCCGCCAGTACCTTGGTGAATACCCTGGGAGATGAGGTGATACCGAAAGGCAGAGCCACAAATTGATAGTGCTGATCCTCCAGAGCGAACCTGAGGAATCTCTGATGACCTGGAAAGATTGGTACATGAAGGTAAGCGTCCTTGATGTTTACAGAGGTCATGAAGTCCCCTGGGCATAGTGAATTGACAGCTGAGCGCAGAGTCTCCATGCGAAAGTGTTTGAATCTGACAAATTTGTTGAGGCACTTTAAATCCAGGATAGGTCTGATGGACCCGTCTTTTTTGGGAACAGTGAAAAGATTGGAATAGTAGCCTCTGCCCCTTTCCCTCAAAGGCACCTGGAAGATGACCCCCAACTCCAGAAGGTTTTGGACAGCAAGTCACAGGCCCTGAGATGACAGGGGGTTTAGAGCCATCCGGGATTTGATGAATCTTGAGGGCAGCCAGACTGCAAATTCTATCTTGTGTGAGGATCAGCTCTGGTAGACAGCAGGATGTCAGTAGTATAGGGGCTCAGAGGCGAAAAGTTCAAAGTAAAGTCCGTGTTTATTCACACATAAAGTCCATAACATAAAATATCCTTTTTAGGTTACATCACCTTTTTAGGAAAAATGCCACAGTATTGCATCAAACAGGCAATGGCCTTTCTTAGTTTTTGTCCAAGCTTGCACACTTGCAGCCGAATCCCCCTCGGGTCCACATAAAATAGCCTGTATAAGAGCTTCCAGCCAGGCACACAGGGCCTCACTCTACAAGTGAGCTCTAGACACAGCCACTGCACAGCTGACTCTCCAGGCTATTTATGCGGCCCAAAAAACCCGTACCTGGGTAGGGGGATGGAGTCCCACCCTGCTCTACTCCATCCCAGTAAAGCCGTCCCGGGTTAGCCTTTCGGCTATACTAACCTTTCAGCAGCAGACTGCCATTAGCAGCTGATGCTGGAGAAACTATACAGCTTTACTGCACCAAGGCCAGGTACCTTGGTGCCACATACCTACCGTCAATGAAGGCACCTTGCACCTTACCACACTTGTAACCAGAGGACACTACCTCCTGAATCCAGCGGTCTGAGACATGAAGCCTCCAGACGTGAGCAAAGAGCCAAAGCCGTCCCCCCACCCAGATGGGTGAGGGCGCCCCTTCATAGCTGAGGAGGCTTGAGTGAGGATTTTGGCTTAGGAATCCAGGAGAGGCCAGGACGGCCACGTCCTCTGCCCCTTCCCCAGTGATCTCCGCGGGCCCCAGTAAAGGAGACTCCTCGGCCAGGTCTGGAACCACAGAAGGATGGGAGAAGGGCACCCATTCTCCGAAAGGACCGAGACGGCCTCCTACGTTGAGGTAACCTACCGCCCCTGGCAAACAAATCCAAGCGTTCACCAAAAAGGCGCAGGCCCTTGAAAGGGAAACCAGTGAGAGCCTTCTTAGCAGCATTATCAGCTACCCACTGACGTAGCCAGACAGAGCGGCGTATAGCCACCAACAGGGCAGAAGTTCTATCACACATCTAATGGCATCATCCATAGCAGACAGGACATATGCAAAAATTCATAGCAAAGCAGGAGAGATCTATACTCTTTTCCTCCCGCAGCATCAGAGGCCCCCTCTAAGAGACTCTTAAGCAAACCCTTAATAGCAATAGCTGTAATGGCAGAGGCACAAACCGGGCGTAGCGCGGTCCCCACACAGGCAAAGGCATGGCAAGCCAGTTGGTCCATACGTCGGTCCTCACCATCCCTCAGGGTAGTAGTGTCAGGAGAATGCATGACAGATGTATTGGACAGCCCCAGAACGGGCGTGTCCACCTCGGGAGGACATGACCAATGCTTAATCACATCAGCAAGAAAGGGATACCTTTTGTCCCAAATCTTGGGCACCCCTGGCAGCTTGCTAGGCCGCTCCCATTCTTTGAGCACCAGATTATTAAAGTGAGACTGCTCAGGGAATTCCAAACATGGTTTAACCGTATGAAAGAGCTCACGGCAGGAGGGGAGATACAGAGCACTTCAAAAATATGAGCCAAAAGCCTGTCAGTTTCATCTGAGGACCATAGATCTTCCCCAAAGGCAGACCCTGTACCACCATAAACCCTAGGCTGCTCCTCAGATGATTCTGAATCAGAGAACAATTCCCCCTCCTCCAGGCGGGAATAACCAGTAGTGTCAAAATTTTCCTCAGTTTCCACAGGAAAGAGGGAGACGGCAGGGGATAAATGCTGCTTCTTAGCAGAAGCCTTACGCGAGGCAGACCCAGCAATATGTTTCTCAATGCTGGCCACCCGTGCAGCCAAATCAGGCTGGTATGCTCCTTGTAGGGGGTCAGATGCAGGCGTGGGGGGGTAGGCGAAGCCCGAGGGGGCACAGGCCCAGCAACAGGTAACCCAGACTGCAGTGCAAGCACCTGCTGGGTGCAGGATACACGTACCCTGACATCATCACCAATTGGGGATACCCCACACACAACACATAGCCGGGCTTGTCCCGAAGGAGCCCCAGGCTCATTATCCCCAGAAGCCTCCATATGGTGATTTGAAAGGCACAGTAGGCCAGTAAGGGTTAATGCTAAAGAGCTACCCGGGATGCCCCAATGAACCGCTAGGGAAGTGGGAGATAATGAGGGGAGAGGGCCGGGAGAAACCACAGGACCGAAGCTTTACCCCGCCTGAAAGACACAATCAAATATTCCCATGAGAATAAAAAAAGAGAAAAATCACCCCACGGGGGAACTCACAGCCCGCAAGGAGCCAGCAGCGACAGGAAGAAGACAAAATGGCGTCCGCAACCTCGAGGGGCGGGCCATAGAGATATGAGGTAAAAAGCATCATCCACAGAGCCCGCCCCCCCTTAAAGACCGAGAAAGGGGCGCCCACGTGATCCGGCCGGCCAGTAGCGTCCCGGCAGCTCTGAGGTGAATGGGGCTGCCAGCCATGGAGCGCAGTACAAACGTCTACCCTGTTAGAGCAGGGACTGTGGTAGGAGCCTAGCTCCTCAGCACCATAGTGCTTCAATAGCCTACCTTCACCCGAACCTTATCAGCCGAGTCTGGGAGGCAGTAAATGGGACGGAATGGGTGGGAATAGTCCTGCAGGGCCGCGGACAATAGGTCCCGCTCACCTGTGCCACAAGAGAGCTATCTTCTATCTTCTCAGCGCAGACTGCAGAAAGAAGCTGTGGAATTTGTGGGAGGTCCCTGACTTATATAGGGCCGGGAGGAGCCACAATCTGTTTTCTACAGTCCAGCGCCATCTTGTGGATGTATTACCCATGTGTAAGGAATATTCTGGAACAGGACGTGCTGTATACTTAGAATATATAAGCCCTACCCCCAAAATAAGTCCTAGTTACAATTTATAATCCAGCTGCCGGGCTTCAGCAGAGGGACGGAGCGGCTGTAAAGGAGGATGAGGACACATCACAGCTGTAAAGGAGGGTGAGGACACGTCAACACACTAGGCTTGTCTGATGGGAGTAAAATGTCTGATCTGGCTGGCTCTACCCAGGGCCGGCGTCAGCACCCGGCAAGGCTGGTCAGCTGCCGGGGGCCCCTGCCTCCTGGGGGGGCCCACTGATAGCAGGCACAATGTGTTTTTTTGTCCCCTCCAACTGCCACTAACATGGCATCGGGCCCCTGCGCCGCCCTCCCCTAGCGAGCCAGGTTGTCACTAACCTCGCAGCGAGGCTGAGCTCCACGCTCTTTCATTGGTGATGCAGCAGCCCTGCCCCTTAACCTCTGCTTTGCCCTGACAGCCCTGCATTCACGTGTGTGTTTCTATAATCGGCGCTACCCTGTAGAGCTGAGTGTCCCTGCAAGCCCCGCCCCCAGAGATGTCATCACCCTGCTCCCTTGCCCCTGCATTGCAACAGGAAGTACTGCACACGCTGGAAGAAGGTAATGCAAGGTACACAGTGCACACACTTCCTTCCCTCAGTCCCCCTGTTCGTGTGTAGTGTTACACAGAGGGGCATCCAAAATCAGGATGCCCCTAGGGATCCTTTTCACCTGGCCCTAGATTCATTTAGACTCCCAGGTCAGATTTAAATGGGTTTGGTGCTCTTCAAAAAGGACCCACACTAGAGTTTTGGTCCAAATAGCCTGATCCTCAGGGGGCATCCAGATTTGTATTGCCCCTCAGTGTGTCCGTCTATGGATATACCCTCCGCCGCGAAGGGGCCCACTGAGACCATGCCCTCCAAAGGCCCACATAAACTTGGAGCCGGCCCTGGCTCTACCCCCACCTGCCGTCATACCAGGCACATGGCCAAATTCCTCCACATGGCCTGCTGCCAGCCAACTCTGTGCACGTACTGTGCTGCCGCCACCATCTTGCCAGCCAGCTATGAGACATCCCCTGAAAATAAGATCTAGCACCTATTTTTGGAGCAAAAATTAGTATATTACCTGTCTTATTTTTTCAGGGAAACACGGTATGTGTTAATACAGCCTCATAATACAACAGTTCTCAAGTTAACAACTACTACATCTGAATTTCCAAAGCTCTTTTTGTTTTTTAATGACGTAGTACAAGCAAATATTTTCAATAGCAAATGTTTTAGTTTTAGAAGCCAACCAAAGTATATTTGTACCACCTCATTTTGCGCTGGCCTCCATGTGGCAATAAGAATCATGCTATACTCTATGGTTAGTGGTAATGTTACTTTAGTGAATCACATGTGGGCACAGTACCTGTTGCTTCATCATCTTTATCTGCTCTTTCTGCTTCCGCTTCTCTTCTGCAGCCATGATAGCTGAAACAGAACAGCATTATATTACAGAAGAGTCAGTGTGCTAAGGGTACACGATATAAGACAGACACCGTGTATATATATATATATATATATATACCCTGCTGCTTTTTTGCCTCTTTCGCAGCTCGAACTTGTTCTTGCCTCTGTAACTTCCGCAGGAGTTTAATTTGTGCAGCTTGTCTGGCAATTTCTGCAATCACATAAGACATAAATAATATTATTATGGACATGGTTTCTTCCTATTCTGACCAATCTTACCCAATGTGCCCAGTTAGCTGTTAGTTGGCTAGAGATGTCTCCAGCCACACAGTGGGAATTGGGCCCTTATTTATGAAGGAATAGCGACAGATAGCGACTGGTGAGCGGCCGGTAATGACGGGCCAAGCCACGAGAACGCTGGCTCCCCACCACAATCACACATTTATCAAGCCAATCCTGCTTAGCGACGGGGAGGCCGATTCATTAATAGCGCCAGGTAGCGACAGATGAGCGACAGTAGCGTTATTTTCACAGCGCCCGCTAGTAATCGCTGTGCTTGGGCGTTGTTCGGCTGTTGACAGCGACTCAGTCGGTGTGCGGTAATGTTGAATACGGGGTTAGGAGTCGATGTTTGACAGGTTCCGCACTGTATGGGAGCGCATGACAGCGAACGGCCATAGCGAACGGCTCCCAGCATATTCATTAACAAATCACGCTCCAAAAATTCTCACGCTGTGAAATGCTTGTTTAAACCCCAGAGCGCTTTAAACCCCAGAGGGTTTCAAAACATTTTGTAATATGAATACATTAATATCAGACCTGTAATATCAATTCTGCACAAATTTTTTTTTTTCTAACATTGCAGAAGTGGTCACAGAATTTTTGACATTTAAAAAAAAAAAAAAAAAAAAAAAAAATTAATAGCAATTAATTATGAATATTTAAAGATTGCTCCATTGAAATGCATTGGAGAGCGCCAGGTAGCGAGAGGTCATACCTGTCGCTGTTCAAGGTCGCTCGCTGGCGCTGTGGGGTGAGGCTGGAATAATGATGAATGATTCGCTATCTGGCGCTCTGTCAGTCGCTAAGCAGGATCGGCTTGATAAATGTGTGATTGCGGAGGGGAGCCGGCGTTCTCGTGGCGGTGAGCGTCATTACCGTTCGCTCACCATTCGCTACCTGCCGCTATCCCTTGTTAAATAAGGGCCTGAGATAGCGCCATATAGCGACTCATTCATCATTATTCCAGCCTCAGCCCACAGCGTCCGACCTTGAACAGCGACAGGTATGACCTCTCGCTACCTGGCGCTCTCCAATGCATTTCAATGGAACAATCTTTAAATATTAATAATTAATTGTTATTATTGTTTTTTTTTTTTTTTTTTAATGTGAAAATTTCTGTGACCACTTCTGCCATTTTAGATAATTTTATTTTTAAGGGAAAAAAAATAAAAATAAAAATTGTACAGAATTGATATTACAGGTCTGATATTAATGTATTCATATTACTAAATTATTTAAAATATTTTTTTTTGGTTTCCAAAAATATGGTTGTTTGGGGGTTAAAAAACTACTTTTAACACATCGCCGCCAGCGCTCTGGGGTTTAAACAAGCATTTCACAGCACTTGAATTTTTTGAGCGTGATTTTTTGATGAATATGGTGGAAGCCGGTCGCTCTGACCAGTCGCTATCATGCGCACCCATATATTGCGGAACCTGTCAAATAGCGACTCGGAACCTTGTATTCAACATTACGCCACACCGACTGAGTTGCTGTCAACATCCGAACAACGGCCAAGCACAGCGACTACTAGCGGGCGCTGGGAAAATACCGCTACAGTCGCTCAACTGTCGCTACATAACGCTATTAATAAATCAGCCTCCCGGTCTCCTTATAATAGAGGTGATATTGTTTTATGTAGTGTTATCTCACTGTATGGAGCCTATTGGCTCATCTGGTTACTGTTTGTTTTCTCTTTATTGTGATGAATTCAAACTGATACAGGCATTAGCACTTTACCAGCACTATTCTCACTTTATTAGCTTTTTCTGCACATCAATTGAATAGCGGATTGTTTCAAGGGATTTTTTTTCATTGTGAAATAGATTGCACATTTAAAGGAGACACCACCACTGTGGAGTGTTTTGAAAACATGGGATATGTATATGTTATTTGTTTAATGTGATATGTTGTTGTGACTATTATGTCTTTTATCTAATAAAACATTGAATGATGATTTCAAATAATACCTTGATTAGTTTCTGTGCTGGCTCAGCTGTGATCCTGTGGTAACTGGAACCACACTCTTAGGCCCTTATTTAAGAAGGGATAGCGTCAGGTAACGGCTGGTTAATGAGAGGTAGCGACAGGTAGCGACTGGTGAACACCGGACACGGCACGCAATTACACATTTATCAAGCAGAATCTGTTTAGCGACTGGGATAGCGCCATGTAGCGTCTGATTCATCATTTTCACAGCCTCAGCGAACAGCGCCGGCGTTCAGCCTTGCACAGCGCCAGGTATGACCTCTCCGCTACCTGTCGCTCTCCTATACATTTCAATGGACGATACTTTTCTTCTCTTTAAACAGGGTTTTTGTTTATTTATTTTTTTCCAAAAAAAATCACTAATAATTCTGTGACCTCTTCTGTCATTCAAATAGCAGTTTTTTCATAATTTTTTCATTTTTTATATATTTCTTCAGAAATGACATTACAGGTCTGCCATTAAAGTGTTCATGTTACAATGTTGTTACAATGTAATTCCATATGTTTTCGCTTTGTTACTAGTTGATAGATGCTGGAAAACAGACTTTAAACACACCGCTTCCTGCGCTCTGGGCTTCAAACAAGTATTTTTCAGCGCCAGAGATTTGTGAGGCTGTTTTTTTGCGGTGTGAGTCGGTCGCTATGAGCAGTCGCTAACATGCGCTCCCATACTGCGCTGTACTGGTCAAATAGCGAATCCTCACAATGTATTCAACATTAACAGCGACTGAGTCACTACGAAGTAGCGACCCACGGCCGAGCATAGTGACTACTAGCGGGTGCTCTGAAAATGCCTGCTACAGACGCTCATCTGACGCTACCTGGCGTTAGTGATGAATCAGCCTGTTAGGGCCTTATTCATGAAGGAATAGCGTTAGGTAGTGCCTTGTAAATAACAGGTAGGGACAGCTAGCGGCAGGTGAACGCCAGACACGGCACGCAATTACACATTTATCAAGCAGAATCTGTTGAGCGACTGGGATAACGCCATGTAGCGTCCGATTCATCATTATCCCAGCCTCAGCATACAGCGCCGGCCTTCTGCCTTGCAGAGCGTCACCTATTACCTCTCGCTATCTGTCGCTCTCCCATATATTTCAATGGACATTCTTTTATTTCTCTTTAAACAGGGGGGTTTACATTTTAATTTTTTTTTTTTAAATCTCAAATAATGTTGTGCCCTATCCTGGCCTAGAAAAAGCCATTTTTGAAAATATTTTTCATGTTTTCTATATTTATGCAGAATTGACATTACAGGTCTGGCATTAATGTGTTCATGTTACAATGTTATTACAATGTAATTCCATATGCTTTCGCTTTGTTACTGGTGGATACATGTTAAAAAACAACCTTTAATCACACAGCCTCTGGCGCCCTGGGCTGCAGCGAAGCATTTTTGAGCGCCAGAGTTGTGTGAGGCTGTTTTTTTTCCGATGAATATGTTGTGAGTCGGTCGCACTGACCAGTCGCTAACATGCGCTCCAATACAGCTCTGTACTGGTCATATAGCGACTCCTCACAATGTATTCATCATTGCTGCACAGCGACTGAGTCGCTATGAACTAGCGACCTACGGCCGAGCACAGCGACTACTAGGGGGCGCTCTGAAATTCCTGCTACAGACGCTCGTCTGTCGCTACCTGGCGTTAGTGATGAATCAGCCTGCCCGTTTTTTTGTGCCTGTTTCTGGACACATTGGGCCGGACACAATATAATTAAAATAATAATTAAGGTGGTGCGGGATCTGCTGTTTATTGTCAGGAGACAATGTGCCCAGTTATCACAGGGCTACAATCCCAGGCATGTTTTGTACAGGTATATTGGAAACAGGTAAATAAAGGCTACTGTTAACACTGGTAAAGCATGAACCTACAAGCAGCAGTGTGCACCTCCATCCAAATCCTGTAATAATAATTTAAAGCGGACCAACACCCAGGAGGATCGATCCAATCCCTCCTCGCGGGGCATCCAAGATCGGGATGCCCCACTGTGTGAAACCCCCCAGGAACCGAGCAAACTTTACCTGACTCCCGGTCCAACGGCGCATGCGCGTGCCGCATCTTGCGCTTCTCTCTAGCAGGTGCTCGGAGCCGCTGAGGTAAGACGTCGCATTGACGCGCATACCTCTGCGGCTCCAAGCGCGCTGATTGGACGAGCGGCCACACATGCGCTGAAGGAGCGGGGTGAGGTGAGTTGAATAGGGCGATCTGGGGGGTTTCACATAGTGGGGCACCCCTGATCGGGGGGTGCCCCGGGGAAGTGGACCAAAACCCAGGATAGTCAAAATCCTGGGTGTTGGTCCACTTTAAAGGGGATGCTGGACAACATGATAGAAAAAATTATGCATTTCACATTTTTCATTAGAATGATCATAGTCAAATGTCCAGTCACAAAATTGTCTTAAAGCGGAACAAAATCCAGGATTTTGGCTTTCCGCATTTAGTTCCTGTTCCACAGGGCAGCCCAAATTGGAATACCCTGCTATATGAAACCACCCAGAATGCCGCTATTCACTCACCTCTTCCTTGTTCCAATGGTGCATTCACAGGCTATTGTACAATGAGAGTCGTCTGCCATGACTATTGCCCTTATTCATCAAGCGATAGCGCCAGGTAGTGTCTGACGAGCGCCAGGTAGCGGCAGCTAACGGCGACTACCGACTCAAGTACGCCCGGCGGCGGTCACAATGACGCATTTATCAAGCAAAATGAGGCTAGCGCCGGCGAGAGCGACGGCTAGCGCGGCATTCATCATGAAGCCGCCTGGACCGAACAGCGCCGCTGCAAATTCCCTCACAGCGCCAGGTATGACCTGTCGCTCCCTGGCGATGTCCAATGCATTTCAATGGAGCAATCTATAATTATTCCTAATTAATTGGTATTAATTTTTTTTATTATTTTTTTAATGTCAAAAAATCAGAGACCACTTCTGCAATGTTAGCATTTATTTTTAAGTCAAAAAAAAAATTAAAAAAAATATGTGCAGAATTGATCTAACAGGTCTGAGATTAATGTATTCATATTACAAAATGATTCTAAAAACATGTATAATGTTACAATCAAAAAATATGGTTGTTTAGGGGTTAAAAACTAGTTAATACACATCGCCGCCAGCGCTCTGGGGTTTAAACAAGGAATGGACAGCGACAGCACATTCGGAGCGTGATTTGTTGATGAATATGAAGCTAGCCGTTCGCTCTGGCCATTCGTTGTCAGGCGCTCACATACAACGCACTGTGAAACAGCGACCCCCCAGCCCGTATTCAACATTACCGCACACCGACTGAGTCGCTGTCATCAAGCTAACGCCGGCCAAGCACAGCGAATACTGGCTGGCGCAGAAAAAATCACGCTACAGTCGCTCATCTGTCGCTACCTGGCGCTATTAATGAATCGGCCTCTATGTAATTAGGCAAATGGCTCTCATTGACTAGAATGGGGAACGCGTGCTGCTGCGTCGCCTGCGCCCGTCCCAGCCTATTTGAGTGGGACAGGGACGCCACCAGCGATGCAGGGGATGTGGCAGCACACGTTTCCCGTTGACAAGAATGAGAGCTGTTTGCAGAATGACATAGTCACGTCAGACAGCTCTCATTGGACAAGAACCCGCGTATGCACCGTCGGAGTAGGGAAACCCCCCGGAGGGGGTTTCACATAGCAGGGCATCCCTATTCGGAAACTCATGATGGCACTGGGTGTGCACCCTATGTTAAGGCAATTACTACTGTAAATTTGCAGGATGGAAGGGTGAGTAATAGGTACGCCTGAATATGGAAATTGGATAGATAAAATGTGCTTAAAAAAAGACATGGGAGGGAACTTGGAAAGAAGAAAACGATGCAGCAATAGAAAGAGGGGTTACAGATGCATTTGGGAGAAACAATACTAACTATGCTTTTTGCCTAACATTATCAAATGCCTTTCCCCATAAAATGATGCAATGCTCTCTGCGCTCTTGAGTGTCTTCATACTCCGCCAGGACATCGGTTTGTACAAGATTTGTTCATTCGAACACTTGCCCTAGAATAAAATATAAATTGTAAACTGGAGAAGCACCTTGAGCCTGCAGCTTCCGTAACAGTTTGGCCTCGTCACTGATGACAAAATCTGTGCCCCCCACGTTCGGTGGTCGCCCCTTCCGTCGCCTCATTCTTGCCTCCTCTCTTGCCAGCTGTTTCTCTGGATTTGGGGGGCGTCCTCTACGCCCTTCCATAGCTCGGATGCGTGGGACGATCTCTTCCTCATTAAGGAGGCACCATTGCATTCCCTTGAATAACATACAAAATACCATTAAATCAGTGATAAAGCCATTACAAACACAACATCCAACAAAGCACATGCAGCCTATGCAGCCTTATTTTTACGGTCAGCTCAATGATTGCTTTTTATTTTGTTATTCTGGAACAAAAATTCACCTATTACATCATATAATAATTCATATAAAATGTTTGACCTTATGTGAAAGAGCTTTCTACTGAAACTCCGTGTCTACTGTAGGACAGATAAGGTCTCGGGGAATTTTTAAAGCACCATAATCCCACTTTGATATATCGGTAAAATTACATCTCGTATAAGCCATTTTAGGTATATTACTGCAAAAAGGCTGAAGACATAATAGTATTTGATCATTTTATTCAGTTATAAGCTGCTTCTTTTTTATAGGGGATGTGAGAGAGATGAATGTGTAAGCTGACCAGATGTCCCTCTTTAGGTGGGACAGCGCCCTTTTGACATGGGGAATGTCTGGGTGGTTTGCAATTGCTCTGACTCTGACTTTGGTTGAATGGTGGTAGCGGAATGCATGGATTTCTGAGCACTGGCTCAATCACCAACATATTTTATGGCCCAAATATTCCTAAAACTTGTGACCCTTAATTAGGACACATGCTAAACCACACTCCTACCACACCCATCATCCACAAACTGATTTAAACTGTCCCACTTTGGTCAGTTTATGAATGTACAGACTGGCCCAAAGCTACCTTTTGGCCAAAGACTGGGACAGAGGCAAAAGTCAATTTTTAACCAAGAACTTGGGTTATTTTCTCTAAGAAACTAGTTAAATTAAATCAAGATTCAATACTGTTTTTGGCTTTAGATACGCTTTATCAAGCGGTTCAACAACAGTTATGGCAGCATAGGCCCTTATTTAACAAGGGATAGCGCCAGGTAGCGACTGGTGAGCGAACGGTAATGACGGTCACCGCCACGAGAACGCCGGCTCCCCTCCGTAATCACACATTTATCAAGCCGATCCTGCTTAGCGACTGAGAGAGCGCCAGATAGCGAATCATTCATCATTACTCCAGCCTCACCCCACAGCGCCAGCGAGCGACCTTGAACAGCGCCAGGTATGACCTCTCGCTACCTGCCGCTCTCCAATGCATTTCAATGGAACAATCTTTAAATAGTCATAATTAATTGTTAATTTTTTTTTTTTTAATGTGAAAATTTCTGTTACCACTTCTGCAATGTTAGATATTTTTTTTAAGGTTAAAAAAAAAAAAATAAATTTGGGCAGAATTGATATTACAGGTCTGATATTAATGTATTCACATTACAAAATGTTTTTATAAACTTGTTTTTTTTTTTGTTTCCAAAAATATGGTTGTTTGGGGGTTAAAAACTACTTTTAACCCATCGCCGCCAGCGCTCTGGGGTTTTAACATGCATTTCACAGCGCGAGAATTTTCTGAGCGTGATTTGTTAATGAATATGGTGGGAGCCGTTCGCTATGGCCAGTCGCTATCATGCGCTCCCATACAGCGCGGAACCTGTCAAATAGCGACTCCTCACCCAATATTCAACATTACTGCAAACCGACTGAGTCGCTGTCAACAACCGAACAATGGCCAAGCACAGCGACTACTAGCGGGCGCTGTGAAAATACTGCTACAGTTGCTCATCTGTCGCTACCTGGCGCTATTAATGAATCGGCCTCATAGCATCAAAATAAACATGTCATTCAAACATGTCAAATTGTTTGAAAATGACATATGCCAAAACACTGTTCCTTGTTTACATGGGGGCAATATGTAAAAAGTTACATTCTAATGCTAATTTTAACCTTGATTTGTTTTATATCTCTAGACCTAAGGAAAATAAATATTAATTCTCTAAAACTTAAAGGGAAAGTCAACTTTTGATGGAATTTTTTAAAGTGTTTATTGAAAGGATGTCCTCAAGCTGCTGAGCTGATCTAGTATTTTTTTTTATTTTTTTCTTATGTTAGTTTGTGTGTTTTATGGAAGCAGTTTCCACTATTTCCAATCTATTGCTATTGACAGCCATACATCAGAGAAGTGATCCCTGTACACACATAACACTGCTGTCAGGAATGTGTAAGGTTTAGTGAGCTCAAGAGCAGTTTCTAGGCAAAATAGTGGTCAGTGCGGGAACCAAAAAATATAGCCCCCTCCTCACCCAACTTATAGTGCTGCTGCTGTCCTACACAGGTATGTGCCATGCAGTGTCTCTTTATTAGTAGCAGGTAGTGTCCCCTACCATGACTCAGCCCAATATAATGGA
Source organism: Gastrophryne carolinensis (assembly GCA_027917425.1). Classification (NCBI taxonomy): domain Eukaryota; kingdom Metazoa; phylum Chordata; class Amphibia; order Anura; family Microhylidae; genus Gastrophryne; species Gastrophryne carolinensis. The sequence goes on from CM051240.1 coordinate 214,551,660, forward strand.
ATAAGGGGCCTGGCATATAACCGGAACTACTAATAGTTGCCCTAATCCATATGCAGAAAACAGGATAGCTGGGATAAAGGAGGCCCAATTGGCCTTGGCACCCAGGACGATCGCCCTGCTCACACTCCTCTAGAAACAAATTCACTAAAAGGATATATGGTAAGAAATTATTATAGTCCCTCTTTAATATGCAGCAGCTTGGTCGGGCTGCCCCGCTGGGCATCACACTGCTAAAAGAAAGAACCGGTTGCCCGGATACTCACCTCTTACGGGTTGCATGCCCCACATGACTGCAAGCAGCCTATCAGTGCAGCCGGTGCTGGATGTGCAGGCTGATAGGCTGCTCCACAGTAACCATAGAAGGATCCTGGAAGAGGTAAATACCCGGACAGACGGTTCTTTTTTTTAGCGGCATGATGCACAGCGGGGCATTTATGACCATAGTTACTTGGTTATTAGGAAACCTAAAGCATAACTGAATGAAAGGCACAACTCCTGAAAACCAATATGAAGTCAACAGTATGCCTTTGCCTGGACTTTCTCTTTTAGGTCCCTTTCCGGGCAAAAAGAAAAAACAATATATACTAATCAGTAGTCCTGCGCAGCTCTAAACCAGTGAAACTTAGAGGCCGATTCATTAATAGCGCCAGGTAGCGACAGATGAGCGCCAGTAGCGTGATTTTCACAGCGCCAGCTAGTATTCGCTGTGCTTGGCCGGGGTTTGCTTGTTGACAGCGACTCAGTCGGTGTGCGGTAATGTTGAATACGGGGTTAGGGGTCGATGTTTCACAGGTTCTGCGTTGTATGGGTGCGCCTGACAGCGAATGGCCAGAGCGAACGGCTTGCTGCAGATTCATTAACAAATCACGCTCAAAAATTTCTCGCGCTGTGAATTCCTTGTTTAAACCCCAGAGCGCTGGCGGCGATGTGTGTAAAGTAGTTTTTAACCCCCAAACAACCATTTTTTTTAAATGTAAAAATTATACAAGTTTTTCTAAACATTTTGTAATATGAATACATTAATATCAGACCTGTAATATCAATTCTGCACAATATTTTTTTTTTTTTTTTTTTTACCTTAAACAAAAATATCTAACATTGCAGAAGTGGTCACAGAATTTTTGACAGTTAAAAAAAAAAAAAAAAAAATCAATTAATTATGAATATTAAAAGATTGCTCCATTGAAATGCATTGGACATCGCCAGGGAGCGACAGGTCATACCTGGCTCTGTGATGGGATTAGTAGCGGCGCTGTTCGTTGCAGTCGGCTACATGATGAATAACGTGCTAGCTGACGCTCTCGCCGGCGCTAGCCTCATTTAGCGTGATAAATGCGTCATTGTGACCGCCGCCGGGCGTACTTGAGTCGGTAGCCGCCGTTAGCTGGCGGTACCTGGCGCTCGTCAGACACTACCTTGATAAATAAACCCCTAACAAAACTTACTCTGTCTGTATAAATAGACATGATAGGATATTGATGGTGGAAGGATGGGTTATTGCTTTTCAGCAGGTTTATTAGGCATATAAGGACTGAAGAGAAAAGGCAAATCACTTAGGGCTTTTTTCTTTAAGGGATAGCGACAGGTAGTGCCTTGTAAGCGTCAGGTAGCGCATTTATGAAAGCGAACCTGGTGAGCACCTCTTACAGCGACACGTAGTGACCGAATCATCAACACAGACGGCTCAGCGGATCCCGGCGGCCCAGAGTGCCTGGTAATATCTGTCGCTACCTGTCACTTTCCCATACATTTCAATGGGCATTTCTTTTCTTCTGTTTAATAATTTTTTTTTATTTTCAAATAATTGTGTGACCTCTCCTGGCCAATTTAAAAACATTTTTGAAAACTTTTTTATTTTTTTATGCAGAATTGTCATTACAGGTCTGGTATTAAAATGTTAATGTCACAATGTAATAATGTAATTCCATATGTTTTCGCTTTGTTACTAGTGGATATGTGTTCAAAAACAGACTTTAATCACACAGCTTCTGGCGCTCTGGGCTACAGCGACACAATTTTGACCGCCAGTGCTGTGTGAGGCTGTTTTTTTGATGGATATGGTTTGAGTCGCTCACACTGACCAGTCGCTACTGTTCGATCCCATATAGCTCTGTACTGGTGTCATAGAGACTCACACATCAAATTCATCAATGCCGGCAATGTTACTACAGCGACTGAGGAGCTCTGTAATAGCGACTCACGGCCTATCAGAGCGACCACTAGTGGTCGCTATTAGCGCCGCAGTACAGACGCTCATCTGCTATTACCTGGCGCTAGTAATGAATCAGCCTGCCCGTTTAATTTTAGGAAGAAATTTTGGGGCGTTCAACTGGAACGGCCACACAGGACGCTGTTTTCTAGGGGCTCTGGAGTTTTCTACTTTTATTTTTTCAATGGACTGGGGCTGGGTAGGGGATGCCATCTGCTCAGCTATATTTATACAAGCTTTTAAACGCTAACTTGATGTTAAAGCGGAACAAAACCCGCCAGTGGCAGGCATGGAATCTAAAAGATTCCAGGGCCAGCCGCTGGCTTTCCTACTAATTAGCTTTGATTGTTGTGCTTAGGTATTGGCTGGCCTATGTCAGCGTCTTTTGGACCCGCCAGAAGATTATCCCAGCGCCAATGAGCGTCACTATATACTGCTATTATTCGGGCACTCCCTAGCATGTTTATGAATTTTTTCCTCCTTGAAATCGTTGGCGCTGTATTTTTCCGGCATCGGTCGGAGGTTTTTCGTTGCAGTTACAAGAAATCACTGCTGGGAAAGACGACAAACTTTACAGTGCGCTTAGGTTGGGTTTTAGTTGTTGGTGTCCAAATTATACATTGCTAAGCAAAAGAAGCCATTAAAATTGTATTTTTTATTTTATTTAACCCAAAACAATTTTGGACCACCTAGGTGCTGCGTTTCAATTATTGACAAGTCCAAATGGAAGTTCTGTACAAATAAATGGGTGTAATATTAATTATAAGCATTAAACACTTGTAAAAATGTAAAAAAAAAAAAGTGAAAAAAATATACTTACATGAGGCTCGAGCCCGCTGTCCCCGCTCTGGCTTCACAGCGTGCGCTAAAAGCCGAGTGTCAGCGCACTGAATGAGATTCAATGGCAGAGCCGGAAACCAGAGCGGAGACGCTGTCTGTCCTGCTCTGGCTCCCGCCTCCTCCACTGCCTCTCGGATGTGCGCTGACAGCCAAGCGTTTGTGCCAGCGCGCTGAATGAGATGCGGTGGAGGGGTCGGGAGCCAGAGCGGGGCTCTGGCTCCTGGCTCTGCCATTGAATCTCGTTCAGTACGCTGACAGCGCGCACCGGCGCAGGAAGTGAGAGCGTGGATGGGGCTCATGTAAGTATACTTTTTTTTTTTTTTTTTTTTTGAGGGTTAGGGGGAATGTCACACTAATTAGGAAGATGGAGGGATGCCACGCTGCCTATGGCAATGGGAGGGGGGATGCCACACTGCTTACACAGGTCATGCTATATTTTAAAATGTTACATTAAATGTTATGTTTTATCACACTTGGTGAGCTGGACCTGCAGCACATTACCACAATTGGGACTTACAGAGGTCTGTCCGTGCTCCCAGGTGAAATATCTCAGGGGATTTCTGAGCTGTCTATCTTCTTGGGACTACTAATGGGAGGGGGTATGCCACACTGCCTATATGGGGAACGGGAGGGGGGCATGCCACACTGCCTATATGGGGAATGGGAGGGAGATGCCACAATGCCTATATCGGGAATAGGAGGGGGAATGCCACACTGCCTATATGGGAAAGGGGAGGGGGATGCCACACTGCCGATATTAGGGATGGGAGGGGGAATGCCACACTGCCTATATGGGGAATGGGGTGGGTGGGAAGGCCACACTGCCTATATGGGGAATGGGATAGGGGGAATGCCACACTGCCTATATATGAAATGGGAGGGGGAATGGCACACTGCCTATATAGGAAATGGGAGGGGGAATGCCACACTGCCTATATGGGGAATGGGAGGGGGGATGCCACACTGCCTATATGGGGAATGGGAGGGGGGATGCCACACTGCCTATATGGGGAATGGGATGGGAGGGAATTCCACACTGCTGATATGGGGAATGGGATGGGGGAGATGTCACAATGCCTATATAGGAAATGGGAGGAGGGAATGCCACACTGCCTATATGGGGAATGAGATAAGGGGTATGCCACACTGCCTATATAGGGAATGGGAGGGGGAATGCCACACTGCCTATGGGAATGGGAGGGGGAATGCCACACTGCCTATGGGAATGGGAGGGGGTAATGCCACACTGCCTATGGGAATGGGATGGGGAGAATGCCACACTGCCTATATGGGGAATGGGGTGGGAGGGAATGCCACACTGCCTATATGGGGAATGGGAGGGGAGAATGCCACACTGCCCATATTGGGAATGGGAGGGGGGATGCCACACTGCCTATATGGGGAATGGGAGGGGAGAATGCCATACTGCCTATACAGGGAATGGGAGGGGGGATGCCACACTGCCTATATGGGGAATGGGAGAGGGGATGCCACACTGCCTATATGGGGAATGGGAGGGGAGAATGCCATACTGCCTATACAGGGAATGGGAGGGGGGATGCCACACTGCCTATATGGGGAATGGGAGGGGGGATGCCACACTGCCTATATGGGGAATGGGAGGGGGGATGCCACACTGCCTATGGGAATGGGAGGGGGTAATGCCACACTGCCTATGGGAATGGGAGGGGGTAATGCCACACTGCCTATATTGGGAATGGGAGGGGGTAATGCCACACTGCCTATATTGGGAATGGGATGGGGGGAATGCCACACTGCCTATGGGAATGGGAGGGGGTAATGCCACACTGCCTATATTGGGAATGGGAGGGGGTAATGCCACACTGCCTATACAGGGAATGGGAGGGGGGATGCCACACTGCCTATGGGAATGGGAGGGGGTAATGCCACACTGCCTATATTGGGAATGGGAGGGGGTAATGCCACACTGCCTATACAGGGAATGGGAGGGGGGATGCCACACTGCCTATATGGGGAATGGGAGGGGGGATGCCACACTGCCTATGGGAATGGGAGGGGGGATGCCACACTGCCTATATGGGGAATGGGAGGGGGTAATGCCACACTGCCTATGGGAATGGGAGGGGGTAATGCCACACTGCCTATATTGGGAATGGGATGGGGGGAATGCCACACTGCCCATGAAGAATGGGATGGGGGAATGCCACATTGCACATGAGGAATACGATGGGGGAATGTCACACTACCTGTAATGGGGTGTTTTAGCACAACATTTCGTTTAGAATATTTTTTTCTTATTTTCCTCCTCCAAATCCTAGGTGCGTCTTATAGGGCGGAAATACAGTATATTTAATAAACCACAATTCACTCTTGTTTTTTGGGTTGGGGATATGTTACGTACCTACAGTTATAATCCTAGCTATAAATTATATGCAATTAGGTATTGTTAATAAAATGTAGGAAGCTATGTTTGGGTTTTTATGGCATGTGAATTTGTCTGTTTGAAAGGTTTTCTATTGAAGGTTTGCAGAGAAATAAATGAGAACCTTCTGACCAGGTTTGGTTTGCCCTTTAACATTTTATAGTTGTTTTTTGGACTTCTTTGCTTGCAGAACACAACATTTCTTGTTTCTTGTCACTGTAGACAAGAGGTTTCATTAACAGAAAATCCATGCGTATCGTTGGGCCTGAAAGACAGTGATTGCTACAACATACAAGATTTCTATTCTAATGAAACCACTGTAATTCCTCTGACAGCCATGGATTCTCTGTGACACAGAGGGGTGGAAGGCAAGGAACATCTACAATATGGCCCCAACAGTATTAGGAAATTGCGCCTGTTGAGCGCCACTTCTTTTGGACACCACCATACAATACAGTAGAGATTTTTTATAGTGTTCTCAAGTACTCTATTCAGAGTCTCCTCTAAAAAAGAAGTCAATGGAGCGGCATGCTGCATTAATCCCATCATAGCTGCTCCCATGAACCACAAGAGCTATTTAGACTGGACCGTCCCCTTTAAGTAGATTCTAGATTTCTATTTGTAACCTCCTACATTTAGTTTAAGGTAGAGGATACCTTCCTAAACTATGTGAAATTCAATAAGCGTCAGTTCTTTGGTTCTTCAGTTATGGTCCCTGCTAATAATTGATGATCTGTTTGCAATTGTTAAACCATTGTGTTCGGCTACATCTGGCACTGTCTTAAATGGAAGAAGAAATGGCTGCAATATCATGGTTTACACTTTCACCTCATGATTTCTCTATTGAAATATTTCGGTTTGGGCCTTGGCTCTGTGATGCCGCATAATAATGATCAGCAAAATGGACGGGGTCTGTAAGACAGGCATTCTCATCATCCTGGCTGTTCTCTGTCTCTCCCAGTGACCACAGACTGATGATGAGGAGCTTTAGACCACCAGTTTAGCCCTATTATAGGTGGTCTACAGCAAAGGAATTCAGGAGGTGTACCACAACCCTTTCCTTGTTTCTACAGCAGCTGCGTTCTGCTAGGAAGGGAGCATGCAGCCATGATGAGGTGAGTTGCTGAATGACAGTGTATGCACTTTACCTACAGAGTCCCTTTAAGTCACTTAAAGAAGCACTATCGCAAAAAAAATGCCCGAATGATAAAAATCCATATAAATATGCTGGATGGGGGGAGGAGGGGTCACTTATACACCCGTCATCAATAAATATCCAAAGAGGAAATCAGGTGGGGGGAGCAGGTTCTGTCTCCCCTCATACACTCAAACCTGCCACCCCTGTATTTTATTCCCACCAGGAGAAGAAAACCTCCCAGGAGGGAGTTTTATTTAGGTGAGGTGTATAAGTGACCCCTCCTCTCATTAGCGGATGTGTTTATAAGGATTTTTAATATTTCGCGAAACACTTCCTTTATGAAGAAATTTCAACCATTAAAGATAAACTGACCCTGATTTCTTTTACTATATACAATGCAGCTCAGTGCCCATGAGAGAACTGAACGTGTCTACTACTGAAGGTCTCTATTTTACTACTAATGATGCAGTTTTCAAACTAGAAACTGGAGATCAAAACAGGAACTTCTTTAATTTTTCCCCAAGTAGCCTTCTAATCAGGGCCCAAATCAAAGGCTGTGCATCCATCTTTAAAGACTCCTTTTTACTTTGCTCTACCTTCTTTAGTTTTGCCACCTATTCTGATCCTTCACTGTCAGATCCTTCAGTAATTTACCTCTGCTCAGGAGTCTCAATTAGTTTTTTTATGGTGCCCCTTTAACACACACATGGATATAGATGACTGTGTAATTTAGTCCGCTGACCGAGAGTCATTCATTATCTTATAATAAAAGAAAATAGAGGATCACATCCCACATTTTCAGGAAATAAATGATCCACAAAAAGCAGCTTTACACATTAAAATGATGAAAAACTTTTATCTAATTGTAATTCTAAATAATTTGCTGCAGCAAAGTTACTACTTAGCTTAGCTCCTAAAAAGTTGTGGACATTCATCCATACAAGAAGAAACAAAAAGCACAGCGCTAAATCCAATGGTTCTTAAATCAATAATCTTGATATTGCTCTCACGTGCAAAAATACTGTCCAATCCACCAGTAAGTCAATACAAAATGATCTATAGATAACACAGAGCAACAGATAGATTTCTTTCAAGAAACAGTCTTTTATTTCTGCCTCCTATTATCTAAAGAGTTTATACTTCAAGACAAGGGAGTATGACCAGCAAAATAATTGGGGAGCCAGAGAATTGAAATTGATTTAATGCTTTTTTCCTGGCCGCATCTGGTAAGCATCCCTTTTGGACGGTGGAGGATTGGAATCACAATTTTTTATGCTTAATGTATGCACCGTGGGATCTCCATTTCTGATACAGTTTAAAAGACTGTTTCTTGAAAGAAATCTATCTGTTGCTCTGTGTTATCTATAGATCATTCATCCATACAAATCAGTAGGAGAGCACTAGGTGGCCAGACCCTTTTGTTTAGTCTGTTGCAATGCTGCTCTTTTTAAAGCGGACCAAAACCTTCATTTTTAGATAGCAGAATTGCTCCCCCCACGAGGAGTACCTTTTGGCAATGCTGCTTGTTTTAGCTGTAAAACCCTCCTGAAGTGAGTGGAATAATGTCATTGCTGCACCTATGCAATGACCAATGGCTGCATTCTTACAGAGAGGGACAGTAAAAAAAGTTCCATGACAATTCTGTAGGTGAAAGTGGCGACCTGAGGGCTTTACACAGCGGGGCATCATGTTTTTAATTCTGTATTATAATCTGCATTAGCAGATGGGGAGGGGGGGGGGGGGGATATTTTATTTTTTCAGTATAAGAAAGCCTAAAGTGGAACAAAACCCACCAGCAGCCGCACTGGAATCTAAAAGATTCCAGGGCAGGCCACTGGTTCTGACTTTCTCCCACTGCATCCCAAATTGCTGTGTGGAAACCCTCCATGGCCCTTAGCCGAAGGATGGAAGCACGGCAAAGGGCTCTGATTGGACGAGAGCCCACGCATGCACTGTGGACTGAGGAGACGTGAATTTTACTTGGCGAACTGGGGGGGGGGGGGGGGGGTCCCAATTCGGGATGCCCCGGGGGTATGGTACAAAACCCAGGAAAGTCAAATTCCCAGGGTTTGTTCCTATTTAAAATAAAAATTTTGGGGGTAAAGTTGGGCTTAAACAGTAAATCCAGTTTCGATTGAATTTTTGAAAGTGTATATTTTTGTGTGTCAAAATGATATCACCTCAGCAGTGGCCATAGCAGCAGTGTTCTGTGTGTACAGCAATCACTTCTCTCTTATTGGACTTGGTGTACGTTGCTAATAGCAACCGACTGCAGGTAGTGAAAACTGCTTCCATAAAACACACATTTACGAACACATAAAGAATTTTAAAAAATTCCAGATCAGCTCAGCACCTTGAGTACATCCTTTTGGCACAAAAAACACTTTTAAGAATTCCATAGAAAGTGGACTTCTTAAAGCGGAACAAAACCCAGCAGTGGCCGGCATAGAATCTAGAAGAGTTTGCCCATAAAAACCTTCCCATGCTCCAACAGCGTATGCACGGGCTCACGTCCAATGAGAGCCGCCTGCTGTAAATACATCATTCATTGTTTACACGCATGGCCGGGGATGCAGGAGGTGTGGCGGTGCGCGCTCCCCATTCAAGTCAATGAGAGCCATCTGTTGAATGACGTAGTCACATCAGGTGGCTCTCATTGGACGAGAGTCCACACATGCCTGAACAGGTGAGTTTTTATGGGTGAACAGGGGGGTTTCCCACAGCACAGGCATGGAACAAAAGCCAGGAAGTCAAATTCCTGGGTTTTATTCTGCTTTAAGGAAATTTCCCTAGGGTGATGGCCTGCAAGTGTAAAATCCCCTGATTTCCCTTTATACCCACTTTGATCTCATTGCCTGCTGAATCCCCAATTCCTACGGGTTTGCCTAGCCCCTCCATCAGGCATTCGGGTCAGCAAGCACGTAGAGTAGGGATGCCGCCAGAGGCCCACACATGCACTGTGGGATAAAAGATCATAGTTAGTATACAGGGAAGCCAGGTGGAGCTTTCACCTTGCGGAAAGGTTTGGTCCACTATAAATGTTGTTCAGAACAACGGTGCACTACGTACAGACCCTTGAACTTCAGCCAGTATATTAACAACAATAACCAATGTGACTTCAGGAGAATCTAGACAGGGGAAATTAGTGCCCCATTTGCCCACTGCAAATGTCCACAGAATTGGCTAAATATCATAATGAAACATACAAAAACATTTTTGAATTGTATGTGAAACTGATAATACATAACACCAAAACACTTCACACACAGAAACACAAAACAATACTAAAGACACGCTCACATAACAACTACACTACTACACACAAAACAATACTGCCACATTGTGATAATATATAAGATATCACAATGATATATATAATCTTTTTTTCCAAGAGGCTAATATAACACTGTTCCCTCTAAGCCAAAAGATACTGAAATGAATTATTATGCTCCATCCAAGCCAATTTCTTTTTTGGAGAGGATCTTAAGTGGCTGATGTGTGTATGCAGGTAGTGGAGGCAGTTTTTCCCAATGGCAGAAGTATAGGCGGTGTTTCCCAATCAGTTCGCTCCCATATAGTGCTGTACTGGTGTTATAGCGACTCACACATCAAATTCATCAATGGCGGCCAGCAACTGAGGCGCTCGGTAACAGAGAACCATAGCCGATGACAGCGACTACTAGCGGTCGCTCTGAGCGCTTCACTGGTGCTAGTAATGAATCGGCCTGCCCAATTCTCTAGCTGGTCCATCAACCCTGTGATCGCTGGATGCCAGCCTTTCTGAATAGCTGGAGATGCGACGAGCAGGTGTCAAGTGTGTCGCTGCGGCACGTTTGAGATCTCAACTACCCACTGATACTAATATTTTAGCAGCATACCCCACTGTCTCCTTGGTAGTGGGATCAATGAATACTGGGGAAAATACTATTAGTCAATGGAGGTCATGTTATTTATTTGCCAGTGTGCATTGCAGTGTGGATTGCAACCTGCATCTCGGTGAGCTTTTTAGCATTTATACACAAAATAGTGCCCAAAAAATTTTTGTTCTACCTTTTTTACCCGCACCTGTGATGGAGCATTTTTACAGGTGAGGTGTATTATTTTTTTTCTATGAGGTAATGATATTTTTTTAAAGTTTGGAACAACAGCTCCCTATGGTTTAGGGAGAAACGAATGGCAAATTATTTAGCATAGCCCATAGGGAGCTGTTAAAATATGTATTCTAACCCAATTAAATATATGATGTACCTCACCTGTAAAAATGCCCCATCACAGGTGATTTTTTGGGGGAAAATGTGGGACAAACACTTTTTGGCACTTTTTTGTTTGTGTTAATGCTAAAAAAAAGCTCACCAGGATGCAGATTGCAATCCACACCGCGATGCAGAATGGAAGTCACACTGCCTTCACCAACTAATTAGTGTCACGCTCCGGGTACTACAGCAACCCACTTGGATAACTCCAGCCCTCCCAGTAAGACCTCAACCCCCAATCTCCGCAGCCAGCTTCACCTTTAGGAGCCCCCGCTTGCCGGGACGCAGAGAACGCCTGCCCGGGATCGGTTGCCCCCAGGACTTCAATGGCTCAAAGATTGGAGTCTTACTGTTCAGAGGCCTGGAGAACCCGCGGCTGGAAGTGGCGCCGAGCAGCCCTATAGCTGAGCGTGTAACGGAAGTCCAACAGGCTAGGAGTCAGCAACAGAAGTTCCGAGATGGCAGCGGTACAAAGGATTGGGCAAGACGTGGTCGAGGATCAAGCAGAGGTCGGCAACAGGAGATCAGATCGGGGGGTGGTCAAAACAGGCGAAGGTCGGCAACGGGAGATCAAATCAGCGGTGGTCAAAACAGGCGAAGGTCGGCAACGGGAGATCAAATCAGCGGTGGTCAAAACAGGCGAAGGTCGGCAACGGGAGATCAAAGTATTCTTTAGAGACAAGCAACTAAACTGGGTACAAGGCACTATCACAGGCAATTCCCAACTGAGGGGGAATTGCTTATATAGGGAAAGACAGAGAGGAAGGTGAGGGTGATTGGTGCACTATGATGACGGGGCTGATTGGGAGAGCCTGAGCGTAATAAACATTTATAGGGCTCATTGGCCCAGACAATGGAGGGGGGGGAGGCGTAAGCCTCATGACACCTAGGGCTCATTGGCCCTTTAATCTGAACCAGGGGGCGTGCCAGTGCCCCCTGGCTTATCTACAGCCTCCGGCGGGCGCGCTGAGCACAGCGCCGCCGGAGGGAAAACAGACCTCGGGCACGCGCGCGCGCCCGGGAACAGACGACGCGCGCGCGAGGGGGAAGAGAGGCCGTGCTCGGCGCCGCCCGAGCAGACGCCGCACGGCGCGGCCGCCGGGCCGGAGCTGCTGGGGCCAGCCGGCCGCCAACGCTGGACCGGGGCCCAGGTAAGTGCCGATTACTGACACTACCCCCCCCTTCACGAGGGGCCTCCGGACCCTCACCCGGTTTTCCCGGATTATCACGGTGGAATTTCCGTACAAGAGCTTTGGCGTGAACATCCCTCGCAGCCACCCAACATCTTTCTTCTGGACCATAGCCAACCCAATCCACCAAGTATTGTAAAGAATTGCGCATCCTACGAGAATCCAAGATCTTATTTACTTCGTACTCGGGCTCATTATCCACAAGAATAGGTGCAGGACCAGCAAGAGGCGCATTCTTCGCCGGTTTTAACAGTGAAACGTGAAAAGAGTTGGGTATTTTCATAGTTGGCGGAAGTTGAACTTTAAAAGACACATTATTCAACCTTTTAATTATAGGAAAGGGGCCAATGAATTTTGGACCCAACTTGCAAGAAGGTTGACGGAGCGCAATATTTTTAGTGGAGACCCAAACAAGATCGCCTACTTGAAGAGTAGGTTCCCGTGATCTACGGCGATCAGCAAATTTCTTATATTTTAAACTAGTGGTTTTAAGAGTTTCCTGAACATGTGTCCAGATATTCTTCCGTTCTTGAAGCCACTCCTCCAACGCCGGCAAGTTGGAGGGTGACCCTGAAAGGGAAGAGGCTCTAGGATTTTTCCCTAGGTTACAATAAAAAGGCGATATCTTGGTACTCTCACTAGGCGCATTATTGTAAGCAAATTCGGCGAAATCAATAAATTCTGCCCATTGTTCTTGGGCATCAGAGACATAACACCTTAAGTACTGTTCCAGGGTTTGATTAGTTCTTTCCGTCTGCCCATTGGACTGGGGATGGTAGGCAGACGAAAGAGAGATCTGTATACCCAGCCGTGAACAGAAACATTTCCAAAAACGGGAAGTAAATTGGACGCCCCGATCGGAGACTATATTGGACGGAATACCATGAATACGAAAAATGTGTGAAGTAAATAGTCGAGAAAGCTCTGGTGCAGAAGGAAGCTTAGCCAAAGGAATGAAGTGTGCCATTTTACTAAAGCGATCTACGACCACCCAAATAACAGTATTCCCGTGTGATAAAGGCAAATCTACAATAAAATCCATAGAAATATGAGTCCAAGGTTCGGCAGGGATTTCAAGAGGAACCAAACCGCCACTGGGAGCCTTATGAACCCCTTTACTTCGAGCGCAAACAGCACAAGCGTCGATAAAGGCAGTAATATCGCGTCTCATGGTTGGCCACCATACATGGCGACGGGCAAGCATAAAGGTTTTTCGGTTACCCACATGACCAGCAGTCTTAGCATCGTGAAACTCGCGAATTACATCTGAACGCAAATGTGACGGTACAAACTGGCATCCCAAGGGAACATCACTAGGAGACTGGTCTTGAAACGGCGCCAAGGTGTTAGAGAGATCAGGAAGTAATGCCCCGACCACACAACCCATGGGTAGAATCGGGTCACCAGTATCACCCCGATCCTTACATTCACCGAACATGCGAGATAGAGCATCCGCTTTAGTATTTTTTACACCCGGCTTGAACGTAATAATAAAATTAAAACGCGAGAAGAATAATGCCCAACGTGCTTGACGAGAGTTCAATCTCTTGGCAGACCCAATGTATTCAAGATTTTTGTGATCGGTATACACAGTTATAGGATGTAATGAACCCTCCAGCCAATGTCGCCATTCATCAAAGGCCAGTTTAATAGCTAATAGTTCCCTATTACCGACATCATAATTTTGCTCCGCGGTACTGAATTTACGTGAAAAATAAGCGCAAGGATGAAGACGCTCAGGGTTACCAGAATATTGCGACAAAACTGCCCCCACTCCCAGCTCAGAAGCGTCCACTTCTACAATGAAGGCCTTACGAATATCTGGGTGAATTAACACTGGTGCCGAAGTGAAGGCCCGTTTCAAGGTCAGGAAGGCCTCACAGACAGAGGGAGACCAGTTGGCAGTAAAGGCCCCCTTGCGGGTAAGATTGGTAAGAGGTGCAACAACATGAGAGAAGCCCTTGATGAACCGCCGATAAAAATTGGCAAAACCTAGAAAACGCTGCAATTCTTTTAAGGTCTTGGGTTGGACCCAATCCTGAACCGCTGAAACTTTCCCCGCATCCATCTCTAGACCCTGGTTGGTAATAATGTACCCTAAGAAAGGAACGGTGGTGACTTCAAAAACGCATTTAGATAGTTTAGCAAATAAATTGTTCTCTCTTAATTTTTGTAGTACCAACTTAACATGGCGTCTGTGCTCCAACAAGGAATTAGAAAAAATGAGAATATCGTCTAAGTATATGACCACAAATCTACCAAGATACTCTCTGAAAATATCGTTAACAAAATCTTGAAAAACGGCTGGCGCGTTACAAAGACCAAAAGGCATGACCAGGTACTCGTAATGGCCGTCTTTCACATTAAATGCGGTTTTCCACTCGTCCCCTTGTCGGATGCGAATAAGATTGTAAGCCCCTCTTAAATCCAACTTGGAAAAAATTTGGGACCCAGTGAGTTGATTGAACAGATCCCCGATCAAGGGCAAGGGGTATCGGTTCTTTACAGTGATTTTATTCAAGGCTCGATAATCTATGCATGGTCTCAAGCCGCCATCTTTTTTCTCTACAAAAAAGAATCCAGCCCCGGCAGGTGAGGTAGAGGGGCGAATAAATCCCTTCTTTAAATTTTCGGTGATGTACTCCCTCATTGCTTGCTCTTCAGGCAGGGTAAGATTATAAATCTTTCCCCTCGGGGGAATCGTGCCAGGCAGCAAGTCAATAGGGCAGTCATAAGACCGATGTGGAGGAAGGGTATCCGCCGAACGTTCAGAAAAGACATCAACCCAGTCAGCGTATGGTTGAGGTAATCCCTGAGGTAAAATTTGCATACTTCTAAGGCCTGTAGTAAAGCAGTGACTTTTACAATGGTCACTCCACTTGATCAATTCTCCAACCCGCCAATCTATCACCGGGTTGTGGAGTTGTAACCAAGGGTATCCCAAAACCACCGGAGTCTCTGGACAGTCGAAGATAAAAAATTCTAAAAACTCAGAGTGAGAAGAGCCAACAATTAACCGAAGAGGTGGGGTCTTGGTGTTTATAGGCCCCCCCTGGATGGCCTTCCCATTGATGGCCAATACTTGTAGGGATCTTTCAAGAGGGACTAACGGAATACCTAAAAGGGAGATCATGCTCCTATCCAGAAAGTTTCCCGCCGCACCGCTGTCGATAAAGGCGGAAACTGTTTGCTTGGAAGAACCCCAAGATAAGTCAATGGGTACTAACATCTTATTTTGGCGAGAGTTGCAAAGTGACTCACCCAGATCAGTACTCTCTACCTGGTCTGGGTGCGGAAGTTTTCCGCCGGTTTCCCCTTGTTGGGACAGGACCCTGCGAAATGTCCCGAGTTCCCACAATATAGGCATAACCCATTGGACCGCCTACGCTGCTTTTCCTCTTGGGATAACCGGGTTCTCCCTAATTGCATGGGTTCTTCCTGTGAAGGAGATGAGGTATTTTCCCCACGGGTAGCGGGGGAACTAAGACTCTGGGAAGACCTGAAGGACGTGGGAGCCCTGGCTCTCTCCCTAGCCCTCTCTCTAAGACGCCTGTCTATTTTAATGGAGACCTGCATTAATTGGTCTAGGTCTGCGGGTGGAGGAAAATTTACCAAAGCATCCTTGATGCTTTCCGACAGCCCCACCCTGAATTGACTACACAAAGCGGGATCATTCCACCTCGATTCGACGGCCCAGCGGCGGAATTCAGCACTATAATCTTCAGCCGAATTCCGTCCTTGTCTCAAGGCCCGAAGCCTATTTTCTGCCGTAGATTGTTGATCAGGGTCAGCATATAAGACGCCCATAGCAGTAAAGAATGCTGTAACGGATTGTAGGGCAGAATCATGAGATGGCAAACTGAACGCCCAGGACTGCGGGTCTCCTTGAAGCAAAGAAATGACTAGGCCTACTCGTTGGGACTCTGTGCCTGAGGAGATGGGTCTCAGCTTGAAATACAGTTCGCAGGCATTCTTAAAATTGGAGAATCTAGCTCGTTCTCCAAAGAATTTTTCCGGCAATGGAATCTTTGGTTCTGAGATATGAGGTGGTACAGAGGATGCCGGTAACTGTCGAGATTCTTGAGTGGCCACTCTTTGAGCGAGCTGGTTTATCGCCGTAGCCATAGCTTGTACCTGCTGTACCAGGTCATCCATCTTTTTGGCCTGTGATAATGTCACGCTCCGGGTACTACAGCAACCCACTTGGATAACTCCAGCCCTCCCAGTAAGACCTCAACCCCCAATCTCCGCAGCCAGCTTCACCTTTAGGAGCCCCCGCTTGCCGGGACGCAGAGAACGCCTGCCCGGGATCGGTTGCCCCCAGGACTTCAATGGCTCAAAGATTGGAGTCTTACTGTTCAGAGGCCTGGAGAACCCGCGGCTGGAAGTGGCGCCGAGCAGCCCTATAGCTGAGCGTGTAACGGAAGTCCAACAGGCTAGGAGTCAGCAACAGAAGTTCCGAGATGGCAGCGGTACAAAGGATTGGGCAAGACGTGGTCGAGGATCAAGCAGAGGTCGGCAACAGGAGATCAGATCGGGGGGTGGTCAAAACAGGCGAAGGTCGGCAACGGGAGATCAAATCAGCGGTGGTCAAAACAGGCGAAGGTCGGCAACGGGAGATCAAATCAGCGGTGGTCAAAACAGGCGAAGGTCGGCAACGGGAGATCAAAGTATTCTTTAGAGACAAGCAACTAAACTGGGTACAAGGCACTATCACAGGCAATTCCCAACTGAGGGGGAATTGCTTATATAGGGAAAGACAGAGAGGAAGGTGAGGGTGATTGGTGCACTATGATGACGGGGCTGATTGGGAGAGCCTGAGCGTAATAAACATTTATAGGGCTCATTGGCCCAGACAATGGAGGGGGGGGAGGCGTAAGCCTCATGACACCTAGGGCTCATTGGCCCTTTAATCTGAACCAGGGGGCGTGCCAGTGCCCCCTGGCTTATCTACAGCCTCCGGCGGGCGCGCTGAGCACAGCGCCGCCGGAGGGAAAACAGACCTCGGGCACGCGCGCGCGCCCGGGAACAGACGACGCGCGCGCGAGGGGGAAGAGAGGCCGTGCTCGGCGCCGCCCGAGCAGACGCCGCACGGCGCGGCCGCCGGGCCGGAGCTGCTGGGGCCAGCCGGCCGCCAACGCTGGACCGGGGCCCAGGTAAGTGCCGATTACTGACAATTAGCATGACCCTCAATAACAACTTGACCCACTTGATGATCCACGCGACTGAGTCCATTAAAATATCCAAGAGACCTAAGAGATCAGTGGGTGACTCAGTGCCTTAGCTTTCACCCATAACTGCAAAATATTTAATTTAACCTAGTCCCAGGTTCCCATGCCACTCATTTGGGCATTCGGCAGAGTGTTCTGCATTGGCACAGCATCCCTGCTTTCTCTGCTCTATGGGGAAGCTGCAGCAAAGCACAGAGCTCCTCTGTGTGCTGATATGATTGCAGCAGGATCCTGGGACTAATTGAGGGTTACACTGTGGGGCATTCCGATTTGGAATACCCTCTAAGGAAGGGTTTCAGCCAGACCTAAAGTCTTTTAGGTTGGGTTCTCATGGGTACGTTGTGATAGCAATATCGCAGTTGCAACCGCGTTTGGCCAATGATCAGGCAGCAATCAGTGATTTTACTTCCAATTCAATGAATAAGAATTTACTATCATTGCGATAATGTGATCGCTTTTGTGAGAGGGCCTATAGGCTACTATGAGCAGAAATTTACTTGGGGTGCTATCGTTATTGCCCTGCAATCAAAACACATTGTGCCAGTGTGAACCATGCCTGAGACCCTAGACTTGTTTTTGTTCTTTTAGGGTTCAAAAAATATCTGCTTATTATAACAATGTTGATTGGTTTGGATATTAACACACGTGTTTCCAGAGTCCTTGGCTTAAAGGGAATTGTGATTAGTAAGCAGCAGATAATATCTTGCAAATATGACTTTAACAGGTAACTTGTACTGAGAAAGGAATAACTGGCTTCTAATTTGACCTACTTTTAAGTAAGGCTGACTTGTTGTCTAAGGTGCTTACGGACTTAAAGCCTTCCAATACATGTTGGTCAGCATCTCATCTATTTCTTGCAACCCTGTTCCAGGACAGTTCCTGGTCCATATAGACCCTTCCCTAACCTCCCCTCATGCCATCAGTGCGCCCTTGATAATAGAAATACGTTTCCTAGTGGAGTTCCATTTGATGGGGAGATAGGCTTACTTTATCTGTTTTCTGGCCCCCTGTCAAACAGGGCTCCATTAGAAAAGGTTACATTTTAAGGGTAGGTGGGTTAGGGTCACTGTAGACCTGGATAGTAACTAGCACAGAGTTGCCAGGAAGAGTTTTGTTCCACATTAAGAACAAATACACGCTTACCAGAAAGCTGTAAAAGAAGATCAGCGCAAGCAGCCCAGTAACTTCTCTCACTACAAGTTCCCTTTAAGCCACCTCAATGCTACAGCTAGGTGTTTTGCATTAAGGGATACCTGTGCTCCTTCTCTGGCTTCATAGAAGTCACCCACTCTTATTTTTGGACTGAAGCTGAAATTGTCCCTTGTGATATCCATTATTCCACTTCTGCTGAGATACTGAAAAAATCACAGATTTTTTCATTTGAGGATTGCAAAGCATGACAGCCATAGTTTTATTGCCCGTCACCCATGACACACATACACACACACATAGCAAGACTAAGGCAAGACACAACAGTACACAATATAAGTTATGCTGTCACACAGGTCCACTACATTAGGAAAGAACATTTAAAGCTGAGCTATATCTAAAAAAACTTTCTACCCTATTTCAGTTTTATTTTGGTACACTGCTACAACTACTTTAGTGTTTTTCGTGTTAGTAATACCATTGTGGTTATCACCTGACTTGTCCACAGTTAACAAATAAGAACTTCATGAAACATAAAAGCTAAAGGTATCACTATAACTAGAGCGGTGTCACCAGCGGTGTACTTTGGTTACCAATTTTTGGTTCTGGTTAGAGCCATGTGTATTTTCTGTTACATTTACACCTATTCATTTGCTGTTGCTGTGTTGTATAGCTTATATATATGCTTAGCAAGGATTTTTTTGATCCTTTGCCTGGACTGTCCCTTTAAGGGTCTTTTCACACCTGTCTGTGTATTGTGCATTATGGCATAGAATGTGCATGTATCAAAAACACAAATGCTGTCCTTGCCATGGAAATGCTATGTATGTATTAATAGCAAGGACGTCATTTGTGATTCTGCAATAAATGGAGTAGGTGTGCTTGAGTAATTGACAACAGTGGGCACCAGGACCAGCGGCAGCGTCTGGCAAGGTGGGGCAGCTGCCGGGGGGGCCCATTGACAGGGCCGGCCTTTGATCAGTGGCGGACTGGGAGGGCACCGTCACAGCTGGTGCCCACATCTCCACGAATGGCGAGGTTCCACACAACGGGGCATCACAATTTAGATTCCAGGGGAGGAAGTGCTGGGTTTTGCTCTGCTTTTAAGTTGCTCACCCCAGCTGATTTCCTATCCCTGGAGCATCCCGATCTGTGATACCCTACTGTGTGAAACCCTCTGGGATCGCTGGCATACCTTTACAGGGGCATCTCAATTTGTGATGTCCCTGTTTGTGAAAGAATCCCCCTGGTTTGGTCGTAAAACTCAAACTGATGGTCCCACAGTGCATTCACCAGTTCGAGGAAAGTAATGAACAAAGGGGGGTGGGGAGAGGGTCACACACAGGGGCATCCAAAATCAGGAGAATCTTGATTCGTTTAGACTCAGGTTAGGTTTAAAAGAGTTTGGTGTGCTTCAAAAACTAGAGTTTTGGTCCAAATAGCATGATCCTTAGGGGGCATCCAGATTTGGGACGTCCCTCGGTGATGTGACGCTACTCTTGACCACAAAGGGTCCCACTGAGACGATGCCGCCCAAGTGCCCACATATACCTGGAGCAGCCCTGGTAGGCACCATCTATCCAGGAGATTGCTGTAAAGTGGGACTCAATCTTGTGACCCACTAAGTTTGTGACTGTGAGAGGAGGACAGATCATGTTGTGGGGGAGAAAAGGTGAATATTGCTTTGTTTTTTTTAGCTTAAAGGAGTAGGGCATCCCAATTTTTTATCCCCTGGATGTGTGGAGGTAGGGGCGTCATGCAGCAGACCAGAATTCTTATTTTGACATTAGGTCTGCTTTAATGCTACCCAGTGCAGCTTGCTCATGGCCTTCTGCATAAGGAGGTAAGACAGGATCATTTCCCAATACTAGATTAATTTTGCTAACTAAATAAAACAAGACCAAAAATGGCCACTGCCCAGGAATCTCGGTTTGGTGCCTGATTCTGTCGTCTAAATCTCTGGCCCAAAGGTTTTGGCACAGAATATTGTTTAACAATGCAAAGAGTAGTATTATTGTTCATGTGGTACAATACATGTTGTCACCCATAAGCAACTGATTTTAAGTTTATGAAGCTAGGTTGAGTAAAAACTTTACCATTGTTAAGTCTAGCTATACTTTGTGCATAACAATTGGCCCTTGAGCTACTGAATCCCAGATACATTTAGATTTATTTAAAGACCTTTTAAGGATGGAGACACCAACTACTACTAAGGCAGCATGTCTACATTCCCATAACCTTTGGGTCAAAGGTGATAAAATTATTGGGGAAGGGTCAGGATAAAAGACAATGGTAAACATAATGCACATCCACAAGACATTGTAGCGCAGAGATGATGGTGGACCTACTACACACTAAAGCATAAAAAGCCTTATTTCCTAAATAATGAATAGAATACCTTCATTACTTCTGGATATTGACGAAACTTCTTTCCACAAGGAGCAAAATAAGTCACTTCCCCTTGGAGACGTCCGGCAAGATTCTTAATTCTTGTTTCCCGTTGCCAGCTGCGTAAAACCAATATACAGCGTTACTTACCACTGTATTCCACATAAAGTAATAAAAAACACTAGATTTTACACACTGTGTCATGTCCAACATAATAAAATAACTATTTGCATCCAATACATTTTGGTTCTGGTACAATGGTGAAGCTCCTACTCTTGGCTGACACGTGGATTGGTTGTTAATATACAGCTTAAAGGGATACAGCGGGGAAAGGTAATTGTTAGACCATTGTGTCCAGCTACATTAGGCATTGTCCTAAACTGCTGTATGTTTTTACATTTAAGAAGAAATGGAAGAAATATCAATGTAGATTTTATTTTCTGAAAAAAGGGGGTGTAGTCCTTGGAGCTGTGGTGGTGCTGCATAATAATCAACATAATAGGCGGTATCTATAAGAGCCCGATATTATGCTTCCTATACACCCTGGCTGTGCTCTGCATATTGCTAGTTTATACACACCAGCAGAGTCCTTTCTAATGAATTCTGATGACAGTCTTAAGAAAGGGGTGCAGGGTCTATTGTCTTGTTCCAAAACTACTACAAACACACAGGCAGCCATGGGTATTTCAAAAGCTAATTAGGTGTGGGACTGATTGGAACACTTATTTAATGCATATTTGTATGCTAATTAGGGTCACAACGGGGGGGGGGGGCTGGAAGGAAAGATGGCTGCAGAATACTAGTGGGCTCAGCCTAGCTGAGCTGACAAATGGGGGGCGGAGCTATAGACCACCAGAAGAGCCCTATGATTGGTGGTCTATGGCAATGAAATTCAGGGGGTGTGCCACTAATCTTTGCCTTGTTTCAACTTTCAGGAGCAGCTGCGTTCTGACAGGAAGGCAGAGCGCAGCCATGATGAGGTGAGCTGCTGAACGTTAATTTATGCACTTTGTCTACAAAGTGTCTTTGAAAACCAGAAATGTCACAGCTTTGTCCACTGCCCCGGTAATTGTTATTGTTCAGGAGTGTGTCATGATCTGCCTACTCTGCAGTGTCAGTGAAGAGCTTGCCGTGACACGGAAGACCACGACATACAGTATTCATGCAGCAGCACCCAGCGGACAACTGGCAACCGTACATGCGCTAGCGCACATCTGTTAAATGCTTTCTCTATTTATATTGTTTTTACAGGTTGTGGAACAAGGGATGCACATTATATTACTGGATACTGGGGATACAAGTGTGCACCAGGGAATAGAAATGCTTTGATATACAGAATGGCAGGACGTGTGAAGAGACAGCGATTATAAATTCACACTAAACAAAGTAGTTAATGTGTATAGCAATGCAAAGAAAGATTGTGCTTCTCAGCTGTTTGTGTTTGTGCGTGTGTGTTTATGTGCGTGTCTACCTGTATTGGGCAGGTAGGGGAGGAGGAGCAGCACCATGTAAAGGTTTTCCTATTCTTCATCGTTGCTTCATATTTTGTGGCTGCCCTGGAAGTTCTGTATACTCACCAGGTCCGCCTCTTGTGTTTAGGGGCCTTATTCATGAAGGGATAGCACCAGGTAGAGGTAGCGGCAGGTGAACGCCGGACGCGGCACGAAATTACACATTTATGAAGCGGAATCTCGTGAGCGACTAGAACAACGCTATGTAGCGTCCGATTCATCATTATCCAAGCCTCAGTGTACAGCGCCGGCGTTCAGCCTTGCAGAGCGCCACGTCATACCTGTCGCTACCTGGCGCTCTCCCAAACATTTCAATGGACGATCCTTAAATCCCTTTCCTGATCCCAATTTTTTTTTTTCTTAAGAAAAATCTCACAACTTCTACTCACGTATCCTGGGCAACAAAATGACATTTTCGAAAACTTTTTTGATTAATAATATTTTATGCAGAATTGTCCTTACATGTCTGGTATTAAACTGTTCATGTTACAATGTTATAACAATGTAATTCCATATGTTTTCGCTTTGTTACTAGTGGATACATGTTCAAAAACCAGACTTTACTCACACAGCGTCTAGCGCTATGGGCTACAACTATTTGATTTTGAGCGCCGGCGATGTTTGAGGCTCTTTTTTGATGAATGTGGTGTGAGTCAGTCGCACTGATCTGGCGCTACCGTTCGCTCCCATACAGCGCAGTACTGCGAATCACACATCATATTCATCAATGCCGGCCAGCCCTATTCGATTAGGATGTGGTGCATAGAGCATGTGCTGGAGAGGAAGGACATCCTACTGGACATGCTCTGATTGCACATTTGAGGATGCTGGCCCTGTCATCCCAATGCAATCAGAAGATGGTGGGATAGAGCAACCGCAAAAGTGTCATTGGAGTGTGCGAGTACTGATGCAGTGTGGTGGAAATTTTATTTTACTATAGGGATTTGTGCGGGAGTATAAAAGTGGACAACAAGAGAGTGGACATCACCCTGAGGATGTGGCATGATTGCCATGTAACTTGGTGGCATTTTTAATTTCACTTAGAGTGGGTAAGTATTGCATATTGTACACAGTATTTATTGGTCTTCCAGTGTGAGATATAGGTGGTTATGAAAATTCTAATTTTGACTGGAGGTTTTGACTATAGGTCCTCGGTTTTAATTTGCTTGTGTCTGTTGTGTATTTATATAAAAAGAATAAAATGTGTATTGAATAAATGTAACTAATTGCATTTATTATTGTATATTTGGAATAGAGATAGTGGGATTAGGGAGTGAAATTCACTCTTTTTTCAAGTGTAAAGGCTGCCCAGGGTTGGGGGTGTGCTACAAAAGATGATACAGTAGGCACGGGAAGTTTTAGACAATGCGTGGACCTGGGAAATATTGAATGTAGGCTGGCACATTTCTTTCCCACCTATTGACACTGCAGAGCATCTCTTGCTGCAGCCACTTCCAGAGTCCAGAACAGCACTCCAGTCTCCAGAAAAATAGAATGGATTCACCCCTATTTATCAGCCATTAAATTCGCCCTCCCTATATCTGCTACTCAAACTCTGCCTGATGCACCAAGGCTGCCCGCAGCACCAAGTGAGGCAGGAAACAGGTGTGGGGACGGGGCCCTAAGCAATTAACCAGTTAGTCCTCCCATAACACCAGTCCAGACTGTAGGCCAAGTACCAGCCATAATATCCACGTGACAAAGCATTTCTTAATCTCTCTTACTGCCCATATTATGTAAAAGTAACATGCTAAATAAGCACCAGATTTAGAAAACAGGACAAATGAGATTTTAAAGGAAAAGTGTTTACCCAAATTCCAGGGGAATACGCAGATCACGCTCATCTGTGACTCTTCTTCTTTTACCGGAACCTTAAACGAAGTTTACAGTGTTAGTTGACCACGTAGTGATTAAAGGTGAGGGTCACTTACACGGCTGACCTGTCACATGCACACTTGACATGTATCAGAGTAGAACAGATTTATCAAAGGAAATGCACAGATACATAACCCAGGCAGCGTTTCCCACTTTTATTTCTGCTCTATTCAAATATAATACAACAAATACAAAATGTCTAGTTGTGGCCACCAGAAGAGGTGGAATACAATAAGAAAGAAATCTCTGCACACGCAAATGTCACAAACGGAAGGATAGTCAGGAGGCTAACTCCTTATTGGAGCTGTTTACTGATACTGATAAGGTAAGTCCACTTGCGATATTTTTTAAAGTGTATATTTTTTGTGCCAAGAGGATGTGCTAAAAGTGCTGAGCTTGTATTTGTTCCTCTGTTAGTAAATGTGTTTTATGGAAGCAGTTTTGACTACCTGCAATCAGTTACCATTGGCAATGTACACCGGGAGCATTATATATTATTTTTACTGGCGGGCGCTAGATGAGCAACTCTGCATTTACTCGCTTCTAGCCAGCTGCTGGGCCCTAGAGCAGGGCTGTTTAAAGCCGATGCACTAGTGACTCCTAAAGCTGGCTGGGAGCGCAGGCAAAGAACCAGAGTTATCATGAAAAATCACAGCGCTTGCAAGGGTGCTGTCAAATGCCCCAAAAAATTATAAACAACCCAGCCTATTAAAATCTATGGGATAAAGCCACACAATGCAGGGTGAGGTCTTATCTGGCACTGTAGGGAACTCAGCACCGGCACTCATATACTAGCCGGCACTGGTGATAGATGAGACACTACCTGGCATCAGAGGTGCTATGGTTTTTTGACTTGATAACTACGCCTTTTGCAGTGGGACCTGACATTCATCTGACAGTTATCAGGCACTATCTGGCACTAGCGCTTCTTAAATAAACTCCCAAGTCCGTACACCAAGAAGAGAGAAGTGAGTCCTGTACAAACAGAACACTGCTGCGATGGGCACTGCTGAGGCTAGTAGCAATGTTCTGTGCAACTATCTGCAAGCTGTTGCTTTTGACAATGTACACTAAGGCTGGTTTTACACCAGTACAACTGTGGGGCTCTCCTGCAAACAGTGTTTAGAGTCTGCAGGCGTTTGCGTCTTCACTCACATGGACTGGAATATGCAAGTGCTGCGGCCTCAAGACGCTGCAGACAAGGCTTTTGTGGAGTGCTCCCCAAGTGCCCGCAGCATAAGTGACCATGAATTCCATGAATTACTATGGGTAGCTTTTCAGAGGGGGATGTGTGAGCTCTCCACATCCGCACTAGTGTGAAACCAGCCTACATCTGTTATTAGCACTGTTGCCAGTAGCAACAGATTGCAGATGAAAGTGAAAACTGCATCCATAAAACACATATCTGCTAACATTAGAAGAAAATTAAAATATGCTGAAACAGCTCAGAAGCTTTAAGTTTTTTTGCCACACAAAAATATACAATTTCAAAAATTCAACTGAAAGTGGACTTTCCATTGAAATCCAAACCACCCAAGCCAAGCTGATTTTGGGATGCCACTCCTAATAAAGATTCCTACAGGCATTAATACTGTTTCCATGTGAATTGGTTTGTGTAGTGGAGGCCCAGGGAGCACCTAGAGGTCTGATTCCCTTCCCCCATCCGACTTTGGTGGCCTTAGAGGATGCTTTGTGGCAATGAAAAGCTAGGTAATGGAAAGCGGTGATAAGAGAGAGGAGGGAGGAGAGGCAAGACAAGAGCCACAAGATCATGGGGCTTCATTTACATCTCTGCAGCACGGTCAGGAGCAGCAGGGAGTTTTATCTTATTTATTTTAGTTATTCGTATAATATATATAGTATTTCATATATATTAGTAATTCAAAATACCCCTCAATGTTCCTGCAGCACTCATATGTTCACTACTTCTTCAGCTGGGTAATGCAGAAGCCATGCCCCATGGGTGCCACTCCCTTTACCCCCCCCCCCCCCCCCCCCCAGATAAAAGCATTTCAAAATTCATTTCAAAATGAATGCTAGGCAGAATTATACAGTAACCCTGGGGTGGGTGTTAAAAGGGACCTAGTGAAATAATTTAGTACTGTGTTTCCCCAAAAATAAGACTGGGTCTTATGTTCCATAGCAAATAGTAAAGTAATACCCACCAGGAATATTGGGGGTGATGGTGGGTTATTAGCATGTTGGGGCACCTGGTGCCCAGAGCAGGAAATGTCCCTGCCTGGGGCCCTGACTATGACAGGGGCCTTCCGATCGTGGGGACAAAGGCAATTTCCATAACCCACAGAGAGCCCCCCCCTGCGCTTGCAACCCTTATATTTTTGTCTAATGGGATCTTATTAGTGTTTTTTTTTTCTAAGAAAAGGCCTGTAACTAGAGCTTATTTTTGGGGTGGGGCTTATTAGTAAAGAAAAATCATGCTAGGGCTTATTTTCTGGGTAGGTCTTATTTATGAGGTATGTCAGCTTTAAAGTGGACCAACACCCTGAGGTGATCGGCCCGGGAATCTATAAGATTCCCGGGCCGATCACCTCACACACCGCGGGACATCCGAGATCGGGTGTAAACCCCCCAAAACACCTTACCTCTCCAGCCGCTGCTTCCGCCGCCGCCGCCTCAGTCGCGCTCCTCTAGACGTGCGCGCGCCCGCGCCGGCCGTCTCTGAATGGCCGGCGCGGGCGCGCACACGTCAAGAGTGACGCGCGGGAGGCGCCGACGGGCAAGCTGCTTGTACGTCGCTGTCAATCAGCTTGTCCGTCGGCGCCGATTGGACGGCGCGGCCACGTGGGAGCGGGGAGAAGTGAGTTTTGGGGGCTTTCTGGGGGGTTTCACACAGCGGGGCACCCCCGATCGGGGTGCCCCGGGGAAGTGGACCAATACCCAGGATAGTCAAAATCCTGGGTGTTGGTCCACTTTAAGTGTTGTGGTAAAGTGTATGGAAAAGTGCTGGATGGTGTCTATTTCTCGCTTGGTTTTCTCAATCAGGCATGATCTATGCCGGGTTTACAGGACCCCAGTCCACATTCCCAGTCCTCTACGTGTTTTTCCCCTACTCCCAGTTCTTAAACGGGTGATGAGGCTAATTGCAAAGGAAGCCTAATAAAAGGAGCTGCTGAGGCTTCCAGTATGGAGATGGAGAGGCTGGGATGAGGAGCCTGTGCCTTGCTGCTCCCAATACTGACAGTGCTGAATTGCAGCTGAAGGACTTTATGTGTTATCTGGTCTTGGAACCTGTGGATTAACATACAGGACCTACAGGACCTGTATGCCCTGAAAGAGGACCTGTGATATCAAGGAATTGCAACACGCTTTAATTATCACACACTGGACATTGCTGAAGTTGGTGAGGTAACCTCTTGCTGTACTGCATGGTATCCGGCATTATACTCTGAAGTTAAGAGTTTTTGCCCGTTGGACTTTGTTTTCAATGAATCGCTTATTGTTTGACTAAGAACTGTCTTCAGAGTCATTGCCGCTGGCCACAGATCCTGACAGTGTCTAATTTGTAAGTAGTTTTCTATACCTGTCATTTCGATTGGTTTGCTTTTGCTGGTAGAATGTAGAGGAGCAATTCCCCTGTCAGCTTAACCCATAAGCAGAACATTCTATGTAATACCAATAATGATTTATTCAAAGATGAATTTTCTCTCTGCTATAATGTATACTTCTCCCTTCCTGCTGCCGTGCCCTGCTGGAGTACACAGGTGTGTTTGAATCACACAGCCAGCAGGAAATCTCTCTGCAGCATTTATGATGGTTAGGTATCTGCACAGACACTAAAGTGAATGAGAAATAAAAGTCCAATACCGCATGGTGTGCTGGGGCTCAGAGAGGAGGCATTGCTGTGGAAGTCGGAGGGCTGGGCTTCCGGGCACAGTGCAGGTGGGGCAGAGCTGGGGCTCCGGATGACCTGTAGGTTCAGTGGCGTGGATTGGCTGCTGATGCTATTTGTTGTGCTGTTTGTTGGAGGAGCTGTCTTGTTACATTTCATCTTTACTCCCTCAGCATCGCTTTCGGATTCCTCTTTATCATCTTCTGTTCCTTCTGAGTCAGATTCAGAATTACTGTCCGAGCCTGTGATGAAAAGAAATGTTAAAGGGACAGTCCAGGCAAAATAAACACAGCTTACCTGCCAGCCTACAGACACAATAGGTTTAATTCAGCACCAGTGAGGAACTCTACTACGTTTTCAGAAAGAAAACTGCCATTCACTTTCACTGTCTACCTTGGGGCTGATTAAAGTGGACCAACACCCAGGATTTTGACTATCCTGGGTTTTGGTCCACTTCCCCGGGGCAGCCCGATCTGGTATGCGTTTCAAAGCTGTGTCAAACCTCAGCTGCTCCGAGCACGCTGGCGGTCGCATATCGCGGTTCCCTCTAACAGGGAGCTCGCCCGCACCCTGCTAGAGAGAAGCACGAGATGTGGACGAGGCCTGCGCCGTTGGACCGGGATCCAGGTAAGGTTTGCGGGCGTCCTGGGGGGTTTCACACAGCGGGGCATCCCGATTTTGGATGCCCCACAAGGGAGGGATTGGATCGGCCCGGGGAATCTTATAGATTCCCGGGCCGATCGGGCTGGGTGTTGGTCCACTTTAAGTAGCAGAGAAAGCTTTCTTAAAACAAAAAGTATGTGCATGCTGCATACTAACCAAGGATAACAGGACTTCTTCCAGAATCCTTTGCAGTAGGTGGAGACATGCAAATGATCTCTTTACATCACTTAAGCTATTCCAAGAGCTCTCCGAGACAGCTGAGAGGGTGCAATGCTTGGGTATAGCTACTACTTTTTACACAGCCATCTATTCCCACCTTTAGACACATGTTTCAGGGTACTGCCCCTCATCAACACAGGGAGGGAAAGTAGATGGTTGTATGGAAGATGAGATTTGGGAATAGTCAGTAGCCAGGCTAGGGAGAGACCCATGTTAGGCCATATAGAGGGATTAAAGAGATCTAAATGTCTTACATGGTACAAGGTATGCTGCATACAAACCAAGGATAGCAGGACTTCTCCCACAATCCTTTGAAGTAGGCTGAGCCATGCAAATTATCTCTTTACATCTCATAACTGCTGTTGCTAAACCACTCCCAAGATAGACAATGAAAGTGAATGGCAATTTTCTCTGAATCATCCCTAATCCCTGGTAGTTCTGAGGGCTGATCAGGTCTGGTTGCATCTCCCTAAGCCTTGAAGCTGACAGCATGCTTCAAACCCAGCTCCCAGCACACATATCAGCGTTTGATGCTCATGAAGAGGCATGTGATGTGCCAAGTGGACCAATCATCTGAATTTTGACTCTTCTGGTGATAGCTTCTTCCCCCGGGGACATCCTGAATTGGGAAGACCCCCAAGTTTGCCCACTCTACACACGTTTCCACCTTTCCCAAGGCACATACTAATGCACAGCATAAGCCATTGTTTTGGACAGCGCGTCGGCATAGGGAGAGCCGACAGATGAAACCCCAGTTCCCCTGTGGAGTGAACGATCCCGCCTGCCTGGCCTATTGTCTTGCATAGTTGAAACATCTAGCTGCCACCCGAAGCAGTGCAGCCCACCCAGAATTTTCATCCTCTCCATGGCTGGTCCATCCCTGGTATTAACTCCCATTGTGTATTGCAACTCTCATTCCCCACATTTAGCACCTTAAAAGTGCCCGAATTAAGTAAAAAATACTTCTGCAGGCGAAGCACTGCCCATGTAGGTTTAGCAAATCAAATTGGTGGCCGCAGTCACCGGCACAGGAGTGCAGCATGGTAAGATCACTGGATGTTGGGCATTACAAATTAGGAGGTCCAAGCAGTTTGTTTAACCCTTAGCCACCCCACTCCGGGGGGTAGATTCCTTCTACTGATCCTAGCCACTCGGCAGGCTCACCACTCCTCCACAGCAGTGACAACAGCCTGACTTCTGCCATGGTAATTGGCTGTCTCAGATGTCAAAGCAGGTCCAAGCTCAATGGCTGCCGAGCACTACTACTGGTGGGCCTTTAGGGTTAATAAGGCAAAGATCGTACAGTCTAGGTGGGTAACCATTTTACTTTTTTAGCCTGGGAGGAAGGAATGGGGGGGGGGTGCAGCTGAGGGTGCACATGCTCCTAACGCAGTAGGTTGTAGGACTGCTTCAAGCCACTTGGAGTATTGCCCATTTTAGAAGCAAATTAATGCTTGGTGACATTATACAGTAACCTAACAGAACTATACCTGTTTACTGGTCAACTGACCTGACTGGCTATCCGAATCATCTTCATCATCTTCATCATCCTCTTCATCCTCATCGTCCTCCTCATCATCCTCCTCCTCATTGGAGTCTTCAGAGTCCTTGCTGCTGGGGAGGTCAGAATCTGCATTTCGGAATTTCTCCAGTAGACATTTGGCGGCATTGAGCGGGTGGGGTGCTTTTATTGCTGGTGTGGAGTTACAGTTAAGAGTTTTTTCCTTACAGAGATTGTGTAATAACTGGGAGCCAGCTGACCCATGAGTCGATTTGTGGGAAGAGTTATTTTTTACACATGGGCTTAGGTTGGCGGGTGATACATACTGGGATACAGGAGAAATCTTTAAACTGTCATTGACTTTATTCTCTCTCTTCGATTTGGTGGTGAGTGCTAATGGGGCATCTTGAATAACACAGGGAATGGCTCCATTCGGCTGGTGATTTCCTAACAATACATTGGCCAAGAAAGGATTGGAGTGGTTATTCTGTAGAGACGGATGGGGATGGCATATGGAATTGGCTGTAGGACTGGGAACCTTTGGGGTCAAAATAGTCTTTTTCTGATTTTTGGGGCCATCCTGAGGCATATTTACTGGTACAGGGAATGTCGTTTTCTTTAGATCCTGTTGAAACAACCAAACATTTAAAAGATGGGGGAGTCTAGATGTGGAAATAGCTATTGAAGGTACACATTGTTATCATGGAGAGCTATTGTGTTCAAAAAGGTAGGTTATCAATTCTCTGTTAAATAGATTGTCCAGCCAAAAATCCTAATCATAATCATCATTATACTCATGGGCGGTGTTTGGGGTGTGCAAGGTGTGCAGTCGCACAGAGCGCCATCCTAACCTCTCTGTAAGAGTGCACCAAGAGCTCTCAACTCTCCCAGCAGGCCTCACTTTTTTCCCACATTTCTTTATTATTCTTTTACCATTTTTCTTCTTTCCCCCTTTTTCATGTCATTTCC
Organism: Gastrophryne carolinensis; assembly: GCA_027917425.1. Lineage (NCBI taxonomy): Eukaryota > Metazoa > Chordata > Amphibia > Anura > Microhylidae > Gastrophryne > Gastrophryne carolinensis. The sequence goes on from CM051240.1 coordinate 214,583,050, forward strand.
ACAGTTCCTTCATCTTTATGTTGTCACCTTTCCTCCATCTCCCTCTATTTTCTGCTTCCTCCTTTTTAACCTTCCCACCTCCATCCCCATTTTCCAGTATTTTTTCTCTATCTTTGTTTCTTTATTACTCTATCTCGCTTTCTTTCCTTCGCTCTTTCCACCTCTCTCTCTCTCTCACTCTGTTTATTTCTCTCTCTTCTTTTTTTCCTTTCTATGTTTCTTTCTTCACTTTTCTTTCTTTCTTTTCCACTCTCTTTTTTCTTTCTATGCATTCTTAGTTTGTTCCCGCTCTTTTTCTAGCCCCAACTCTCTCACTTTCTCTCTCTCCTCCACTGTCTTTTCTACATTCCTCCTTTCTCAGTCTCATTCCCTCATTCATTCTTTCTCTCACGCTCTCCTTTTCTTGAGCTCTTTTCCACATTTCCTATTATTTCTCTTTCATCTACCTTCCGTCTTTCTTTTTTCTTCTTTCTTTTTCTGCGCTAATTTTCTTGGCCCATCTCTCTGTCTACTTTTTTTCCTCTTGATGCTTGCTTTCCATTGTGTGTGTGTTTGGGGTGGCGGGGGGCACCATCCCAAAATTCGAAGTCGATACTTACCCAAAGGTCGGCCCTGAGCATTCTTATCTTTTGTCCAGCGCAGCTCTATTGGTACCTAGGCTGGGTCATGCAGGAACGCCCCCGTAATTGTAATGAATGGAGTGAGCATGCTGATGCAGCTTCATGGCTGCAACCTTGGACCGGAGAAGACTATCTTGGGCGCTTGATCTCTGGTCTCGGGAAGTTGTAGATGAATGAGTGGAGTAGTGCTGTTTTTTTATGTTTGGCTGGACAATCTCTTTAAGGGAGCACTAGCACGAAAAAATGGTCCAATAATGCAAATACAATACATAAATATACTAATTAGCAATAGGAGGAGTTACATATACACTCTGCATAAATAAAATCCATCCAAGCATGTTTCTTTCTTTTACTGGAAGGAAGAAAAATCAGGGGTAACAGGTTTTAAATGTACCATTCTGGACAAATTTTAGCACCTTGTCCCCTGAGCTAGTGTGTACTGGAAAACTACTTATTGCTATTGCAAATCAATAGCAATAATGCGACTGAAATGCTATTATAATTGAAAAGTTAATGATTTAGGATGATTTTAACATGTTAAAGTGGATGAAAACCTTTCCAGGCAGGCCCTGGAATCTGAAAATCCTGGGGCATCCTATAGCAGGATGCCCCGCTGTGTGCAACCTTTGGCGCGGCCGCAAAACTCACCTTTCCCGGGGGGGGGTCCCACGATGCTGCCACCACCAAGGGAGCAGATTATCGGGCAGTGAGGGCAGGGGTGGGGGCACAGGGTGCTGCCACATCCCCGGCATCGTGCACGCGCTGCCACCCCAGCCATTAGATAGCCATTCAAGTCAATGAGAGCCGCCTGCCAAATGACGTAGTCACCGCAGGAGGGTCGCATTGAACGAGAGCCCACGCATGCGCCACTGGAGCCTGGACAGGTGAGATTTATGGGCAGGGTGGTTTCACACAGTGGGGCATCCCAATTTGGTGGCCCAGGGCCACGGAACCAAGTCAAACTCCCGGATTTTGTTCCGCTTTAAAGCCCCATATTTCTAGACAATAGACTCTTTTTTCCAGCCCTTTTAATTTAGATAATTTTGCTTCCTTCTGGTTTACTTTACTAATTTCAACCAAGTCTCCCTAAACTCTCGCCATTCCCTAAGATGAATTTTTAAAAAATATTATTAGTTAAAGTGCCAACATCTTTCATAGCTCTCTACAAGCTCGAAATTACAGGAGGGTAAGACAAGTGATATACTTAAAATACACAGTGCATAGAAAACAAGAAACAAATCAGAAACCAGATTAGATATATCAGCGTGTGTCTTTTGATATTCAGTTATTATAAAGACAGGATGAACTCTGAGCCAAAACTTTCAAACATTCCTGCAATTCCTATGCAAACATGCCTGGCATTCTTCTAATAATCTCCACAGAGCAGAGGAACATGTATTGATTTCTAAATAGCCAGCAAGAGGCTCACAAGGACATATTGATAAAAAGGACCCTGCTGTGCCTCGGGCATTTGTTTTAAGATAACAGATATTTCAGTATTTAGTAGGGAAAATTGCCAACATGACTGAGTGGGTTTTGGAAAGAAGAGGTGCTCCTGAAGAGGTGCATGCATTTTTCCACATATTAGGAAAAAAAGCCATCAGGGCCAGCTTTATAATACTAGTCTAATATCTCCTACAGAAACAGTTGCTTATATGTTAATTTAAAACTACAGGGCATAATTGTTTGAAATTTATGAACGATTTGGTGATGAAAACCATATTTAGCCAATGTTTTTATATATATATATATATATATATATATATATATATATATATATATAGTGGTAAAGTGTATGGAAAAGTGCTGGATGGTGTCTATTTCTCCCTTAGTTTTCTCGAACAGGCATGATCCATGTTTACAGGACCCCAGTCCACATCCCGGGTCCTCTACAGGTTTTTTCCCCTACTCCCAGTTCTAAAACAGGTGATGAGGCTAATTGCAAAGGAAGCCTAATAAAAGGAGCCGCTGAGGCTTCCAGTGTGGAGATGGAGAGACTGGGATAAGGAGCCCGTGCCTTGCTGCTCCCAATACTGACAGTGCTGAATTGCATCCAAAGGACTTTATGTGTTATCTGTTTTTGGAATCTGTGGATTAACAGCCTGGACTTGTATGCTCCAAAAGAGGACCTGTGATATCAAGAACTTGCAATACGCTGTAATTGTCATACACTGGACATTGCTAAAGTTGGTGAGGTAACCGCTTGCTGTACTGCATTGTATCCTGCATTATACTCTGAAGTTAAGAGATTTTGCCTGTTGGACTTTGTTTTCAATAAATCACTTGTTATTTGAGTAAGAACTATCTTCAGAGTCATTGCCGTTGGCCCCAGATCCTGACATATATATATATATATATATATATATATATATATATATATATTATATAGGTTTATGCGGGCCCTTGGGTGATAGCATCTCAGTAGGACCCTTGTGGTGTGGCGTGACACTAGTATGGTGAATACCCCCAAAGAACAGAAAGAAGAAGAAAAAAATAAAGGAATGACAAAGTATAGAAGGAATGACAGAAAGAAAGAGAAATAAAGAATAGAAGTAGGAAAAGAAAGAATGACAAAAAAGAAAGCAGGAATTAATGAAAGAGATAAAAGGAATGACAAAAAATAGAACAGGTGGAAAGAAATAATGAAGTAAAAAACAAAAAAATGACAGAGAAAAAGAGAATACATTACATTACAGAAAGAAAGAAAATGAAAGAAAGAAAGTAAAATGAATGACAGAAAAAAAGAGAGAAAAAACAATAGAAAGAATAGAAGGAATGACAGAAAAAATAATAGAATGAATGAAGAAAGGAAGAAAGAAAGAAAGGGAATGGCAAAACAAACAGATAAAAGAAACATATATATAATATATGGGAAAAATAAGGAAAGAAAATAATAGAAGCAAAGAAACGACTGACTGATGGAAAAAGCTCTCCCAGTAGCCAATCTGCCCCCGGTTGACAGTCCTTAGTCCTGGTTACTGGGCAGCCCTGCGTCCTGCATAAGGGGCTGCCCAAGGTAGAGAGAATGTGGTGGGCCCTCCCAAGGTGCAGGGGCCCCGGCACCTGCCTGGGTATGCCAAGGGCTGATTCCTGCCGTGTAAATATACACAATATACATACAATTCACAAAGCAGACCTTCTATATTACACAGATGGGATCTTGCCAATCTGTCTGTAGCAGATTAGTGACCTTTGTGGTGTCAGTAAAATCAGAAGCATCAGAATCTAACCATTTGATTTCTTTGTTGCTACTCCAAAGTCACTTTTCATGCTTGTGTTTGTCCTGAGAATGAATTACCGGGAATAATGTCCAATATAAGCAAATAGTTCAGCTTTGGAGCGGCTTGAACTGTCCTACCTGCTGTCTAAGAAGCAATGTGTCACAACCCCGGATTCGGCTGATGCCCGGCTGGCTGGGGTCAATTACCCCATCTGTGGTACCGGTAGCCACCAGCTGGTGTCACCAGAGCTCTGGCTGCTCACCCCTTCTGCAGTTCCATCAGCCACCAGCGGGTGTCACCAGAGCTCTGGCTGCTCACCCCATCTGCAGTTCCATCAGCCACCAGCGGGTGTCAGCAGAGCCCTGGATGCTCTCTCCCCATCATCTGCTGCACCTGGTGTGTGGGCTATTTAAGTAGCATCGGCCCTCCACCGGGTGCAGCAGGATTTTGTTTGTTTGTTGTATGCCTTGGTGACGTTTGTAACTATTGGAACCCAAATCTGTTTCTGTATCTGTCCCTGAGTTATCATCTGCTTAATGCCTTCAGGTGAGTGCGCCAGCACCTTGGGGCTTCAGTTTTCCCTTGTTTGATATCTCTGTTAGCTTTGTTTTTGTCCCTTTTTCTGAATTCAAGATATTTCTGTTATGTTCCTTTTGACTTAATAAACCCCCCTGTTTACTGCACTACCTTGTCGTGTCATTGCTCTGGCCAAACTTTCTGCTCCCATGGCGGAGAGTTCATATTAGAGAACTCTCCGGCCTGACACAATGTTTTGTCTGGTTGCACTGTATTTGCTGTCATGAAGCTATTAAAGGACACAGCAGGGATCTGAAAGGCAAACTAAGGGTAACAAACTATCATACATCTTGTGGTGATTTGGATTCCATCACACAGACTTTCTTGTAGCTTTTTCATGCTTGATCAATTTAAAGTTCTGTTTTAAAGGTTGTCCGTTACAAGTCAAATGTATCTTATCTAATGGAACATATCTAAAATAAAGTATGTATCAAACAAGTAAATGTTTTCATTCATCCAGGCTGGGGTATAATATGAAAATGTTACATGGAGATACTAGCTCGCAGATGATCATCCCAAATTCCTCACTCCTAATTCTCAACTACTGTATAAAATTGGAAGAGATAAAGAAACTTGCCTTAAAATATGTTTTTTGCTTTATTTCCAAACAAGGCATGAGTTAAAATAAGGATTTATTCAATTAAAGGAGTTTGTTAGAGCTTGATTTGCACCTAAAACTTTATTAAAGCTTGTTTTTTACTTAATCAAATACATGGACACTGATGTGTCAGACGAGAAACATCTGAGAACACCCTGCAACCATTGAGGAAAGAACACAAGCTGGTGGTGTAAGTGTTATACTCTGGGGAATGTGTTTGTGGCATTTCCGGACCAGCATCCATGTGGAAGGGACACTCACCCAATGTGCATTTAAATCCATCCTTGTAGATCAAGTACAACCATACATGCTGATGGTCTTCCCTGGGGTGGTTGGGTCTCGTAGATAGAAATGTCCAACATTGGTTGGAAGAGCAAGACAGGGTAGTAGGTACAACTCTGGCCCCCGAATTTCCCACACTTGAACCCAACAGGGTATTTGTGAAACTACCTTGATTGCCATGTTTGCTCCACCACACACCCGCAAGCTGTTTTGGGGTGCACTGCAGTCAGTATGGCTTCAAATACCAGTGACAACCTACCAGGACCTCACTAGTCAATGCTAGCTCATCTAGCTGCTGTCAGTGCTGCACAGCATCAGTGTGTCTTATCAGGCGAATGTTACTAATAAATAATAATAAATAAACTTACACTTACATTAACAGCAGCTTCTGAGCCACAGCCAGCCAATGCAGGAGCGCTGTCCGAGGACGGACAGAGAGAGTCCCCACTCGCAACCACCGCCGCTGCTTCTGGGCCTGTCGCTCTCGCCCCACACAAACTCTCAGGTTTGTTCAGTGGGAGGCTGTGGCCTGCATCACAGGCCTCACTGCCTAAGGGATGTGGAGTGCCTCTCTGCCTATGGGATGGGGGAAAGCCTCACTGCCTATGGGATAGGGTAAAGCTTCATTGCCTATGGGATGGGGGGAATCGTCACTGCCTATGGGGTGGGGGGGAATGCCTCACTGCCTATGGGGTGGGGGGAATGCCTCACTGCCTATGGGGTGGGGGGAATGCCTCACTGCCTACGGGATAGGGGGGAATGCTTCACTGCCCATGGGATGGGGGAATGCCTCAATGCCTGTGGCGACTGGGAGGGGGGAATACCTCACTGACTATGGGGATTGGGAGGGGAGAATACCTCACTGCCTACTGGAATTGGGAAGGGGGAATGCCAAACTGCCTATGGGAATGGGAGGGGGTTGAATGCACCACTGCCTATGAGGAATATGAGGGGGGAATTCCACACTGCTTATAATAGGTAAATTCTGCACCTTGCCACTTATTTGGTTCTCGAGGGGGACGGTGTTTTGGCACAACATTTGGTTATTTTTCTCCTCCAAATTCTAGGTGCCTCTCTGGTCTTATAGGGCAAAACATATGGTACTCAGGAGATTAGCTGGTGGTCATAATAATGTGACTTCACAGTATATTTCAAAGCCATATAGTCCTTTGCTCTCTCATACACGTTTTTAAGATGTCCTCTAGTCAAAAATTTTTTTTTTAGATATAAATAAGAGTATGGAATAGTCAGGGCTACACGATGACAGAGAGACCAGACAGGTGTTATCTTAACATGAATATTCTATTCTGCTGCAGGTCAAAACAATGGCAATGAATATTGTGTTAAAGTGGACCAAAATCCAGGATTTTGTCAATCTTGGGTTTTCGTACTTGCCACTGGGGCAACCCAATCGGGGATGACTGGCTGTGTGAAACCCCTTGGGTCACCCGATCTGGCTCACCCTTCCCTGGTCCTATGGAGCATGCACAACCTTTTGTCCAATCAGCACGCTCGGATCAACTCCTGTGCTTCGTCTAAGAGCTCTTCCAAGGCAAGTGGATCTGAGCGTGCTGGCGGCCGCATCCCCTGCACCCCTCTAACAGAGAGATAACGGGGATGGGCATGTGCCGTTGGATCGTGAAAGGGGCGAGTTTTAGGGCAACCTGGGGGGTTCACACAGTGGAGCATCAGGGAGGATATCTCGGAGAGGGATGGGGCGGTTGGTGCACTTTAAATTAGCCTAAATGATTCTGTGTGGAAATCAAATGGGGCTAAATATTTCCAGTGGACAAATAGACTGACAACTGGTTTTAATCCTTTGCCACCCCTAACAACAAAAACTCTGGAGTCTGGATTCAGGCCACAGGCTTCTTTTTTGCGCACACATTACTTTTTACCTTTTTAATCCTCAGGTCACTGGGCTGTGGGCTTGATTCCTCAGAGGTATTTTTGCTTCCTGCTTTTAGTCCATCAGAATGGAGGGTCCCCAGTTTCAGGCTGGCTTCCTTGTTGGGCTGAGTTAGTAAAGGAGAGGGCTTCATGGGAGGGATGAGTCCAGTACATTGTATTACACTTGTGTGGTTGTTCATAGCTTCCTCCTTGGCCTGAGAGCTTTGGAATATGAAGGGAAGATGCTGGGATAAAACCTGAGGGTGTTTCTGCTGGGGCTGGAATGGAGAGAGAGCCTGGGAATCCGGAAGAAGCGGTAACTGCTGGTGTGGTCGCTTGTCCTGTAACTTATCTCCTTGACCTCCATCTGGCTTCAAGTTGGGGATATTATGCATTAGCACCTGGGAAAGATTAATTCAAAGTCATAACTTTTCTAAAGAATAAAAAGCCCTGTATTATACAGAAACAGGGTTCTGCTTGTCCATCATTTAATTTCAAAACTATTTTACTAGATGTTATAACATTGGACCAAATAGATCTTACGCCATTCAACCCAAAGCCCAATAGACAGGTCAAGCACTGTTGTTGGTCAATAGCGACAGGGATGTTGCTTGAATTTGCGAAAGTATTTTATATTACATCCAATTGTATATTTTTACAAACTTGTTAGTTATTTCGGCACACGATACACACGCATGTATTTAAAGCAGACCAAAACCCACATTTTTTAACTAGCATCCTCTCAAATGCTTCCCCTATGAAGAGCACCTTTTACCAATTTTCACTGCTCCTGTGTCACTCTAATCTCAGATAATGGCGCCTGTTTTAGCTGTAAAGCCCCGCCTCCTCCATTCATTGCCACTGTTGTATGTGGCAACAATGTCATTGCCATGCCTATTACAAAGAGGGACAGCAAATAAATCAGTGTTCCAGGATTATTCGAGAAGTGACAATATTCATTTCTAGTTCTGCACCCTAAGAAGGAAGTATCAGCTGGGGCTTTGGCCAAATTCATTTCACAAGTTCAGTGGGATTTGATCCGCTTTAAGGACCCCTCAGATTCTCACTCTTTAGAGTTGAAACATAGAAAGGTGATGGCAGGAGACCATACGCTGCATCTAGTCTGCCCTTATGTGTATACTGTATGTTCTCTTTATCTTAGGATAGATGTGTGCTTATCCCAGGAATTTTTAAATTCAGTGACTGTCGATATTTCAACTACCTCTGCTGGAAGTTTGTTCCAAGCATCTACTACTCTTTCTGTAAAATAATATTTTCTAACATTGCTCCTGATCTTCCCCCCGACTAGCTTCAGGTTGTGCCCCCTTGTTCTATCATAAAGTTTCTTCTTAAAAACACTTTCCTCCTCAACTTTATTGAATCCTTTCACATATTTAAAGGTCTCAATCATGTCCCCTCTCTCTCTTCTTTCCTCCAGACTGTTCTTTAAGTCTTTCCTGATAAGTTTTAAGTTTAAGTCCTCCCACCATTTTTGCTGCCTGTGGTTGCTCTTTATGCATTTTGCTACCAGTTATAGGTGAGATAGGTGTTGGCTCACGCATTGGCTCACACCCAAACATTATGGGTTTGAGGGGCATCATCTTAACCCTTTAAGTGCCAAGCACGTAACACCAACGTGCTCGCATGTCCGTGCCAAGCACATAGGTGTTACGTGCTTGACTTTCCCCCCCTGCTAGTTAAAAAAAAATAAATAAAAATACTCACCTGACCCCTCGTTGGATCCGTCCGGGTCTCCTCTTTAATTTGGTGCCATCCGATCCCCCGTGGGGCTGCTCCCAGCTGTCTTCCTCGTGCTGCTTCCTCGCATGGTTCGGTGCGCGCAAGCCCCCGTCCACTAGAGGGCGCGCGAGACGGATTTCTGAAATTTAAAGGGCCTGTACACCACTGATTGGTGCCTGGTCATCCAATCCTGCATCTACTTCCCCTATTTAAGGGGCACTTCCTTTTCCATCAGTGCCGGATCTTGGTCTTCCTTTGTATGCAGAAAGTCTGTTGCTTTCATTATTGCTCACCCGTGTACCGACCTTTGCCTGTCCCCGACTCTGAACCTGTGCTGCCAGCCCTGACCTCTGCTTGAACTTTTACATCACCTTTTGCCTGCCTCCTTTGTACCACGCATTACCTCAGCTGACTGTGTGGCTGAGCCGCTGTTGGGGGGTAGCGACCTGGGGGTCACTCGCCACTGCAAGACCAACCTGCTTTGCTGCGGGCTCTGGTGAATACTGGTGGCCTCTTAGACTCCGCTCCCCTGACGCGGCACTCGCTATCAGTAACACGGTCACAGCGGATCCACACCTGTGCCGCCACACCCGCTCCTTGACACTCCTAAAGCTCTGTTTCAGTTTGGGCGAGTCTCCTGGGCAGGAAAGGGTGTCTACCTATAAATATATGGTATCGCTGTGACCGGGAGAAATTGGGGTTACGCACGCAATAAAATTTTATTGACAAACTTACATTTTTTATTACAAAAAAACACTACAAATTGCAAAAAATAGATTTTTTTTGCACATATTTCACCAAAAAGTATTGAGAATACACTAAAAAATGGCCAAACAACATGTTGAAGCCCAGAAGTTGTTGAAAAAAACAATATATAATTTTCCTGGGAAATCCCTGGAAATCCTTTCAAAAATCACAGTTTATGTTATGTTTTGTGAATAAAGAAATATCACCAGTGACTTGTCTCATAGCCAAATATTTAGACATTCTAGCATTACACTTCCATGTAATTGTGTTTCAGGATCATTTGAGGCCTGCTGTTCTTTAAACTTGAAATTTCTTAAGTTGGAAAATAATCTAATTTGGAACAACACCCATTTTCACAAAATAAGTTGTTCTTAGCACAGAAAGCAACAAAGAACCAGCACTCTGAATACGATTCAAATGATCAGCAGATTATATTAAATCTATAATGGTAATTGGTCTACGTTTCGGTATGCACACCCCCTTCATCAGGACCAAGTGACATCAACCAAAAGGTATTCGGAGTGCTGGTTCTTTGTTGCTTCTGGATTTGCGGTGTCTCCGCGAAACGTGCAGCCACATATTATTTCGGTTAATAAAGGATAGGAGTGTGGTGACCACCGACCTTTTGTTCTTAGCACAGCCCCCCCTCCTTCCATTCTGATTGCCAATGCCTTCCACCTCACGTTACCCCTGTTAAACCAAAGAAATGTTTCTTTTCTCCTCAGGCCACTGGCGAAATCAAGCAATGTGATTGGCTGTGGAGGTCACATGGTCCCCAGAGTTCATCTGGCAACCACGTGACCGCAGCGGCGAATCACAGCACTTACTTTCACCAGGGGACTGAGGAGAAGGGTAATGTTTCTCTCGTTTAATGGGGATCGCGATGGGAACAACATATATTTTGGAAAATTTAAGGTAGCCATCCACAGAGCTGTCAAGTGACGTATATATGAACTTCTATTGATTGGATTTTTTAAATTCTAAACAACAAAGGAAGTTTTACTTATTTATTTGGGAAGAGGCAAATCCTTGAATGGTCTAATGTGAGGAGCGGGAGGATAGCTAACCTTTACTGTGTACCCCTTATTATATCAAACGTTGTGGGTTGACTTGTAGATAATTTTGGCTATATAATAAAAATGCACTCTAGCAGCTTTTTCCCACCAACCATTATTCTTCAGTGGCAGCAATGCGGAACAATAGAATTTGTCACTACATCCATATATAGTCTCCTCCAGGCTATTTGTTTTGGCTTTAAGTGTTTTACATGTCCTACTGGCAGAGGTCCCCATTTCTGCTGCCGAGAAGCATTCATTACCTTTATTCATTATGACTTTCCCTGCCACCATTTTTTATTCCATGGATATGTATACCTTGCTCTTGTTTTTTGTTTGTGCTTCGTTCTCGGAATCAGTATCGTCGTCATCGCTCTCTTCAACACTTTGGTCTTCTTCCAGGTCTTCAGAATCGCTGCTACTAATTCCATCACTAGATGTGTCAGATGAGGAGCCAGAATCGCTGGAACTGGAGCTTTCAACTGCCTTTTTTCTTTGTTTCTGTTTTAGAAAATATATATGTGTTTTCTTTAACAGGGTCAAATTTAGTGAAGGACTTACTTGCAATATATATACATTGTCTTTTTACCAGTGAGATCAATGCAGACCCACAATGAGCCAATTTGTATCATTTGTAGAGTTTTGACAACATTTGACAAGCTTTTTTTAATCTCCCATCCACCCCTCCCTTCCCCTGTGCTTAGCCCAATTTGGACTTTGAAATAATAAAACAATCCTCTACTGAAGAGCAAGAACATTGGCAGTGGGATTTGAGTGACATGCACACTTCCGCATAGATTTGGTAACTAACCTGTTACTCAAGGGCCCAGCTTCAGCTTCCGTGCAGAGTCCCCACCCCCCAGTGAGAGTTATTGCCTTAATCAGACTTAGCACAGGTGAGGGGACGAGTGGGTGCTGTGTTACCAAATTCTGGGACTTTCATTTTATTAAGAGAACTTGTAATAAAAACGTCTTATCTGCGCCTTGAAACCCACCACACTATGGATGCTGTGACATAATTGACCTCCATCTTGTTGGAGATACTATGCAACAGCGTCTGCTTTTTTCTGAATGTGATTTGTGACTTTTGCTGGATTGGCTGCAGTTTGCATTTATGACACTAGATGTTGCTGTTACCAATCCATATCTGTAGTTTTTCTATGCATTTTTCTGCTGAGTTGTGCTTCTTGTACATTGAGGTGATCTCTATGACTTCACTTTCCTATGTTCCTATGTTATCCACCATGTAAGGTGACCTTCACTTAGAGCACTCATGTTCCAGTAAAGCCAGTTCCTGTTACACCACAAATGTCTATCTGGATTTGACTCCACTGCACCCAGCACTTACACTCTGCAACACATCTCAAGTTATATGGCCAGTCGGGTTTAAGCAGTAATGAATTTAACAGAGCAGTAAGTATGATGTGGTTCATGTTAACCAGACCAGATAAGAGTGACCACAGATTGACTTTAAAGATGACTTTAAAGAAGCACTATTGCGAAAAAATGGCTCAGTGATAAAAATCCATATAAATATGCTGGATGGGGGGAGGAGGGGTCACTTATACACCTGACATCAAGAAATATCCAGCCAGGCTTGTTTTTTCATTTTAATGGAATGAAGAGGACATCTCGGGTGACAGGTTCTTTCACCCCTGATAGATTAAACCTGTCACCCCTGGATTTTATTCCTACCATGTTAGAATAAAGCACAAGCTGGGCGGGGGTTTTATTTAGTTTGGGTGATAAGTGACCCCTCCTCTCATTAGACGATGTGTTTATTTGGATTTTTAATATTATTATTTTTTTATTATTATTTTGCAATAGTGCTGTCTTAAGGATTTCAAATGGTGGATCCATACATACAAAGCTGACCATACAATAGAGGCATTAAACAAGTTTCTTTTGTTTTTAAAGGCCATGTCTGGAGCTGGCCTTTAAAAGTAGAAAAGGAAAGTAACCACATTATCTATTTTAATGCAAAAACTATGGTGCCATTAGCTTCTTTAAAGAACACCCATCACAATGTTCATGCCCCACCTTGTCCTTATTCTTCTCACTTCTGCCTTCTGAGTTGCTTTGCTCTTGATTGCTGGTGCGGCAGCTGCCTCCAGAGCCTGTGCTCTTTGCTTGGCCTGTGCTGTTAGTGGTGGTCGTCAATGACACAGGCGAGCAGTTACTGGCCACTGATGTGGGGCTGCTTCCATTCATGGATCCATTTATTCCTATAAATGGAAAATACAAAATATGTACCATTTACTAGAGCTGCTATTTTCAGGCAAAGCCAAACACTTCCAGAGGAAAAAAAAGTCATTCTCGCTTTTTGCTAACTTGAAGAATAAATCGATCCTTCAGCCTAACTGATTTTAACATTCATCAACGGTTATAATTAATATGTCAACAATCAATTTGTTTATTCTTATTTATAGATGACATAATGGATGAGTAAAGGACCAGTGATACCTGTGACATTTGGGCATTTTTTTTATTGGCTGCACTTTCTGTTATATCACTGCACATAGGAAAGGAAGAAATGCTTTAGTGAGCCAAACTGTAACTCTGCTTTTGTGTACTTTTAAACAGACCTTAAATCAGATCATGTAAAAGTGTCCAAGACTCCCCTGCTTACCTGCCAGTCACTTCCACTCCATACACAGGAAATTTATCTGTAGGAAAGTATTTGAAAGTAGACTTTCACTCTAAGTGTACTCTAAAGTGGACCAAAAACCCAGGATTTTGACTATCCCGGGGTTTGGTTCTTGCCCTCAGGGCACCCCAATGCAGGATGTCCCACTGTGTGAAAACCCTCCAGGTCGCCCACTAAAACTCATCGGTCCTATGGCACATCTTGTCAGTGGCCTCTTGTCCAATCAGCTAGCTTGACTGCGTTGACGTAAAATTGTCTAAGGTTCGTTTAAGCTGAGTGAAGCCAAGCGAAGCCGAGCATGCCGGCCGACGCATCCCCGCTGGCATCTAACAGAGAGTATGCCCTGTCTAAAGATATAGCAGCTCATTGGATCAGGGAGAAGGTGAGTTTACTGTGCGACCTGGGGGGTTTTACACTCCAGGGAGTTTTTGGTCCACTTTATGAACCCAGTCTTTAAAGAGGACCATCTAATCCTCACTCCAAGCCCATGGGAACCACTGCACCGCTGTTAGGGTAAGTCTAATTCTGTAGTATAGGAGCGCGTTTTGGTATATTCACTCTTCCTGCTTCTCCAATCAATACTTAAAAAGTCCCACAGTCTTCATTCATGGGTTTACTAATACTTGTTCCAATCACAATCTCAATCCGACAATTGGAAAAGTGTAACTTAAAATAAACTTGCCATTGTCCTGTGCTCACTGAAATGAATCAGGGGCAATGGAGCGAGTCTCATGCAGTGATTTATCTATATACTTCTGCTTACCAACTATCCATAGGAAGACAGAAGCCATAATTGACATAGCGGGAATAGAGGGAGGTCAGACCACGGGCTGCCAGGTGTGGGAAGGTTTTACAAGCTGACCTGGATCACTCATCTTGATGACCCTTGGTGGTCAGGGTGATCGCCCTGCTCATCCTCCCCTAGAAACAGCCCTATATTGGTTCTTCTATATACTCAGTGCTTCCACAGGTCTCTGTTTATGGGAAAACTGTCAATGGACCATTTCAAATGCAAGCCCCAATTTAAATTGAACCTGTCTATGTGGGCACTAATGCAATCAGGCCTATGAGCTTTAAAAAAAACAACAGGAAATAACAAACAGAGACCTAAAAACAACCCCATACTTTCCTGCCATTTAGAATGAAAAAAAGAAAAGAAACGCATTAAGACAAACACTAATTGCATTTGTTTAGCTTAAATAATAGCTATAATTAACCATCCCAACAAAAGACTGATACCACTGTGATAACTGTAATTATAATCAATGTTTATTTCATTAAATCCCCCGAATGATTAATCAAACTCTCTCTCTCTCTCACACACACACACACTTCATCCACCCCTTCTGAATTATGAAGTGTACCTTTCTCGGAGCCTCCTCGGCTATTTTTCCCAGCGCTTCGGAGATGAAAGGTGGAGTCATGGTTCTGCGATGGAGGCGTAAATAGGGGAGGAATCCCAAGTAAGGGGGGAAAGAAAGCAGCGCGGGTGTGCGGGTCAGTCGCTCTCCACCATTCTGTACCTCCAAGAAAACGGGTTATTGTTACATGTGTATTCTCTTTACTTTAATAAAGCAATACTATTGGGGTTCTCCAAATGATTTGGGATTTTTCTGGAGAGGCTGAGTTTGGGAGGCAGCACAAGGTTTTCTCACTTAGCACACAAATAGTTTTCTTCCTGTTAAAAATCTTTTACAAATGAAGTACTACAGGTATTGTACAAATTATATTAAATGGAGCAGATGTTATATTTTAGAAGTTACAGACAGCAGCCTATAGGGAATCCAAACACATTTGGAGAAGCTAATTTTAAAAGTGATTGGATTTCCCATAGGTGGCTGTTATTTTGTAACTTCAAAAATAAAATATCTCGTCTATAGGACGGCCCCATCCCATGTGCAGAGGATTCTGATTTTTTAATAGATGACAGCTATTTACATTTTAATTTATTAGCCTCGATTCAATAAAGGTAGAAAAAAAATCTCATGGTAGTAAAAGCTTCAAATCATGAGAAAAAAGCCTGAGAATGTCACTGTTGCTGAATCACCAGATAAGAAAACAATGAAAGTCAATGCCACTTTTTTACTCCTAAGAAAAGTAGAGAACTGTTTACTCCTTTCTACACTGTAGTAAAAGCTGCCATTGACTTTCATTGTCTTTTTATCTAGTGATTCAGTAACAGTGAACTTCTCAGGCTTTTTTCTCATGAATTTAATATTTTACTGCCATGAGAATTTTTTTCTACCTTTATTGAATAAAGGCCATTGTGTGCTAATGGAAAAAAATCTGTGACTGCCAATCACTTGGGTAACCCCTATGTTGCAAAAATATCTAACACATTTAGTAAATCATTAGGGACATTCACAAACGATCTATATTATTAACCATCAACACTTTCAAATTTCCAAATGTTATCATTGTGAGATTGGATAGGCTTCAGGATTCAGGGTCATCTTAAAGCAGAAATATGGTAAAAAATTACCATAGGTCCACTTTAAAGCGGAACAATACCCTGGGATTTTGACTCCACATTTGGGATGCCCCACTGTGTGAAACCCCCCAGTTCGCCTGGTCAAAATCACCTCCTCCCGGTCCAATGGCACATATGTGGGCTCTCGTTCAATCAGCCATTTGCTGTGAATCTGTAATGTTTGGCAAGTGGCTTTGTTTATATCTTGAGTCTGAGCGGCCGCATGCCCTGAAGTGCCTATCTGAATGGGGGTGGGAGCGCACACAGACAAATGATGGCCATCTGATGTTGACATTGGCAAGGGAGCTAGAAAAAGGTGAATTTACTGGTACCCTTGGGGAATTCAAACAACATCTGATGCCTCTTAAAGATTGCAGGGCCTGCCCCTGTGGGTTTTGTTCCGCTTTAAGTTCACATTGGCGCCAACCTGCACTCTTCCTGCTAGGCTCAGTTTAGGCAAAGAATAGATGGTGCCAGGAGTGCCCTACGATTCACAGCATAACAATCCTCTCAAGGCCAGGCCAGAAAAATGACATGTAAACCCATTGGTCACTGGTAGATCATGTGGTGAGGACACACAGAAGGCTGTATATTCCCATTATCAGGCTTCACTGGGTTGTGCCATTACAGGACCATGCCCGTTACAGCACTCTGAAGTTTCTCCCCCCATACAACCATCACTTCCAGGCTTGTGCTGACAAGGGCAACAAGCCTGAAACACAAGCAGGAAGTGATGCCTGGGTAAATATTAGAAGCCGTACTCAAGCACTGCACACTCAGCCTGTTCTTCTGAGCACTTGAGGTAGCAGAAGAGATGAAAAGCTATGAATTGCATATATGTTCTGTTTTAGGAAAGCACTAGGGCCCTTATTTAAGAAGGGATAGCGTCAGGTGGTGGCTGGTTAATGACAGGTAGCGACAGGTAGCGACTGGTGAATGCCGGACACGGCACACAATTACACATTTATCAAGCAGAATCTGTTTAGCGACTGGGATATCGCCATGTAGCGTCTGATTCATCATTTTCACAGCCTCAGCGAACAGCGCCAGCGTTCAGCCTTGCACAGCGCCAGGTATGACCTCTCGCTACCTGGCGCTCTCCCATACATTTCGATGGACGAACCTTTTCTTCTCTTTAAACGTTTTTTTTTTTAAAAAATCACAAAATTCTGTGACCTCTTCTGGCATTGAAATAGCAGTTTTTTCATATTTTTTTAATTTTTTTAAATATTTCCTCAGAAATGACATTACAGGTCTGGCATTAAAGTGTTCATGTTACAATGTTGTTACAATGTAATTCCATGTTTTCGCTTTGTTACTAGTTGATAGATGCTTGAAAACACACTTTAAACACACCGCCTCCTGCGCTCTGGGATTCAAACAAATATTTTTCAGCGCCAGAGATTTGTGAGGCTGTTTTTTTGCTGAATATGGTGTGAGTCGGTCGCTATCAGCAGTCGCTAACATGCGCTCCCATACAGCGCTGTACTGGTCAAATAGCGACTCCTCACAATGTATTCAACATTACTGAACAGCGACTGAGTCGCTATAAAGTAGCGACTCGCGGCCGAGCACTGCGACTACTAGCGGGCGCTCTGAAAATGCCTGCTACAGACGCTCATCTGTCGCTACCTGCCGCTAATGATGAATCAGCCTCAAAGTACCTCGTCCCCTCAAACTGGGGGCTTTGCCCACTATATAAAGCCTAACAAAGGTCTCTCCTTAAGCGGCTTGCTCTTCTGTTACAGCGCTCTGTAGTCAACCCCAGCCTTTTGCTGACAAAGGCCGCAAGCCCAAAACAAGTGGGAAGTAATAGCTAGATAGATATTAGAAGCTATACTCAAGCATTGCACGCACAGCTGGCCCTTTCTGAGCGCTTGAGGTAGCACAAGAGCTCATAAGAGATGATCTGCATGGCTCCGCCTAATCGCTAGCAAAAATAGGTATAGCCTGTTGTTCTTGGTATGTATGCGCCATGTAAACACTTGTTTTTCGAAAGTGCTTGTTTTTCGAAAGATAAGTATCCCCAAAACAACTGCTGCCTTGCTTGTTGTGCCAGATCATATTTTCATTAAATGGATTTTTTCATGCAAAAGGTTAAAAAGAATAAACAGCATATTACCATGCCAAGCATTCCCACTGTGCTGTTCCTCCTCTCAGCTTGGTGCCGTGAATGGGGAAATTGACTTCCTCATCTGCCCCTTCAGCTCCAATCCGCTGATGTGGGACACCAATACTATCTCAAGGAGCTAGTCCAAAACACACCCCCTCTGTATAGATGTCTTGAATGGCACTCTCAGAGCCATTCAAGCCCAGCTAAAACACAGCCAGGGGCCTTGATTCAATAAGAGTTGAAAAAAATTCTCATGGTAGTAAAAATACAATTCTGTGAAGTACTCACCTGTAGAATTGATATTATTTGTATACAGTACGTCCTGCTCCAGATATAATACTTACACTTGGGTTATCCTCCGCCAGATGGCGCTGCACTGCAGAGACATGGAAAAACAGGCTCCTCCCGGCCCTTCAAATACCCAGGGACCTCCCACAAATCCCCAGCATTGAAAAGCAGTGAACAAGAAGCCGGGAGAATTAAACCACCCAGAACAACTGGTAAAGATAACAATGATAACAATCACCATACAGGGGATCCAGAATAATGCAAAAACCAGGGTGGGTTGGAGCAGGACGTACTGTATACAAATAATATCAATTCTACAGGTGAGTATTTCACAGAATTGTATTATTCTTAGTATACAGTACGTCCTGCTCCAGATAATACTTACACTTGGGACATCCAATAGCAGTGTCCATAAAGTAGGGTGGGATTCCCCAACAAAAGGTGACATCAGGCAGTTTAAACCACTGCCGCCTGCAAAACCTTGCGGTCAAAAACAGCGTCAGCTGAGGCCCTAACATCAACCTTGTAAAACTTTGAAAAGGTATGAACAGAAGACCAAGTAGCGGCCTTGCAAACTTGTTCAACAGAAGCCTGGTGCTGGAAGGCCCAAGAGGCACCAATAGCACGAGTAGAATGAGCGGTAAGGCGGAAGGGAGGATTCTTCCCCTTAGCAGAATAGGTCTGAATCACAGCCTGACAAATCCATTTGCTAATAGTAGACTTGGCAGGAGCCAAACCCTTCCTAGGACCAGAAGGGACCACAAAAAGAGCATCAGTTTTTCTGAAAGCCGCAGTGACTACCAGGTAATACTTCAGACACCTGACCACATCCAATGAATGCAAAACCCTTTCCTTAGCATTGCTAGGGTTAGGACACAATGAAGGAAGAACAATATCCTGATTCAAATGAAAGGCAGACACTACCTTTGGCAGAAATTCTGGCTTAAAGCGGAACACCACCTTGTCCTGGTGTCTCTCGTAGTATGGGGGCTGAATAGACAAAGCCGCCAGCTCAGACACCCGCCTTACCGAAGTAATAGCCACCAGAAAAACAACTTTGAGGGTAAGCACAGCCAGAGCAGCATCCTGAATAGGCTCAAAGGGAGCACCCTGTAAGGCAGACAAAACCAAGTTCAAGTCCCAAACAGGGACCGTAGGCTTACGTGGGGGACGCACGTGAGTGACCCCCTGAAAGAAGGTCTTAACCAAGGAATGCTGAGCAAAAGACTTCTGAAAGAAGACAGACAGGGCAGAAACCTGACCCTTCAGAGTACTGAGTTTTAACCCCAACTCCAATCCATGTTGTAAAAACTCCAGAATTCTAGGGATTAAGAATTCCCTGCAGGGAAGAGACCTGGACTCACACCAGTCAATGTAGGAACGCCATACCCTATAATAGATGGCAGAAGAAGTTTTCTTCCTAGCCTGTACCATGGTATCCACCACTGAGGCAGACAAGCCTTTCTCCATCAAGATGGAGGTTTCAGCAGCCAGGCAGTCAAAGCCAGACTTTGTAAACTGGGATGGCGTAAGGAGCCCTGAGTGAGTAGATCTGGCTCCTCTGGCAGGACGTACTGGTCTACTGCCATTTGTACCACGTCTGCGAACCACACTCTTCTTGGCCACCTTGGGGCCACCAGAATCACTGGCACCCTTTCCAGGGCAATCTTGCGCAGAACCCTGCCCAGCAGGGGGAACGGGGGAAAGGCATACAGGAGCCAAAATTTCTTCCATGACAGCGACAGCGTCCGTGGCCAAGGCCAGAGGATCCTGAGACAGGGAGACACAGGCCGGGAGCTTGTGATTGTGACGGGATGCAAACAGATCCACATCCGGTAGGCCCCACCAGTAACACAGGGACTGGAATACCCTGTTGCAGAGGGACCAATCCCCCTGACGGGAAGTCCCCCTGCTCAGAGAGTCTGCTAGAAGATTCTCTACCCCCGGGATATAAACAGCCGAGATGCATTGAACATTGGCCTCCGCCCCCATGTCAGAATCCGCGACACTTTCTGGAGGGCACCCTTGCTCCGGGTCCCTCCCTGATGGTTGATGTAGGCAACCGCCGTCCTGTTGTCTGAGCGCACCTGCACCTGCGTCAACTGCTCCAAAACCAACCTGACCGCACGTAGTTCCAGAATGTTGATGGGTAAATGGGCCTCCTGAGGGCCCCACCTCCCCTGGAACCTCAGGGACTTCCAGAATCCCCCCCAACCTGACAGACTGGCATCCGTGGTGAGTGTCTCCCAGGAGGGGGCTAGAAAGGACCTGCCCCTTAGCAAGTTCTTGTGGTCTAGCCACCACAAGAGGGACCTTCTGACCAATGGGGGAAGCACACAAACCCCGTCCAAGGACGCGGGGTCCTTGTCCCATAATGATAGGAGGTGAAGCTGCAGAGGCCTCGAATGGAACTGGGCAAAGGGCACCGCCTCGAAGCTCGCCACCATCAGACCCACCAGCTGCATTCCCTGTCTGAGGGAGAGCTGGGGGCGCGAGAGCAGGGACCACACCTGCGTAGTCAGAGCTTCCACCTTCTGTTGGGGAAGGAATATTCGTGACTGAACCGTATCCAGAATCATCCCCAGGAATGGGATAACCGGTGAAGGGGACAGGGAGGACTTGGAATGATTGATCACCCAGCCGAAGGACTCCAAGGTGGACACCACCATCTGAGTGTCCAGCTCCGCCCGCTGTAGAGGCCATGAGGCGATGAGGATGTCATCCAGGTAGGGCAGCACTCGAATGCCCCCTGACCTTAGTAAGGACATCACCCCCGCCAATACCTTGGTGAACACTCTGGGGGCTGAAGTGAGGCCAAACGGTAGAGCCACAAATTGATAGTGTTGATCTTTCAACTCGAATCTGAGAAACCTTTGATGTCCTGGGAACACAGGGATGTGAAGATAAGCATCTTTGATGTCCACAGACGTCATAAAATCCTCTGGTCGCAGAGAGCCAACGAGCGCAGGGTTTCCATGCGAAAGCGCTTGTTCTTGACAAATTTGTTGAGGATCTTTAAATCCAGAATGGGCCTGACTGACCCATCTCTTTTGGGTACTGTGAAAAAGTTGGAGTAGAACCCTTCTCCCAATTCTCTTAAGGGAACCTTGCAAATAACTCCCAGATCCAGAAGTCCTTGTACTGCCTGCATCAGGACCTGAGCTGATACCGGGTCCTGGGGGATCTGGGACCTGATGAATCTTGAGGGGGGCCACACAGCAAACTCTATCTTGTAGCCGAAGGTAACTACCTCCTGAATCCACCGGTCTGAGACTTGGCGCCTCCAGATGTGCGCAAAGTGCTGTAGCCGTCCCCCCACCCTGGCGGGCGAGGGCGCCCCATCATGCCTGAGGGGTCTTGGGAGGGGCTTTGGGTTTGGTGCCCCAGGAGGAGCCAGGGCGTCACCCCCTGCTCCTATGCCAGGAGTCTGCGCGAGCCCCCGCGAAGGACACCCCTTTCCCCTGCTTAGCGCCTCTGTAGGGGGCTGAAAGGGGGCCCTGGCTGCGAAAGGGCCGAGGCTGCCGCCTGCGCTGTGGTAACTTACCTCCTTTAGCAAAGAGGTCTAGGCGGTCCCCAAACAGGCATAGTCCCTTGAATGAGAGCCCAGTAAGGGCTTTCTTAGCAGCATTGTCGGCCGCCCACTGTCGCAGCCATACCGCGCGGCGTATAGCCACCGCCAAGGCGGAAGATCTGGCACACAGCCTAATAGCATCATCCGATGCAGACAGGATAGAGTTCACAAATACATCACAGTTAGACAGTGCATTAATAGTATCAGCAGGCAACTCGTCTGGGCCGTCAATTGCATTCCTGACCATGGCCCTGAGCGCCACAGCAGTAATGGCCAAAGCGCAGACCGGGCGCAGTGCCGCCCCTCCAAACGCAAAGGCATGGCACGCCAATTGGTCAATGCGCCGGTCCTCAGAATCCCGCAGCGTAGTAGTGTTGGGGGAGTGCATAATAGAGGTGTTAGACAGCCCTAGAATAGGAGCATCGACCTCGGGGGGCGATGACCAGCACTTGACCATGTCAGCAGGAAATGGATACTTCCTGTCCAGACACTTAGGGATCCCGGGAAGTCTACTGGGATGCTCCCACTCCTTAAGCACGAGGTTATTGAAATGGGTCTGCTCAGGAAATTCCAATCGAGCCTTAGCAGTATGGAATAGCTCACCCCTTTGCCTGGGAGCCGCAACAGGGGGAGAGATGGACAAAACCTCAAAAATCTGAAACAGTAGCTTATCAGTATCATCCGGGGTCCAATGATCAGAACCAGAATCGTCATGGCCCCTAGACTTCTCATCAGATGACTCTGAGTCAGAGAGCAGCTCCCCTTCGTCCGAAAGGGTATGGTCATATAGATGCGTAAACTCATCAGGGATTATGTGCCGCTTTTTTGCGGTGGCCTTGCGCGCTAGAGTACAAGCAAGCAATTTTTCAACGCTGGCCAGTCTAGTAGCCACATCAGGATGAGAATCCCCGCTTGTATTGGGGGTTAGACTCAGGCTGGGGGGGGTAGGTGAAGTGAGGCGAGGTGCAGACCCAGCCCCAGGAGGGGCGGGAAATACCATTAGCGCCTGCTGTGCACAAGGGACGCAGACCCGTGCATTGTCACCGTTGATAGATGAGACCCCACAAGCTACACACAGCCAGGCTTGTCCCAAGGGAACCCCATTCACAATATCCTGGGATGCCTCCATATGGTGATTGATGGGCACAATAGGCCAGTAGGGATTGACGCTATAAGCTATCCTGGATGCCCCAAAGACCCGCAGGGAAGTGGGAGTAATTATACTAGGTCCAACTGGCAATTACACCGGGCCGGGAGAAGCCACTGGATTCGACCGTCTGAAAGACATAATGGGAATAGGGATGTCAGAGCCATGCGCAGTAAGCAAGAAAAATGAAAATCGCCAAGCGAGGGCACTTACAGATCGAGGGAGGAGGAGGACCGTTACCACGCGCACGCGCGATGAGCATCTAAATGGCGCCAAGCGAACCTCGAAGGGAGGGCCAGAGCGGGATGTGACGCTGAGCGCGCCAAGCCAGGTCTCCGCCCCCCCGAAGAGCGCAAAGCTCTGAATACAGTAGTCAGCGCAGACAGTAAAGTGAATGACACACTATAGAAGTAAAAACGGGGATTACTTCCAGATGCGCCCGACAACATATATCAATGAAGACACCGCAGCGTCTGAGGCGCCGCCGCCGCCTGTTCGCGTGCCCGTCCAATGAGGGCAAGAGAATCGCGCGGCGATAGACAATAAAAACAGCGCGGCTCTGACACCAGGTGTATGAGTCAAGGACAATACTAAGTCCATAACGTGTACTGAATACACTAAGACCACCACACACACACCCCCTTTCTTACCCCCCGAGCTACGGGGGGAACGAGGGTGCACCGCTACACGGGGTATGGGGCAATAATGCGGGAGGGGCATCCACAAGAGGCTCACCATCAGCCTAAACCGCCTACCCTTTGGTGGGGGACTGCGGAGGAGCATGGCTCCATAAGCACACGTAGTGCTGCCTACCTTCACCTGACCAGCGCAGCCCAGGCTGGGAGGCACATTACAGGGAGGACGGGTGGGAATAGTCCAACAGGGCCGCAGGCTTTAATAGCCCCGCTCACCTGCGAGAGAGTGACACATCATGTCTTCGCAGTCAGCACTGCAGAGAAGTCTGGGGATTTGTGGGAGGTCCCCGGGTATTTGAAGGGCTGGGAGGAGCCTGTTTTACATGTCTCTGCAGTGCAGCACCATCTGGCGGAGGATAAGTGTAAGTATTATATCTGGAGCAGGACGTACTGTATACTAAAAATAAATTCAATTCATGAGAAAAAAGCCTGAGAATGTCACTGTTAGTGAATCACCAGCTAGGAAGACAATTAAAGTCAATGGAACGTTTTTACTCTTAAGAAAAGTAGAGAACTATTTACTTTCATTGCCTTTTTATCTGGTGATTCAGTAACAGTGACATTCTCAGGCTTTGTTTATCATGAATTGAATTTTTTACTACCATGAGAATTTATTTCAACTTTTATGGAATCAAGGCCAGGGTGATGAGAATGCCTGTGTCTGAAGCAAGATATCAGGCTCTTACAGACACCACCCATTATGCTGATTATAATGCAGCATCACAGCTCCAAGGGCCACATCCACATGCTTCAGAAGATAAGAGATAGGTAAAACTGTAAACCTTGATATCTCAACCATTACTTCTTCAATTTAAAAACATAAAACAGTTTAGGACATTGCTAAATGTAGCTGGACACAATGGTCTAACAATTACCTTTGCCTGTTCTGTTTTTTATTTTTTTTTCTGTTTCTTAGATTCTAGTTTGGTAGCAGCATTGTGTTTTCAAATACAACTTTTATAAAGTTTTTTTTCTTTTTTATCATTTTGCTTTATCCAGACCTTTTTTATGAAGCCATCGAGATGACTTGGCATGTTTTATTTTATTATTACATCAAAGTAAGTTTCTTGCTGCTTTTCCAGGAACTAATGCATTAGAATGGCTTGTGATTTGTGGCACTCTAATAGTGCCTGAGTGCTTTCTTTATGTAGCACTAGGACGGCACTAACACAATTTCCATAGTCATATTTTGATTTTTTTTGCTAAAGTAGGCAATGACTGACTGCTGAACGTGGGGCTCCGTGTTAGATGAGAAGCCTCGGAGGATTTCAGCCCATATAATAGAGCACGACCAGCGCTCTAGCGACCGCACTAAGCCTAACAGAGCGGAGCTGTAGATTACAGTACGTACAATAGCTCCCTATAGAGCACTACATAGTCAATGATTTCAAATATCTTTGGAGAACTACAGTAACAAGTACTATTCATTCTCTCCAAAGAGGCTGAAATAAGTGGAAACAACAGCTGCAGATTAGATAGTTTCGGAGATTGTATGTGTAAAACCTCTGGGGTGCCCGCGGCACGAAATAATATGCCCTCGGAGGTAGCACGACTACTCGCCGGATAACTAAACTTTCTTATATAACTTATCAAACAAAAATAAGTTGTCTCTGAAGACATAAAAAAATCTCCTGGGTTAAAGGCACTAAAATCTTCATGCGGCTAAGCACTATTCTGGATGGGTTACTCAGCCTGCAATACAGGAAATATCATTATATGTCATTTGATATGTAGTTTGATCCTGGAAATTATTTGCTTTTTTTAGATCTCACTTTAAACTGGACCAAAACCCACTGCGATTGGCCCTGGAATCTATAAGATTCCCGGACCGATCAATTCCCTCCCCCAGGGGCATCAAAAATCGGGTTGCCCCGCTGTGTGAAACCCCCCCTGGTCGCCCCATACACTTTCCTTTATTCCCGGTCCAATGGCGCATGCGCGAGCCACGGCCGCATCCCCGCTGTCCCTCTAGCAGGGCGCGTGCCCGAGCCAGGAATTTGTGAATGGCTGGCGCGGGCACGCTCCCTGTTAGAAGGACGCGGGGGATGCAGCCGCTGCCGCTCTCTGAGCCGCTGGCCTTACACAAAGGCTTAGACGACGTGACGTCAGTGGCTCAGAGTGCGCTGATTGGACCAGCGGCCGTGCATGCATTGTAGGACCGGGAAGAGGTGAGTTGGCTTCGGCGATCTGGGGGGTTTCACGTGGCAGGGCATCCCGATCGGGGTACCCCAGGGGAAAGGACCAAAACCCAGGACAGTCAAAATCCTGGGTTTTGGTCCACTTTAAAGGGATAGTCCAGGTAAAAAAATATAAACAATATTTACACCCCCCCAGCCTTTTCATCCTAGTTTGGTTTAAAAAATAGTCCTGAGGTGGAGTCCTGTGGTGAGCAGGCCCATTTCACCGTTTAGTAGTAACCACCATGTCATATGGCCCCTGCATCTGTCACAGTGACTCCAGCATGTCTACTCCATTCAATCCCCTCTATTGTAGTGAATGCAGTGGGTGTGGTCAGTCATTGTGACTGATGGGGTAGGGGATGCCGCTGAGCAGGACACAGTAAATTTTATTCAACCAGACTAGGATAGAACGGCTGTGGTTGAGAAAAAGTGAGTATTATTGTTTTTTATTTATTGACAGGGACTTTAAAGTAGAACAAAAGCAGCTGGCCCGGAACCTAAAAGATTCCAGGGCCGCCAGCTGACATTTCTCTGGGGCATCTCAAACTGGGGTGCCTGCTGTGTGAAACCCCCCAATTTGCCCACAAATACTCACTTTACCACGCTCCAATGGGGCAATCGCGGGTTCTCGTCCAATGAGAGCTGCCTGTTGTGACTACGTAATTTGGCAGATGGCTCTCATTGTTCAGATAGGCTGGGGCAGGTGCGTGCGCCAGGCCGGGGATGTGGCAGCGCTTGCTCCTCATTCTAGTCAATGAGAACCTCCTGCTGAATTACATAGTCACATATATATAAAAAGTAGAATAACCGCGCACAAAAAAATACTGATAGTAAGCTCAACGTCTGCAAAGTCCCTTTAAACATATGCAAGTTCCAAATATCAATAATAACACAGAGCTGTCTTATAAATCTGTGAATCCAGTGCGTCCCACAGTGCGTGCTCTTGATATGATCCTAGAGTGAAACCACCATCGGGCACACAAAATTCTTACCAGATGTACCGTGGGCAAAATGCACCACTCAATCGCATATAGGATCCAAATGAAGGATGCGTCTTCTCACACATATAGAAATATTCAACACTCCATAGAAGACGACTTCCAAAAGCAGAGGTAAATATGCGTAACAATTATCTAATACTTATCTCCTTCCAGGTTAAAATTCCTCCAAATGCATTCCATAACACCATAAAGGAGAAAAGCACAAGGAAACCGCACTAGTGTAGTATGTTTTTAAAACACCGGCTATTTAATAATATAAAATTACACTCACAAACAACAATAAAATAAGCGCTTATCAAATACAAGAAGTCCAGCAATCCTCACCGCCAAGGGACTCCTTCCTCCAAATGACAAGGCTACCAGTATGGCAAGAATATTTCTATATGTGTGAGAAGACGCATCCTCCATTTGGATCCTATATGCGATTGAGTGGTGCATTTTGCCCACGGTACATCTGGTAAGAATTTTGTGTGCCCGGTGGTGGTTTCACTCTAGGATCATATCAAGAGCACGCACTGTGGGACGCACTGGATTCACAGATTTATAAGACAGCTCTGTGTTATTATTGATACATAGTCACATACCCCTCGATTCAAAGAGGAAAAGTTAATTGATTTCGTATCGAAAATCGTAAGTTTGGGTGGGTGTTAGTCATTTTTTCCTGTTTTTTTGGCCATTTCCGACTCGCACGAGCCTACGTACGAATGCGTATATGCTCTTACGATCAGCGGAAGTTCGTTCCTAAATTTTAGGATCAAAACGTAAAACTTAGGATCAAATCCTAAAACTTACGATCAAAACGTAAAACTTAGGATAATTGGATGTGTTTAGGTGTGATTCAGAGAAACCTCTAAACGCGTTTTAAAAGAAAGCCACAGCCGACACCTTTTAGCAGCCGGATTGCTGTTCTTGAACAGGTTTTTTGGCTATGTGGAGGAGTCTGCGCGTCTTGTGCTCCAATGAACTGCATGTATCAGCATGGCCGAGGCCATTAATTGTATGGCAATGCATGCCTGATTTAATACATTTCATGTATGCCTTATAAAAGCATTTTAATGTGGACCTTAATTAGTCCTTTGCATGTAAACCTTTATTTTGCAATATATTTGCGTTAATTAAAGAAACTTATGTCCTTTGTTATTTATTTTAAAATTGATGTACTAGAATAATATTTTTAGATAGCATTTATTGGTGTAGTTGTTTACCTTTGCTTTGTTTAATTATTTAAGCACATCTTTGGTCAGATGCATCACACTTACTGAGGAGAGGAGAGCGGGATAAAGTGCAGGATGTGGGTTACTGCTGTATTTTGCCCCCAGAGCTGGGGGCACGGACAGTCACAAGGCCCTTTCTGTTTGCAGGCTGCCCGATAATACCTGAGCCGCCATCTTGGCTGTTTCGAGGCTCATAACATGCAGAAGTTGCTGGGTGTTTTTTAATATTTGAGAGCAATCTGTATGTAGAGGGTGTGGGTAACCACACCCAAAATTTAAAGTTGTACCATTTGAAGCCAAAATATTAAAATTAAATCCACAAGTAAAAAATGCAAGTTAAGTAAAAATTAAACAAAGTAAGATTTACTTATGCAAATGCATTCATTAATGGTTGGTTACTACAAAATGAATGAAATAAAGAAAAATAAAAGAACAAATATTTAGAATGCACTTTAATGAGGTAAGTTTGTAGTGCGCAGCCGCAAGATCAGAAGGATTTACGTCCAGACAAAAAAGGAAAAAGGGCAAAACCAATGTTGCAACCTGAGAAATGAAACGGAAAAATCAGGATGGAAACTGACATAGGTCTGATTCCTGAACTGCCATACGAACGGACGTATATTTTAGGATAGAAACGTATTTGCTTATAGAATCACTCGCAAGTTCATACGAACGCACGAGCGGACGTGAAAAATAGGATGGTCGTGACCCAAATCCAAGCTGTTACATGTTTCTTTGAATCAACCCAATAGTCTCACTGGATGAGAACCCATGCATGCCCTGTCGGAGCGTGGAAAGGTGAGTTTTTAAGGGCGAACCGGAGCCCAGAACAAAACCAGGGAAAGTCAAACTCCTGAGTAATAAAAACCTGCCAGCTTTTGTTCGGCATCCCTCAGTGCATGTGTGGGCTCTATGCAGTGACGTGCTTACTCACTATGCAGGCTATGCAAATGTGTTCCTCCCAGAGGCCTCAGAGCTCCCGTGGGCTGTTGTACAAATAACCCTATGACATAATTAGATACCACGCCACCATCACCTCCCCATATTCTTTAAAGACACTAAATGGTAAACGGGGTCACCAGGACCGGGTTTGCAGAGCGCGCGAGCCTCCGCTTATGACATAGCGGTCAAAAGACAGCTGTGTCATACAGTGCTCACTGCTGGAGAGTACTATTGCGAGTATGCTGTAAGCACACTGCCTGCTCCCGCTCCCTGCAAACCTGGTCCCGGCGCCGGGGGGTGATGACGGCATTGGACAGATCTAATTAGGTCATGGGGTTATTTGTAGAACAGCCCTGGCCACGGGAGCTCTAAGGCCCCTGAGAAGAGGAGGCCTCTCCACCCGCACCCCCGAAATACGCATGCAAGGGACCACCAGCATGGCACTCCCCCACACCCCCCCCGCAGTACCCAGGCAGTTCCTGTCCAACATGGTAATCCCCCTGCACCCCCCTCCAGTACCCAGGCAGCCCCCCCCAGCATGGTACTCCCCTGCTCCACCCAGATACCCAGGAACCCCCCCACCATGGTACTCCCCTGCCTCCCCAGATACCCAGGCAGCACCCCCCACCATGGTACTCCCCTGATCTCCCCAGATATCGAGACAGGGCTTCCCCACCATGGTACTCCCCCCTGATCCCCCAGATACCCAGGAAGCACCCCCAGATACCCAGGCAGCACCCCCACCATGGTACTCTCCCTTGATCCCCCAGATACCCAGGAAGCACCCCCAGATACCCAGGCAGCACCCCCCACCATGGTATTCTCCCTTGATCCCCCCAGATACCAAGACAGGACCCCCTTCACCATGGTACTCCCCTGCTCTCCCCCAGATACCCAGGCAGCCCCCCTGCACCATGGCACCCCCTGCTCCTCCCCAGATACCCAGGCAGTACCCCCCAACATGGTACACCCCTGCTCCCCCAGATACCCAGACAGGGCCCCAACATCATGGCGCTCCCCTGCTCCCCCCAGATACCCACACAGCCCCCCCTGCACCATGGCACTCCCTGCTCCCCCCAGATACCCACACAGCCCCCCCCTGCACCATGGCACTCCCCTGCTCCCACCAGATCCCCCGATAGCCCTCCCCTGCACCATGGCACTCCCTGCTCCACCCAGATACCCACGCAGCCCCCCTGTACCATGGCTCTCCCTGCTTCCCCCTGATACACAGACAGCCCCCCTGCACCATTGCTCTCCCTCCTCCCCCCAGATACCCAGGCAGCCCCCCTGCACCATGGCTCTCCCTCCTCCCCCCAGATACCCAGGCAGCCCCCCCCTGCACCATAACACTCCCTGCTCCCAACAGATACCCAGGCAGCCCCCCCCCCCCTGCACCATGGCACTCCCTGCTCCCCCCAGATACCCAGGCACTGCCCCCCACCATGGTAGTCTCCTGCTCCCCACAGATACCCAAACAATGCCCCCCCCCCACCATGGCACTTCCTGCTGCCCCCAGATATCCAAAGCAGCCCCCCCACCATGGTACTCCCCTGCTCTCCCAAGATACCCAGACAGGGATTACCCACAATGGC
Organism: Gastrophryne carolinensis; assembly: GCA_027917425.1. Classification (NCBI taxonomy): domain Eukaryota; kingdom Metazoa; phylum Chordata; class Amphibia; order Anura; family Microhylidae; genus Gastrophryne; species Gastrophryne carolinensis. The sequence continues at coordinate 214,613,642 of CM051240.1, forward strand.
ACACTCCCCTGAACCCCCATCCAGTAATCAGACAGGCTCCCTCCACCATGGCCCTTCCCTGGGGACCCCCACTCTTGCACTCCCCTGAGCCCCTCAGATACCCAGACAGGGCCCCCTGATACACACCCAGATCCCACAGCACATGCAGGGGCCTAGTGCAATGTCCCTTCTCTGTGTTCCAAATTGGAATGCCCCAGGGGCAAGTATAATATGGGGGGGGGGGTAAAATGTAGGTCCACTTTTAACTTCTTATTCTTTTTTAGGTCTGAAGCATAGATAGATCTGTGCACAGACAGCAATGGCAGAGCAGTAACTTATTGATCTTCTTGGGGGGTATTTTTTGGTGAGGCAGTGTGGTGATTAAATGTTGTTTTTCAGTCAGGGCAGCAGAGGACACCTGGGGAGTTCGGCTGATCTACTCATGATAAGAATTGTTTCGTGTTTTCTATTCTTTGTACTGGGCGCTAATATTGATAGGTCTTTGACAGGGGCCCCCAGAGACAACTTTGTATGGGGCCCCAGAAATGATAAGCCTGCCCCTGACTCTATGCCATGCATACTAATCTCTGCGACCTCTTCCCTCTGGCCGGTCGTGCACCAACCATTCAGATGCAAGCACCGTGGGATCACCAGGAAGGTATGGTTTTTGGTGATCCCTCGGGTTTTACACTTCAGGCATCCAGACTGGCAGGTGGTTGCTCCTCTTCGATAATGACCCAAAGTGCCAAGAGAAAACATGCCCTTGCTATATAAACTTTCACTTTTACAAGGCAGCAGCTATTGCAGTGTTTTTTTTTGCCAGTAAAGTACAGTTAACCAGGGCGTAGCGGGCCGTGGGAAATGTGTTTTATGTTTAAAGTAGACCTACATCCCTACGAGGACAGACTTCCCAGCAAGGTTATAGGTCTGCTTTAAACCAGACCGTCAGACAAAAATGATGGAAGGTTCACCCGATTCCACCCGCCCCCCCATACACAGCCTGGAGGTTTTGTGATATGAGATTCCACACCATACACAAAATAAAGAGGTAATTAAGTAAAGTAAAAAAAAAAAGCTTTACTTCATGCAGAATGGGGGTATCCCAAATTAGGGTGTCCAATGCACACCCAATCTTGCAAACCTGGTAAAGCAGCTGATAGTTACTTCTGCATTCCCTTGCATGGAAGACAATCATGTGACTGTAGTGGACAAATCAGGTGCCCGTTGGTCTAGCAAACCCAGCTGGTTGCGGGCTGTCATGTGAGAGAACATGAAAGGGGTAAGTATAAGCTGTCAGGTATCAGGCTTGCCGGATGGGGATAGGCAGCAGGGCATCCCTATTTGGGAATTAAAGAAGAAGTCAAGTGAACACTGGCTTTGCTTTCACTATGACAAAACTTAACTGGGCCTGCGCTCAATAGGCTTTTAAGGTGGTACTTCAACAAAGCATAGCATTATTCTGCACATAAAGTAGCCCCCAAAAATGCCAGTGTAAAATAAACAACATGGAGAAAAAAACATTTTTTTCGTGATATTCTTGTTTCAATCCTGAGAAAGATTTACATGTCACAATCAAATTGCTAGGTATATTTAAAAAGCAGAGTTCACCTGGAAAAGCTGCTAGATGGGGATGTGCTGCTAAGGCTGTGGGTGTTCCAAGCGTTCCCAAACCACCAAAGTCGGAGTGTCCTGAGCTGGCTGCGTGCAGGCCGAAGATTGGGTGGCTGATCATCGGAAAGGCACTGGACAGATTGAACGGCTGCTCTCCAGAAGCTCTGAACAAGTGTCCTGCAAGAACAAGTACAAGGGATGACTAACAAGAACATGCAGTATAAATTTACAGGCTGGGCAATGACAGAGGCATAGAGAACTGAGGACACAAAAAGACTGAGGGGGTTATTTAAGAAAGGCTAGCGCCAGGTAATGCTACCTATCGGCACGTAGCGTCGGGTGAAACCACATTTAAGAAAGTGAATCTGGTGCGTGCCTCTAATAGCATCATGTAGCGCCACATGTATTACTAGAGGCGGCTCAGCGTATAGCGCTGGCACTCTAGGTTCAGGAGTATTACCTTTCGCTCAGTGTCGCTCTGCCATACATTTCAATGGGCTTTCATTTGCATGTTGGGCAATTAAAATGTAAAGTGTTTTGCTCAGATCATTGCGTGACCTCTCCTTGCTGCAAAGAAACACATTTATAATTTTTTTTTGGTTTTTAGATTTTTGTGCAGAATTGTATTTGCAGGTCTGGCACTAAAGTGTCATTGTCACAGTGATAAAACAATGAGGCTGATTTATTAATAGCGCCAGGTAACGACAGTTGAGCGACTGTAGCGGTATTTTCACAGCGCCCGCTAGTAGTCGCTGTGCTTGGCCGTTGTTCGGTTGTTGATAGCGACTCAGTCGGTGTGCAGTAATGTTGAATACAAGGTGATGAGTCGCTATTTGACAGGTTCCGCGCTGTATGGGAGCGCATGATAGCGAATGGCCATAGCGACTGGCTCCCACCAAATTCATTAACAAATCACGCTCCAAAAATTCTCGCGCTGTGAAATGCTTGTTTAAACCCCAGAGCGCTGGCGGCGATGCGTTAAAAGTAGTTTTTTAACCCCCAAACCACCATATTTTGGGAAACCAAAAAAAACAAGTTTATAAAAACATTTTGTAATATGAATACATTAATATCAGACCTGTAATATCAATTCTGCACAAATTTTTTTTTTATTTTTTTCTTACCTTAAAAAAAATATCTAACATTGCAGAAGTGGTAAGAGAAATTTTCACATTAAAAAAAAAAAAAAAAAATTATTAACAATTATTAATATTTAAAGATTGTTCCATTGAAATGCATTGGAGAGCGCCAGGTAGCGAGAGGTCATACCTGGCGCTGTTCAAGGTCGCTCGCTGGCGCTGTGGGGTGAGGCTGGAATAATGATGAATGAGTTGCTATCTGGCGCTAGCTCAGTCGCTAAGCAGGATTGGCTTGATAAATGTGTGATTGTGGTGGGGAGCCGGCGTTCTCGTGGCGGTGACCGTCATTACCGTTCGCTCACCAGTCGCTACCTGGCGCTATCCCTTGTTAAATAAGGGCCAATGTCATTCCATGTATTTTTGTTTTGTTACAGGTGTATATGTGTTCAGAGACTTTGATCACACAGCGTCTGGCGCTATATGCTATAGTGCCCAGCTTTAGAGCGCCGACGCTGTGTGTGTGTAGTTTTTTCCTAAATATGGTGTGGAGCGACGAGTGCCAGCTGGCGCTACCTCTCACTCGCTGCAGCGTTGTCCTGTTGTTAGATGTGGTGTAGTCTTGGGCGCTTTGACTTTAGGGCACCACCTAGCATTCTCCATTGGCTCTGCAGTGAATCAGGGACAGTGCTTCTACAACACCCACCACACATCACATTCATCAATGTCAGCCAGGATACTACAGCGCTCTAAGCCCCGCTATACAGACGCTCACATGGCGATACGTGGCACTAGTAATAAATCAGCCTCTACGTGGTCAATTTTAAGCTGCGCTATAAATAATCCTTGATTTTATGTCTCAGGATAAAATACTTTTCAACTTTTTAGGGTGCGAAAGAGGGACATTTGTTAAATTAAGCCACGGCCCCTCATTGAGGGATGGATAGGAGATGTGTAGGGAGATGTGGATAGAGTGTAAAAGTAAGTTACAACCACGTAAACACTTTGAATAGGCAAATGAATCATTTACTGATGCAGATCTGCATTTTACACCTCAAAGAGGGACAAATGAGAACGATGAGGTACAGGCGGACAGTGACTCAAAAGAGGGACAGTCCCTCCAAATCAGGGACAGTATGGGATAAGCCTGAAATCAGGGCTTACATCATAGGCTGGCACACCCGGGCAATCCCCAGGGCCCACTCAAGGCTGTGGAAGAGGACGATCAGAAGAGGCCGAATAGGTGGTGAAGACTGGAGGACAATCATCAGAAGTTTTTCTAGGGGGGAGGTGTTCACAAATTTTCAATAGTCAAAACCCTGTGTTTTGTTCTGCTTCAAAGCAACAAGAAAAAAGATTTAATTCAAGTAGCTTCCCAGGAAAAAAGAAATAAAAAATCCACCCACCTATCCCCCCCCCCCACTTGAGCTAAGGCCGGTAAGGGGGATTAAAATATCAAAAACTGTTTACTGTACCTGCCCAGCTTCAGGTGCCCGATCCCCTATAGGATGCAGGGCTGTATAGCGCCACTTCCACCTGCCAAGTTGCTGCACAGACCCTGACTCACTACAGTGTAGGAGCTCAACCCCCTGTGCCCCAGCAGACAGCCGCTGCATACCCAAAAATAAGCAAGGCTCCATGTCTCTCTTCCCCCCACTGTGTTTTTTTTTAAAACCCCCAAATCCGAGGGTAATAAGAGTGCATTAAATATCAGCTGTCTGCATGGGTAAAACTGTGAGCTCCTTTTCTCCCTGCCCAAGCACAGTTTGGGCATAACCATTAGGGCGTTAAAGGGGTTCCACTTTGACTTTATCCAAAAAAGAAAAAAACATTTTGCCTGGAGTAGAGCTTCCATTGCATTATTTGCATACGCACAGTTCAGGAGGAGGACATATGGATATCATCTGCTTGGAAATGATTGCAGGAGGCATTGCACACAAATCTAGGCCAATGACAGGAAGTCGTATTGCAGAGCTTTATGATAGTGTGCGTTATTTTCGTGTCCCAAATGCTAAATATAAAAAGATCAATTTTGCTTATTCCGATACAATATGCTCATCCTCGCCTGCCTGCTCTGCTGCGGCTTTTATAGCGTGTCTAGACAAAGGTCTTTGCAGGGTCTGAATCCTCTCAAAACAACACTAATTATGCCCGAGACCCTTAATGCTGGCGTCCATCTGCCCACGTTACACGGCATTACCGATAATGCTAGTTATACAGCTATGGTGGCAAAGAAAATACCCACTTAACTTTGCTGGCAATTAGCTTTCATCTTAGCAGTATTCTTGTGCAGCTCATGCTCTGCGGCTATAATTTATAGTTTGCATAGGAGATAAAATGTCCCCAGGATATGGCAAAATAAGACGGCGCAGCATAAAAAAAAGAACAAAAAGGAAAAGCTTCTGCTGAGATGTTACACGGGAGAGTCGGCTCAGGCAGCCGCAGAATATTAGGCAGATTTAATAAATACATTTGTTGTAACCGTTCTAAATCAGAGCAAGCAAGTGAAATGAAGTCATTAAAGCAATGTGTAGGCTTAACTAAATGATTTAAATAAAACAAATTATATCTTCCCCCAGAGAGTTCCCCCCCCATCTGCTGGGATGGTTTTCCCTGCCTCTGGTGGTGCCCAGCACCCCTGCGAGATCTACTCCGTGCTCCTAAAGCCAATAGAGAGGTCCACTTGGACAGATGGGAGAACGGAAAGCTTGCCCCCATTCAGATGAATTATCAACACGACTGGCTGGTACATATTTAACCTACTCAGACAGTAAGACTTAAACCCATAAGGCTCCTTTACAAATTTGCCCCAATACCTATGTGCCAACTTAAAGTGAGCCAAAAAAATGAATAAACAAAAAGGTACCTGATTGCTGGATATGAGCCCGCGCCACAGCCCTCACTTCCCGCGTCGCCATGAGCCTGAACTCCATTCCATGCCAGCTCACGTCCCCCTCCCGCCATTAGTCACAGGGGCGTGACCACACCTTCTCCATTCACTATAATGGAGGGGGGCGTGTCAGGCTTCGGCACACTACCTTCATTGCATTAAATGAAATATTTGGAGACAGACCGCACCAACGTAACAGAAAAGTTAAAGTGTGCTACACAAGGGGTTGGTGTGGCAACAGCCCAAATTAAATAGAAAAGGATGGGGAATCCCACAAGTCCCCAAGGCAAAACCAAACCCCAATAAATCCTGTGGCACTACTGGATCTATTGAAAACATATATATTATTTTATTAATACATAAATATACAGGCTACAAAGACAATTAAAAATTCATTAAAAAACATAACAATTAAATCCAGAGGGAAGGGGGGGGGGGGGGGGGGGGAGCAGCCAAGAGATCTTAAATGGGGCTGCTAAACCCAAAAACGCAGGTCTCAAAAAGCAGGTTTACAAAGTACAAGGTGTGGCCTGCATAATTGGCTGGTAATATACCAAGTGAAATAAATAACAGGAAAATATACTACTATAAATATATATGTGCAAAAAAAAATATTCTCTCACAGTGACATAATTATGATTACTACCTGGTGATAAACCCTTAAACCTAATAAACCTATCTACCTACCTATTAGTGACTCCTAACTACTAGTGACAACTAGTATAACTACTGACCCATAAAGTGCATATGTGCCTAAAAGTGCTGTAATAGATGATCGCTAAATCCAATAAAAACAGATAATGCTAATAATACTGATAATGCTAAGGACCAGCCAGGGTGGAAAAACAGACACACAACATAAGGGTGAACTCACATATCCTGTACAGACCCGCAGTCACCCCCACCGCAGCCTCAACGCAGACGCGTTGCGTGACGTAATGCCGTCACTTCCTCAGGGCGAAAGGGGCTCTGCATTAAATGGAGAGGAGTGGCAGAGCACCTGTGACTGTTTGCGAGTGGCAACTCCATGGTCAGGCCTTGGACAATGCAGGAGAGTGGTCTCAGATCCAGGTGAGTTGCTGATCGCTGAACTAGCACTGATCAGCAGTGGCTGACAAAAGCAAAAGTACCATTTTATTTTATATTTTGGCTGCTGAATCACTTAAAGTGACATTTCAGGCAAAGCCAATTGTTAGACCATTGTGTTGGGCTACATTTGGCACTGTGCTTAAATTGAAGAAGAAATGGCTGAGATATCAAGGTTTACAATTGTAGCTTGAGATATCCCATCTGAAGCATGTGGGCTTGGCCCTTGGAGCTGTGATGCTACATAATGGGTGGGGCGGTGCTGGGAAAAGGAGCGCTTGCTAGGAGGAGGCTGGGAGGGGAAGGAAAGAGGGAGGGGTTAGCTGGGCATGAATGGCAACTCTGATAGGTCTATTCAAGCCATCAATACAGAGCGGGCATGTTCTGGACTAGCAACTCGAGCTAGTATTGGTGGCCCACATCACAAGGGTGGTACTGGATTAGGAAGTATATTTCCTTATTTATGGTGCCGAGCTGAGAGGAGGCACAGCACTTGGCAAGGTAAGCTGCCGTTTACTTTTTTACCTTTTGCCTGAAGAATCCCTTTAAGGGGGACCAAAACCCATTTATTCCTGTTCCTAAAGACTTCAGGCTATAACCTGTCATACAGGCATGGGTGGCCCACATCATGAAACTCTCTGTGTTACCACAAACTCCACTCCTTCCACGATCCCACGTGTGGCTCAGCCGGGGGAATTCCATCTGACAGCGAGAACAGGCTGGCAGGGGAAGTGGTGATGCTTTCTGACCCTTTATGGACACTTTATACGCCCTGTTCAGACACATTCTAGCTTTCTACACTAGGAATGGTGTAGTATAAAGCATTTCAAAGCATCTCAAAATCTCTGATTATTTGTAAATAACTCATGTTTTTTAAGTAAAGCTGTTGGCTTGGTTGATGGTTACTTGCTTGGTGGGGGGACAGAGTGGCTGTTAGACCACTTTATTGTGGACTTGGACCTCTACTTGGAGTTCTACTACAGCTTTCACACGGCTCTGTAGGAAATGGGGAAGAGGCATCAGGTGAACTGTCTGCTCCTTATTATTGCCATTGCCTGGACCTATCATTGCGACAGTCAGCCCTGGATTCATGATGCCCCACTGTGTGAACCCCACCAGATCGCCTGCAAACCTCTTACCTTTTCGCCAGTCCCTCGCCGTAATTGCGGGCTGTGGTCGCATCTCCGGCATCCCTGCAGTTGTGCGAACTATCCTGCATACGCAAGCAGCTCCAGAGGCTTCAGGGGCCAGAAGTCAGGAACACTCTTTAACCCCCTAACTGTTCTTCCTGTGTTTTGCCATTTTACTAAAAGTAGCTTTTAGGTTTGGTTGAGCTGACCCTCATTGCCGCATCACCCAGGATGCCAGAACCCCACACTGTACTGGGGCCCTTATTCATCAAGCGATAGCGCCAGGTAGTGTTTGACGAGCGCCAGGTAGCGGCAGCTAACGGCGACTACCGACTCAAGTACGCCCGGCGGCGGTCACAATGACGCATTTATCAAGCAAAATGAGGCTAGCGCCGGCGAGAGCGACGGCTAGCGCGGCATTCATCATGAAGCCGCCTGGACCGAACAGCGCCGCTGCAAATTCCCTCACAGCGCCAGGTATGAGCTGTCGCTCCCTGGCGATGTCCAATGCATTTCAATGGAGCAATCTATAATTATTCATAATTAATTGATATTATTTTTTTTTTTTTTTTTTTTAATGTCAAAAAATCGGAGAACACTTCTGCAATGTTAGGATTTATTTTTAAGTAAAAAAAAAAATTAAAAAAAATATGTGCAGAATTGATCTAACAGGTCTGAGATTAATGTATTCATATTACAAAATGATTCTAAAAACGTGTATAATGTTACATTCAAAAAATATGGTTGTTTAGGGGTTAAAAACTAGTTAATACACATCGCCGCCAGCGCTCTGGGGTTTAAACAAGGAATGGACAGCGACAGCACATTCGGAGCGTGATTTGTTAATGAATATGAAGCTAGCCGTTCGCTCTGGCCATTCGTTGTCAGGCGCTCACATACAACGCTGGACCTGTGAAACAGCGACCCCCCAGCCCGTATTCAACATTACCGCACACCGACTGAGTCGCTGTCATCAAGCTAATGCCGGCCAAGCACAGCGAATACTGGCTGGCGCTGAAAAAATCACGCTACAGTCGCTCATCTGTCGCTACCTGGCGCTATTAATGAATCGGCCTCTGGGTGTGTTTGTAGAGCTGCCCCTGCTATTGGAGACATGTTTTTGGGAGATTTCTATATTTCACTAGGACAGTTAGGGGGTGAAAGTGCCTTTCATCGGCTCCCAAGGTTTGGTTTAGACAGATGCTGAAACGAGGGACAAAAAAAGCTGCCAATAAGGACCTAGAGGTGGCGAGGAGTGAATGGACCAGCAAGTGGCAGCATTGGAGGAAGTGGGGACCAGCAGAGAGTGAGTGGAGGTGACGCCCAGTTGGTATCAATTTGCCAAGCAACACAGTAAAGCACAGTACATTCGCTTTATCTGCACTGCCCATAGACATCTATGGTGTGTGCTGCATTCCTATTACCAAATACAGCTCATAAATGAGCCTTGGTACCAAGGACAATCGCCCTGACGTGCTTGCCCTCTCCTAGATACAGCCCTGGCCTGGGTTTTGCCCTTTTGAGAAAAGAAGCTTTTCCCGAGCAGATTGCTAGCCCTTATTGTCTCCTTACCCTGTGTGCCAGGACTCCACCATACTCTGCACTTTGTGCCTGGAGCTGCCCCTGCTAACAGAGGCACAAGTGACACTTTTTTTCTATTTGACTAGGACAGTTAGGGAGTTAAAACAGACCAAAACCCATCTTATGACTAATATTCTCTGTATTCCTCACCACACATGCAGTACCTCAAGGGTGGGTTCACTGTCCTGTCCCACCCTGAATTTCTGCCCAGATTGCCAGAGATTTGAGTGGCAGAACCAGCGATTGCCGCATTGCATGACGACCCTGGATATTAACAAGCCATTGATCAAATCTCATGGCGCTGGGCCCTCATTCAGGGCCACCTCTGGGGTGGTGGGGGTTCTGATAACAGATAAGCAAGGGAATACATCCGAGTAAGTGAAAGTGGCAATTTATTGGTTTGATGGGTTTTGATGACCTCTGGACTCCACTGTCACCTACCTAGTGCCAAGATTCAGTTGTTAAAAATAAAAAAAATGATTCTAACTTTACTGTGGCTTAGAGTTTGGAAACTGTCCCTCTCAGATGTAACTGAGTGCCTAGTCAGTGCAGCAGCAGCAGTGTTGCTGATTAGGCACCCATGGCCAGGGCACAAGCTTAGAACATTAAAGAGAAACTTCAGAGGCCCTGGAGTCTAAAAGACTTGCTCCCTGGGACATCCAGCCTCCCTGTGCAAAACCCCCCGGATCACCCAATCCCCATACTTGCTCCCTAAGCCCTTGTCGCATCTCGGGCTGCGGCTGCATCCCTTCTGACCTCTAGCTGTGCACATACCCCCACCAGGCCTTTCTGAATGGAAGGCAGAGGCATGCCCGCAGCTAGAAAGTGAGTGGAGATGTGGCCGGAAGGGCGTTTCAGTTTAATTCGGTTGCTTAGCTGTTCTGCTAGCAAAATCTAGCGAGCTGTATGGCTGTGCGGTGTCCTCAGCCAATCGGTTTTGGTTGTGTTGGTGCCATGGAAACGCCAGGAAAGTGAGTTTTTACTGCAAACTGTGGGCCTACACACAGAAGGGCATCCCAAATTCCGATCTCTGTCTGAGAGATACAACACCCAGGAGAATGATATTCCCAGGTGTTGTTTCTCTTTAAAGTGCTGCTCCAAGTGGGGGAACAGCTGGCCAGCGCCAGTAGGGTAGGACCCCTTTTTTACCCCATCCAGTTTTACATCCAGGTGAGCAATATTCCCGGGTGTTGTTTCTCTTTAAAGTGCTGCTCCAGCTGGGGGAAGGGATGGTCAGTTCCAGTAAGGTAAGACTTGTTTTTTTATTTTTCCTACCTAAATCTATCTCTGCACCCAGCAGTGGTAACTGGATGACCACTTGAGTAAGGGCCTGATTTATCAAGCACTTCTACCAGGCAGTGCCATTTCAGTGCAAATAAGAGGGGTGCAAAATATGATTTATACATATTTCAGCATGTTGCTGCACCTCTGAAGTGAAGTAAATATGTTTCTTGGCGACAAAAAATACACTATATTTTTACCCACTCTAATTTGCACCAATGTGGCACTGTGTGGTAGAAGTGCTTGATAAATCAGACCCTCCCCCAACCTCTTCTGCCTTTACTGGAACACATACATCACCTGCATTGATACTATTTGATAATATGTTACAAGTTAACCACTGCTTTGATCTTTTATCTCTGGGAGAAATAAAAAGGGTATCACTAGTCATACTTGTATAATTTATCAGCCAATGTGCAGCCTCCTGATGGAGCTAAAGGACAAAAAAAACATCCCTGAGCTCTGGATACAAATACCAGATTACTTTAAAGGTGGCAGAATCCGCTGAAGCCCTCCCGCATGGAAACTGTGAGCCCATTAAACGGTGTGCGAGGGAAGAATTCGAGGTCACATTGGCTGCATTGCAATAAAGAATCTCTTCTTTGTGAACTCATAAATTATTTGTTGGAGTAAAGATGAATACGCTGAGGTGAGCCAGGATGTGTACCAGCAAAGACGTATCGCGTTTATCTCCGAACACAGCCGAGGAAATCAGCTTTATATTGTGGCCCAATCACTCATTACCGTGCCGAAATGTCTTCACAAAGCCGGGAAAGTGACTTCCAGCGAAAAACGCATGATGCTCACATCTAATGAACGCTGGGAAAATCTTTCTTATTTGACACCAGACAGTTCCTGTTTTTCACGTATAAACAAGCAGCCTATTATAGCTTGAGAACGATTATTACTATTGCTTATTTATATAGCGTTGACATACAAGGTCAAAACTACAGACAAGGCTGAACAAGTAGTTCACTAATGATATGCGAGATACAAAAGATTATCCACTGATACAACAGAAGTGAGAGCCCTGTATTTATGAGCTCACTATGTAAAGGGTAAGAGGCAGAGACGAGGAGTGGGGTCACAAGTAGTCTGCACTGGTGGCAGTGTGTGTCCTGTCAGGAACATGGGGGGGGGCGGATAGAAGGGAAATACTCAAACCAGAAAATATGCCTCAGGCTTGAACTGGCCTACAGGGATACTAGGGAATTCACAGGTGGGATTCCAGGGCCAGCTGCTGGTCTTCCCTTGGGGCATGCTGAATGACATAGAATGGCATAGTCATGGCAGACGTCTCTCATGCATGTGCCGTCAGGACCAGGAAGAGGTGAGTGAAAAGGGCCGTTCCAGGGGGTTTCAGGGTTTCACACAGCAATTTGGGATGTGCTGGTGGACTGGAACAAAACCCGGGAGCAATAAATTCACGGGTTTTGTTTTGCTTTAAAGTGGACCAAAACCCAGCTCGATCAGCCTGGGAATCTATAAGATTCCTGGGCCGATCGATTCCCTCCACCGGGGCATCCAAAACTGGGATACCCCAACTGTGTGAAACCCCCCAAGTCACCCCGTTCACTCACCTTAGTTCCCGCTCCAACAACGCATGCGTGAGCCGCGGCTGCATCCCCGCTATTCCTCTATCAGGGAGCGTGCCTGTGCCAGACATTTGTGAATGGCGTCAGTGGCTCCGACCTCCATATCAGCCATGTGTGAAAAAGGCTTTGGATAACTTGAAGGGAGGGTTCTGATGGCACATTGCACTTAATTAAAGGAGAACAAGAAAACTCCCAGATCGTCCTTTCAAACTCACCTCTTCCCAGTCCAATGGTGTATATGGGCTCTCATCCAATCAGAGCCGTTCGCTTGCATATAAATTGCTTGCCAATGGGAGTGAGAGTGGCGGCATTCCCTGCAGCACGCACGCTCCAGTCCCCAGCCTATGCGAATGGCTGGGCTCGGGGGCACTTGAACAGCCCAAATGAGTGGTGATGCGGCAAGGGAGCGCCAGGAAGAGGTGAGTGCTGCAGCACCCCTGGGGGGTGTCAAACCCCGGGGACACCCGTCTTCTTTGTAAGCTTACAATCCCCAGTCTCCGCAGCCAGCTTCACCTTTAGCCAAGCCCTCATTTCCCAGGACGCTTTAAATGCCTCGCCGGACACGGTTGCCCCCAGGACTTATTCGCTCAAAGGATGTTGCACACGGGGCTGAAGATGGATGAACCGAAGGTAAGACATAATAGAATAAGGGTAAGGGCAAGGGTAAGGGCATAATAGGATAGCTGAGGTAAGTACAGAATACAGTTCTGGGAACTCCGAGGGAGAAAACAGGTAAGGTCAAAGGTCACGCCAAGGGTCAAACCAGGAGATCAGAGAGCTTCGCGGCACCAGGGATGAGATGGGTTGGTAGTCGTAATTCAGGCTGAGGTCAGTACAGGCGGCAACCAGGATAGTCAGGCTAGCAAGGTCGGCAACAGGTTAACAATACGGGAATCTCAGGAATAATACACACCCAGCTAAACGCTATCACGGGCAATGAATTGACTACTGAACCATACAACAACCTTTGGGCTGATTGCCCAGTTCAAACCTTCAGGGTGTTTCTCCCCGAACAACTTTTGGGAAAACTAACCTCCCGCGGCTGCCGGAGGGCATAAGACAGTACTGAGGAGCAGGGGAAGCGGCGAGGAGAGGAGGATGGCGTCTGGCGTCTGGCGTGGGTCCAGCTGCCGGGCAGAGGGATTCCTGGGCAGCTGTTCGAGCCCACGCCACCCAAGGACGCCGCGGGACAGGGCTGCAGGTAAGGGTGCCATGACACGGGGTTTCACACATCGAGGCATCCCGATCTGGGAAGCCCGGAGGGAAGGCCAGAGGTCATCCCTGGACTCCTTTAGATTTCAGGGCCGGCCCATCTGGGTTTTGTTCCGCTTTAAAAATATAAGGCAGTTTGTTTTTATTAAAATAGAAGAAAGGTAATAAATCGCATTTCAGTTGGTCAGGGCTCTCCCTGTTTGTTGAGAATTGTGGATAATTCTTGTTCGCAGCACTGTAGCCTGCTGTTCTACATATTATTGAGCTTTATAAATCAATATTTCCATTTATAATACGTGGAGACTCTGTCCGATTGTCTTTCATTACCCTGGCTGGGGTGACTAGGGGGGCAAACCCATTTCTAGAATTGCGGCCCAGGGGCTTAATGCTCTGCTCGAGCGTCGCGTTCACTTTAAATGAAACATCGTCTTGACCTTCTTTCGATTTGTCAGCTGTGACCAGATACTCTAAGGCCCTTATTCATCAAGCGATAGCGCCAGGTAGTGTCTGACGAGCGCCAGGTAGCGGCAGCTAACGGCGACTACCGACTCAAGTACGCCCGGCGGCGGTCACAATGACGCATTTATCAAGCAAAATGAGGCTAGCGCCGGCGAGAGCGACGGCTAGCGCGGCATTCATCATGAAGCCGCCTGGACCGAACAGCGCCGCTGCAAATTCCCTCACAGCGCCAGGTATGAGCTGTCGCTCCCTGGCGCTGTCCAATGCATTTCAATGGAGCAATCTATAATAATTCATGATTAATTGGTAATAATTTTTTTTTTTTTTTTTTTTTAATGTCAAAAATTCGGAGACCACTTCTGCAATGTTAGGATTTATTTTTAAGTAAAAAAAAATTTTAACAAAAATTTGTGCAGAATTGATCTAACAGGTCTGAGATTAATGTATTCATATAACAAAATGATTCTAAAAACATGTATAATGTTACATTCCAAAAATATGGTTGTTTAGGGGTTAAAAACTAGTTAATACAGATCGCCGCCAGCGCTCTGGGGTTTAAACAAGGAATGGACAGCGACAGCACATTCGGAGCGTCATTTTTTGATGAATATGAAGCTAGCCGTTCGCTCTGGCCATTCGTTGTCAGGCGCTCACATACAACGCTGGACCTGTGAAACAGCGACCCCCCAGCCCGTATTCAACATTACCGCACACCGACTGAGTCGCTGTCATCAAGCTAATGCCGGCCAAGCACAGCGAATACTGGCTGGCGCAGAAAAAATCACGCTACAGTCGCTCATCTGTCGCTACCTGGCGCTATTGATGAATCGGCCTCTAAGTACATCTGTAAGTGAATTGATGGCGCGCTTCCTGTGCAGGGAGCACATACGTGCATTTTCCATTAGAGGCTTTTGCTGACATCGGTTAGCACTTTGAACACGTCAGTTTAAGTCAGGATTTTGCTTATTTGCAAACTGGTTTCCGCAAACAGAAATAAAAAAAAATTCAAGAAAAAAAACAGGGGAAAAGTGTTTACAGGTTCCTCTTTCAATGAGTAGAATGGATAGACTGCGCTGTGTACTGTGCCAATCTGCCGGCTGCCGCATTACAACACTGTTAAAGATTGTTTGTTTTCTAAATGGCATTCACGTACATAAAAGGCAGAGTGGTGTAAAGACACATCAGTAAAATGTCAGGGTGGCCACTGCAGCCAATTTGACAGTAGGGAACATTCCCAGCGACAAAGCAACAGATAAAAAAAAAAAAAAAAAGATTTGTTTCAACTTTTTTACTCCTAAGAAAAGTAGAGAACTATTTACTCCTTTCTACACTGTAGTAAAAGCTGCCATTGACTTGCATTGTCTTCCTCTCTGGTGATTCACTAACAGTGAAATTCTCAGGCTTTTTTCTCATGAATTGAATTTTTTACTACCATGAGATTTTTTTTCACCTCTTATTGGATTGAGGCCATAGAGTGGGCAATAGTGGAAAGTGTGGGGGGGGGGGTGCACTGCTTTGGATATTACTAAAGACAAAGATAAAAGAAAAAAAGATGACAAAGGGAAGAAACGAAAGAAAGATATAAAAAAAGGGAAGGAAAATGAATGTATGGGAGATGGAAGGGGCCATGAGGTAAAGTAAAATAGGAAAGAGTAAGATGAAGGAGTAAAAAAAGGGAAGGTATTAAAGTGGACCAATACCCAGGGTTTTAACTATACTGGGTTTTGGTCCTTGCCCCCAGGTCACCTGAACAAACTCACCTCTTCCCGGTCCTATGACGCATGCACGGCCACTCGTCCAATCAGCGCACTCCAATCCGCTCCAGCCCCTTCGTCCAGGAGCTCGTCTAATGCAAACGGATCCGAGCGCGCTGGCGGCCGCATCCCCCGCTACCCTCTAACAGGGAGCGTGCCTGCGCCGGCCGTTCACAAATGCCTGGAGCAGGCACGCGCCCTGCTAAAGGGATAGCGGAAAAGCGGCTGCTCCTCGCGCATGCGCCATTGGACCGGGAATGAAGGTGAGTTTTCGGGCAACCTGGGGGGTTTCACACGGGGGAAAGCGAGTATGCTTGCCCTGGAGTCTCATAGACTCCAGGGTGGGTTTTGGTCCTCTTTAATAGATAATAGAAAAAGGGTATGGCAAAGTAGATGCTAGAAAGGAACAGTGAGAGAAAAATGGAAACAGAAAGGTAAGGAGGGAAAATGGAAAGGAAAGTACGGGGTAGCAAAGCACAGGGGGAAGCAAGAAAAGAGAAAGTAGTGAAAATGGAAAAAAAATGGAAAAGGTAAAAGAAGATTAAAATATCTTTCGGTGGAAGGTACCATGAAAAGTGGGAAACAAAAGAAATAGAAAGAAAGGGAGAAAAAAGGAGGGAAACAAATAGTGAAAAGAAAGGGAATAAAGGAAAACAGAAAGCAGGAGGAAGGAAAGACAAACATAAAGAATAATTAAAGGAAAAGAAAAAAAAGTGAAAAAAAACAAAATACAAGTGAAAAGAAAGGGAATAAATTACTTTAGGAAAACGCTATTTATACACAACCAAATAAAAGACCATTGAAATATATGGGACAGCGGTACTGAGCGACAGGTGCGGAACGCACATCGCCGGCGCTATACACTGAGCCACTACATGTGACGCTACATGACGCTATTAGAGGCACTCACCAGATTGACTTTCTTATATATGGTTTTCACATACTGCGCCCAGCGTTCACCTGACGCTACGTGGCACTACGTGGTGTTGGCGTTTCTTAAATAACCCCCTAAACTGAATGTAGATGAGCGCAGACTCCTTTTTTTGGTTATTTACATCACCACAAAGCAAGGTAAAAGAGCTCTTGGGCCCCCTGTGCGGGTGCTACCTCTGCACCCCTGTAGATTTGATCCCAACACATCCCCAAGGTTCAAGCAGATGTTATCCTTTACTTTGCTGTATGCAGTAAAAAATACGAAGGGCGCTTTCTGCTTATAGGGGCGTTTTGCTTTATAGTGCTGGAGCTTTACAAGGGTCAGTTACTGCAATTTCCATTTGCTCAATCATTTATAAATAGGCCCATCATTCCATTATACAGCAGGAATTAAAAGGAGGTTGGAAAGATGAAAATAAAGATATGCATGCCGAGATAGTGTAATTCCTGAATGTCATGCACACTCACCGCAAGCAGTGATGGAGGAGCTCAGAGGGGTGACGCCTGTGGAGATGCCTCCTTTAGAAATCACGGTGACTGCTGATGGAGTAGGCGGCGAGGAAGAGGCCACTGAGGATGGGTTTGATGTTGTTATCCTCTCAGCAGACTCCATATCTGCAAAGACAAAGACAGAAATAATGATATAAACAGGCCTCGGCGATTACACTCACCACTAGAGATTCAGGGATTTTTATTTGACTATATTGTGATGTCGAAAGCAGACGTCCAGCCTAAAACTTAAGCGGACAGCTCGAGGTGCAAGTATTAATAATATTGGTTATATATAAAGTGCAATCATCTTCCGTGAGGCTGTATAATGTAGAAAATACAGACAGGGTAAAACAAATAATATACATATATTACACAGGGTATTAAAGGTTGGATGTGAATGGAAAGCATTGATACACATTGATGCTGGAGTACAATAGGGATGAGGGCCCTGCCATTGAGAGCTTACAATCTAAAGCAGTTTTCCCCAACCTTTATTACTGTGACAGCCACATTCAACACGGGGAGGCCGATTCATTAATAGCGCCAGGTAGCGACAGCTGAGCGACTGTAGCGGCATTTTCACAGCGCCCGCTAGTAGTCGCTGTGCTTGGCCATTGTTCGGTTGTTGACAGCGACTGAGTCGGTGTGCAGTAATGTTGAATACGGGGTTACGAGTCGCTATTTGACAGGTTCCGCGATGTATGGGAGCGCATGATAGCGACTGGTCAGAGTGACCGGCTCCCACCATATTCAACAAAAAATCACGCTCAAAAAATTCTCGCGCTGTGAAATGCATGTTTAAACCCCAGAGCGCTGGCGGCGTTAAAAGTAGTTTTTTAACCCCCAAACCACCATATTTTTGGAAACCAAAAAAAAAAATTTTAAAGAATTTAGTAATATGAATACAATAATATCAGACCTGTAATATCAATTCTGCACAATTTTTTTTTTTACCTTAAAAAAATTATCTAACATGGCAGAAGTGGTCACAGAATTTTTCACATTTAAAAAAGAAAAAAAAAAAAAAAACATTAATAACAATTAATTAGGAATATTTAAAGATTGTTCCATTGAAATGCATTGGAGAGCGCCAGGTAGCGAGAGGTCATACCTGTCGCTGTTCAAGGTCGGACGCTGGCGCTGTGGGCTGAGGCTGGAATAATGATGAATGAGTGGCTATATGGCGCTATCTCAGTCGCTAAGCAGGATCGGCTTGATAAATGTGTGATTGTGGTGGGGAGCCGGCGTTCTCGTGGCGGTGCCCGTCATTACCGGCCGCTCACCAGTCGCTACCTGTCGCTATTCCTTCATAAATAAGGGCCTAAGATTTTGGGGGAGGGGGTGGTTAAAAAAATGCTTGAAAGCCTCTTCTGTTTATGTGGATCCCTCTGCCCCATAAAATACTTGCCTCAAGCAAAGGGTTACCCCATCTCCAAAGAGATTCATTGGTAGAATCAAAAGCTGAATACGGCACAGAAAGAAGAGACAGGTAAGCCTTACAAGTAAGTGCCTCTGCATTAAATCACATGCACGGTGAGCTTCAACACCCAGCTTCAATAGCTTCAAAGACCTCCACAAGCCTTCTGGTGGACGGGCTGCGAGCCACACAACAGGGGTCCGGGAGCCACATGTGGCTCTCAAGCTACAGGTTGGGGGCCCCTGATCTAAAGCATAAGCAGGAGAAGACCAAAGTTAGGTCACAAGTATTATGTATTAAGCATGGCAAATGCTCTGAGGGTATCAAGATTGAAGTGGACTGATTAGGCCAAATGATAGGTATGTCTGAATAGGTGAGGACTGTCTTAAAGGGTTATGGTAAATTTTATAGAGGAGGGCATTCCAGAGATGTGGAGCGCCACGTGTGAAGTCCTGAAGGTGACAGTGGGACCAAGTGACCAGTGGTTGAGTCTGGGTTGGGATCTTTGAAGTATAAAAAAAAGTAGGAGGGCCGTACAGGTTGCAGAGTTTCTGGGAATATATATCATATGTATTTTTGTATTGCCTTGTATATAGTTTGTGCTTTCTGCTAGTATTCTCTCTAGTTGCCTCTTGTGGATCACAATGTAAGCTTGTGTAGGCAAAGTTTATAACAATAATAAATAATGAACGGAATAGACTAGTAACCAGTAACTTCTCAGTTCTGTGCGGTGTTGAACTAACATAGTTTGGCAAAGTAGAGGCCAAATCTGGGACACATTGCAGCTAAGAGCTTTTGGCCACTAAGGGAAGCACTATCTGAGATTATCGGGAAAAACAAATCTAATTAAACAAAATTAGACTTTCTTAATATCATGGAAGTAAGAGAGGTGCAAGAATGGAAAGTCTGGCGGCTTATTAGATTAATTAATTTGCTTTCAGTTATCATTTATAAAGAGGGCAACATCCCCCTCAAGTCTTTAAAACTATTGGGGGGTGTTGGACCACTTCTGTATTGGACATCCTAATTGGGAAATCTGAATGGAAAGAGCGCCACTATTTGGCTGAGTGGCAGAGGGATAAGGTGAATTTACGGGTGATCCCGGGCTATAAACACAGTGGGGCATGCCAAATACCTCCTTAAAGTGAACAAAAATCTAGAATTTTGACTATCCTGGGATTTGGTCCTTGCCCCTGGGGCACACTGATCTGGGATGCCCCACCGTGTTGAACCCCTCCCCCAGGTCGCCCGATCTAATTCACCTTTTCCTGGTCCTACGGTGCATGCATGGCCTCTCGTCCAGTCAGCACGCTCAGATCCACTCCTGCCCACTCGTCTAAGACCCAGCTCCAGGCACATCAATGCTAACCTTTAACAGGGAGGGTGCCCACGTCGGCCACTCACAAATGCCTGGCGCAGGTACTTGCCCTGCTAAACCTTGGGGGGAGAAGGTGAGTTTACCGGGAGACCTGGGGGGTTTCACACAGAGGGGCATCCCAATCTGGTTGCCCCAGGGGGAGAGAATCAATTGGCCTTGTAATCTTATAGATTCCAGGGGCCGCTGGTCCTGGGTTCTGCTCCACTTTAAATACTAAGCCCTGGAGTCTGAAAGAAGCAAAGGTGAATTTTGAGGGCAATCTGGGGGTATTTACACATCTGGGATGCCCCAGAAAAACATACCAGTAGTGAAAACCCTGGTGATTGGTCCACTTTAAAGCATGCTTTTAGGATGCATTATGTGAAACTGATCCTATTTACAGATTTATGAGAAAAAAATGGGCTGCAAGGCGCAGTATACGCTGTATTAAGCAAGACTTCCAGGTATGATTCATTAATAAAACGTGTAATGCAAACCAAGGTCACACTGACTGCTAATGACAAATTAACACGATTCACCAGCAAATACCCCGTATCACTCAAGATCCAGGTAATTATCAAGCCCAAGAAACCAAGAAATCAGCCCTTGTTTATTTGAAGAGACTGTCAGTACACTGTACTTACCCGCTTAACCCCTCTTTTTTATATACCAGTGCTGTTCGGGGTGCTGTTATATACCCCGATCAGGGTGCCCTGCTTTATGAAACCCCCCAGATCGTCAGCTTCAACTCATCTCACCGCGGTCCTACAGCACATGCGTGGACGCTCGTCCAATCAGCGCGCTCGGAGCCGCAGAGCTATAGACGTCTAACCCGACGTCTTCACAAATGGCCGGAGCGGGCACACGCCCTGCTAGAGGGATAGTGGAGATGCGGCCGCAGCTTGAGCATGCGCCGTTGGACCGTGATTAGGTAAGTGTTGCACGCGACCTGGGGGATTTCACACAGCGGGGCATCCCGCGGGAAGTGAATGGATCGGCCTGGAATGCTAGGGTTTCAGTCCACTTTAAGCAGAGGAGTAGATAGGCTTTCTGGTACCCGGGGCAAAGATTCCAAATTGTGCCCCTACCTGTTCTCACCCCCCCCGACCTGCTGCACCTGGGGCAAGTGCCTCCCCCCTGCTCACCCCTAGCTACACCCCTGTATTAAGAAACACTCAAGTTTTTCAGATATATTCCATTATAACTTAGGTAAAGCCCTATTTAATGCTTTGTTGTGTTAAAGGAGCACTATCGCGAAAAAACGGACCAATGATAAAAATCCATATAAATATGCAGGATGGCGGGAGGACAGGTCACTTATACACACAACATCAAGAAATATCAAGCCAGGATTGTTTCTTTTATTTTATTGAAAGGAAAAGGACAGTTGGGGTGACAGGCTCTGTCACCCCTCATAGACTAAACCTGTCATCCCTGGATCTTGTTCCTACCATGTGAGAATAAACTACAAGCTTGGCAGGAGTTTTATTCAGTTCGGGTGTATAAGTGACCCCTCCTCTCATTAACCAATGTGTTTATATGGATTGTTAACATTACAAATTTCGCGATAGTGCTCCTTTAAGGTTAAATCCACCAGTATGGTTTCACACATCAACAGCCTGTCCGCAGAGGATTCTAGAAAGAGAACATGGAAAAATAATCCAGGAGAAGCATTCATTCAGGTTTGGGATGAGCTAAGACATGGGCACGTGCGCGGGCTCATAGGCCTGTTTATGCTATAGAGAGCTTCAATTCCATCCTGCTGTCAGAGCTGAACATATGGCAGCAGTGTGGAGAATGAAGAAACAGGACTTTGGAAGGTGAAATTGGAGCTGTTATTCCCCCACAGTAAAACCACGTTCACCTTCTAAAGTCCTGAGAGTGAGTGATGTACAAAGCCGGGCAAAAATATCCATTCTGACTTGTCAAAGTTAATGGGACTCTGCTGTAAGTCAATATTAGATCACAGCCATCATTACACCATTTGGCTGGCTGGACCAGCATCCTAAAAGTGCCTCATACCTTAGCAATGCCAGGAGTCCCAGAGGAATGGCGTTTTCATGACTATTAGTTATCATGCCTGCCTGCCTGCCTGCGCTGTTTAAAGAAACACTCCAGCCACACTTTCAACATCTAGTATGGCAGAACAAATCTACCTGTACAAAGCATGTTTTTCCCTGCTATTACTATTTCCAAGGCTGTATCTTTTACAATCTCCCGAGGAGATGATCCCTAAGGAGCCCTTCCATCCATCCCAAGCCAAGTAGAGCCCATCTAGCACAACAGGGTGACACTAATGAAAGGGGCATGTAGATTCAGAGCAACCACTGTTATGCTAATGTGGAGACTTGACCATCAACTGAGGCTGATTCACTACTAACGCCAGGTATTGCCAGATCAGTGTCTGTATAGCGGCGCTTAGAGCGACCGCTAGTAGATGCTGTAACAGAGCATCTCGGTCGCTCTAGTAACCTGGCCGGCATTGATGAATGTGATGTGTGTTGGGCGCTCTAACAGTACAGTGCTGCAGCGAGCGAGAGGTGGCGCCGGCTCAGTGCGTCCGGCACTCGGAGCTCCACACCATATTCAAGAAAAAACTACACACACACACAGCGTCGGCGCTCTAAAGCTGGGCGCTGTAGAATAAAGCGCCAGGCGCTGTGTGATCAAAGTCTGATTTTGAACACAAATACACCTGTAACAAAGCGAAAACACATGGAATGACATTGGTTTAACACTGTGACATTAACACTTTAGTGCCAGACCTATAATGACAATTTTGCATAAAAATATAAAAAGTCAAAAAAGTTTCTGAAAGTGTTTGTTTGCAGCCAGGAGAGGTCACACAATGATTGGACAGAAAAAAAATGCAAACACGCTATTTATACACAACTAATGAAACCCCATTGAAATGTGTGGGAGAGCGTTACAGAGCGACAGGTACTACATGGTGCTCTGGAACCTAGAGCGCCGGCGCTATACGCTGCGCCACCTGGATTAATACATGTGACACTACATGGCGCTGTTAGAGTCACTCACCAGATTCGCTTTCTTAAATGTGGTTTAGTGTTCACCAGACGCTGCCTGTCGCTACGAGGCACTACCTGGCGCTATCCCTTCTTAAATAACCCCCTATGTGTATGCTTAGCAAGTTAGTAGTAGTTAAAGCTGACCCACACCCTCTAAATGACAAAAGCACCACCGCTAGTGACTGAGGGGGAGCATCCCAGTTGGTGATGCCTCTCCTGCGCATAGTCCCCCCAGCAAGCACACACCCCAAAATACTCACCTTGGGATTGCATCCTCCAGCAGCAGGAACCACTTGTCCTCTGGTGGCCATTTTTGTTGCCGAACTTTGATGAGCTGTTCTATCTGGGGTTACAGGGAGCGTGCTGGAGCAAGGGGGGAAGGGTATCCATATGGTCTCCTACAGCCACAAGCAGAGGCTGGTTCTCCTACTCTTTGGCAATCCTGGAATTAGAATTGCTTTAATTCCAGCTGATTATCATGCGCAACTTTGAGAAAAGTGAGATTTTGGGAGCTCTCATTCTTACATAACACCTCACCAACTTTAATGGGACTCTGTAGGAAAAGTGCATAAACTGTCATTCAGCTGCTCACCTCATCATGGCTGCCCTCTCCCTTCCTGTCAGACCACAGATGCTCCTGAAAGTGAAAACAGGGCAAAGAGTAGTGGCAAACCCCCTGAATAGACCACCAATCATAGGGCTAAGCTGGTGGTCTAAAGCTCAGACTGTGGACACAGGGAGAGAGGGAGAACAGCCAGGGTGATAAAAATGCCTGTCTTACAGACCCCACTGATTATTATGCGTCATCTCAGAGGCATCTCCCAAGCCCAAATATTTCAAAAGATAAAACATCAATCAAATGGAAAACTGTTTAGGACAGTGCCAAACGTAGCCCGACACAATGTTCTAACAATGGCCTTTGCCTTCTGCATCCCTTTAATATTATAGTAGTTTGCACTTTATCTTGACTATGGCCCTTATTTAACAAGGGATAGCGACAGGTAGCGACGGGTGAGCGACCGGTAATGACGGGCACCGCCACGAGAACGCCGGCTCCCCACCACAATCACACATTTATCAAGCCGATCCTGCTTAGCGACTGAGATAGCGCCATATAGCGACTCATTCATCATTATACCACATATTCCACAGCGCCAGTGTCCGACCTTGAACAGCGACAGGTATGACCTCTCACTACCTGGCGCTCTCCAATGCATTTCAATGGAACAATCTTTAAATATTCATAATTAATTCATATTAATGTTTTTTTTTTTTTTTAAATGTGATAAATTCTGTGACCACTTCTGCAATTTTTTTTTTTTTTTTTTAAGCTAAAAAAAAAAAAAAAACTTTGTGCAGAATTAATATTACAGGTCTGATATTAATGTATTAATATTACAAAATTATTTGTAAAACTTGTTTTTTTTTGTTTCCAAAAATATGGTTGTTTGGGGGTTAAAAAACTACTTTTAACCCATCGCCGCCAGCGCTCTGGGGTTTAAACATGCATTTCACAGCGCAAGAATTTTTTGAGCGTTATTTGTTAATGAATATGGTGGGAGCCAGTCGCTATGGCCAGTCGTTATCATGCGCTCCCATACAGCGCGGAACCTGTCAAATAGCGACTCCTCACCCAATATTCAACATTACTGCACACCAACTGAGTCGCTATCAACAACCGAACAACGGCCAAGCACAGCGACTACTAGCGGGCGCTGTGAAAATACTGCTACAGTCGCTCATCTGTCGCTACCTGCCGCTATTAATGAATCGGCCTCTATTTTTTGCACAGTTTATGGCAAATTAAAGGGTCCTCATGAGAGTTTTTGTACCCAGTGTGGTTGTATATTTTTTTAACAGGCTTTAGTGTGTCCAGATCACTCTATGGTGGAATTCATTTGGATTTATTCAATAAATGTAGCTTTGATTTTAGTTTATTATGTGCTAGATGTATTTTGGGAGTGCCCGTTACACATCAATGTGAATTTGAACAGCTGGAGTCAAATCATTCTCTTTGTGCGGCTGTTGAAGGTCGGCGTGAAGAAACAGTTGCTAAATTCGAACTCCCAGTGAATAATTCTCTTGCATATATGTATATTGTGTAATCATTTATTATCATTATTTTAATGCTTAATTGGTTTATTAAAATTACTCGTTTGCTTAATTTGTTCAATTTGTTATTTAAATCACATATATTTCTATTGAAAGTGGTAGTGATTTATATATTATCGGACTTGATTTAGCAATAAAAGCACTGCTGCTGCTAGTGGGAGCCCTAGGCACTGATCTCTGACCCCACCCCATCCTCCCATTTCTTCTTGGAGGGTGTTATATCCCCGAGACACATGATCCCCCAAGATGAAAGGTATCCACAACTGGGAAAGCATAAGGACACAGTGCAGGTCAACATTTTGTCTCCATTAGGCCTCTATGCCTTTCCTTTGGTAAAGCTAAAATCTAAATAACTAATGACACTAAAGGTAACTCCTTTCTATGGTCTATGGTTGTCCTTTTATGGCAGGCCTGTGGATTTTCGGAAAGCTTGTGAGTTAATGAAACACAGCTCTCTTCTAAGGCCAGAACAAAATAAATAAGGGGTCAGAGGTATATTATTCACAGGCAAGGGGGGGGGGTGCATTTTTCTGGCAGTCACTTTGAAGTGTATTTTTGTATTATGATTATTGTTTATTTATAAAGCACCATCATATTCTGTGGCGCTGTACAAGGTAGAAGTAAAGGGGTAAGACAAGTAAATACTTATATACACAATATAACAATATTATATCATTATATGTTATTAGAATATTATATATTAGCTATGGATGCTGTAAAAGGAGCAGTAGGTTATATTTTATTACTATTTACTCATTTAAGTGCCCTAAGCACAGAGCCTAATCACATTTGTATATATTTTGCATGTTTATATAGTGCTGCCATATTCTGTCTCTCCTATCAGAGTATATAAAAATATTCACATTGGTCCCTGTCCTCACAAAGAGCTCACAATATTTTACACTCTGCCTTGATTCACTAAGGCCCTTATTTATGAAGGGATAGCGTCAGGTAGCGCCTGGTTAATGAGAGGTAGCGACTGATAGCGACTGGTCAACGCCGGGCACGGCACGCAATTACACATTTATCAAGCAGAATCTTTTGAGTGACTGGAATAGCGCCATGTAGCGTCTGATTCATCATTTTTACAGCCTCAGCGAACAGCGCCAGCGTTCAGCCTTGCACAGCGCCAGGTATGACCTCTCGCTACCTGGCGCTCTCCCATATATTTCAATGGACGATCCTTTTCTTCTCTTTAAACGGGTTTTTTTTTTTTTTCAAAAAAATCACAAATAATTCTGTGACCTCTTCTGGCATTGAAAAAGCAGTTTTTTCATATTTTTTTCATTTTTGATATATTTCCTAAGAAATGACATTACAGGTCTGGCATTAAAGTGTTCATGTTACAATGTTGTTACAATGTAATTCCATATGTTTTCGCTTTGTTACTAGTTGATAGATGCTTGAAAACACACTTTAAACACACCGCCTCCTGCGCTCTGGGCTTCATACAAATATTTTTCAGCGCCAGAGATTTTTGCAGCTGTTTTTTTCCTGCATATGGTGTGAGTCGGTCGCTATGAGCAGTCGCTACCATGCGCTCCCATACAGCGCTGTACTGGTCAAATAGCGACTCCTCACAATGTATTCACCATTACTGAACAGCGACTGAGTCGCTATAAAGTAGCGACTCACGGCCGAGCACTGCGACTACTAGCGGGCGCTCTGAAAATGCCTGCTACAGACGCTCATCTGTCGCTACCTGCCGCTAATGATGAATCAGCCTGCCCGAGTTGAAAACAAATATCATTGTGGTAAAAAATTTAATTGAGGAAAAAGCATGAGAATTTCACTTTTAGTGAATCACCAGCTAGGAAGACAATGAAAGTCAATGGTACTTTGAGCTTTTATTGAGCTTTTTACTTTTTACTCTGTAGTAAAAAGTGCCATTGACTTTCATTGTCTGGTGAATTAGTAAAAGTTCTGAGGCTTTGTACTCATGAATTTAATTTTTTTTCAACTCTTAGTGAATCGAGCCCTATTACTCCAAGGAAAGAGCACAATCTATTTAGGCATTGCAAGTAGCCTAACTTGAGGCCTATAATGATCTTATATACACTGCCAGGCCATCAACCAATGCCCATGTTGCAGTATTTTGTGATGAATCCTCCTGGTTTTGCACATGCAATTGCTTGTAGTTGGCAACGCGCCACATGGCCAACCGGACAAATGCTGGCGGCACGGCGGGATGTGGATTCCCCAATATTGGAGGTGCCAATAGAAGACATGTCTTTGTTGAAACTCACTGCTGTTGTTTCTTTAGATTCTTTAGATAATAATAAGGGGTCACTGAATAACAACTACACATCTATAATTCTAATTAAGTAAGCATCATTTAAGACAATCTTTAGAAAAAAATTACAGCACAGCTTCAGCCTTTATATTAAATCAAGAGTGCAAGCACGGCTTGTATCCCCACCCCCCTTTATTTACAGTTGTGCCATCAGCAGCAGTGGAGTCTTTAGCTCATCCATCGGAGAAAGCATTCCGAGACGATAAATCACAGGAATGAACCTGCCTCACACACAAAGGGAGATCTAATTGAGAACAGCAAAGGAGAGCAGGGGGAATGTGCTGTTTCCACTCATTGACGAATCCCTGATCTGAAGGTGCAGGGCCCCTTCTCAGGAACTGGGGGGGGGGGGGGGGGGTGACGTAAACTGTTCCAGGTTCGGACAGTTTTTTTGATAACACGCAGGGAATGAGTAGGATATAGGTTGTAGGAAGAATGTGGAGGAGAAAAATGTATACAGTAGCCTAGAAAAAAAATAATTTAGGAACAAACACTGCTTAAAAATATAGAATTGCTTCTTTAAGAAAATCTAATGTAGACAAGTTTTTTAATGTGAGCAATCTATATGTACAGGGTGTGAGAAACATATAAGATAGACTCTTATTCAGAGTGAAGGACCGCTTTAAAATACCAACAGAAAAACATGTATGAAAACCCTAGATGTCAAATTGAAAGATGGAGTACAACGTTTGCTTGCAGCTAGCTATTCGCTGATGTCTGGTGATGCCATGATTGCCACTTTTAGCTCTAAATCTTACTAACGTAATGGTAGTGATTAGCTGAGGAGACCACATAAATTCTCTTGTATTGAAGGTCTTTCTTTTAACTACCCATCTGACCAGGCAAAGGAGCCATTGAAGGTTCCTGGGCACTGCATAGGGTGGACACAGAACTTGAGCCAAAAATTGCAGCCAGATTTGTAGAATGACCTGTACCCCAACCTGGTCTTCTATCATCTAAACTTTACCCAAGCCTGATTTCACCATAAATAAAAAAACTGCCCCAAAGAGTGATGGGAAATATGTATGCACATTTTGGTATATTTCATATGGTTTTAGGTACTGACAACCTTAAACTGACCATTTTTGGGGGTCCTCAAAGTGGAGCAGTTTAAACTGGTTGATGGGTGTGGTAAGGGTGTGGATTAGCATGTGGCTTAAACTCTATAATTAATATCTCAACTTCCACCTGAGTGGATCTCATACCAGTTCAGAACAGATCAGAACAGAGTTAGGAAAGGTCTCATACAAGGCAGAAGAGATATCCAACAATTTAGAGTTAGATGACTCAAAGAGTTAGAAGACATCTCTGAAAGTTAGAAAAGATCACTTGGGGGTTTATTTAAGAAAGGATAGCGTCAGGTAGCGCCTGGTTAATGAGAGGTAGCGTCAGATAGCGACTGGTCAACGCCGGACACGGCACGCAATTCCACATTTATCAAGCAGAATCTGTTTAGCGCCATGTAGCGTCTGATTCATCATTTTCACAGCCTCAGGGCGTTCAGCCCTGCACAGCGCCAGGTATGACCTCTTGCTACCTGTTGCTCACCCATACATTTCAATGGACGAACCTTTTCTTCTCTTTAAACAGGTTTTTTTTTTCCCCAAAAATCACAAATAATTCTGTGACCTCTTCTGGCACTAAAAAAGCAATTTTTTCACATTTTTTACATCTTTTAAATATTTCTTCAGAAATGACATTACAGGTCTGCCATTAAAGTGTTCATGTTACAATGTTGCTACAATGTAATTCCATATGTTTTCGCTTTGTTACTAGTTGATAGATGCTGAAAAACAGACTTTAAACACACCGCCTCCTGCGCTCTGGGCTTCAGAGAAGCATTTTTCTGCGCCAGAGTTGTGTGAGGCTTTTTTTTTCTTGAATATGTTGTGAGTCGGTCGCAATGAGCAGTCGCTACCATGCGCTCCCATACAGCGCTGTACTGGTCAAATAGGGACTCCTCACAATGTATTCAACATTACTGCACAGTGACTGAGTCGCTATAAACTAGCGGCTCACGGCCGAGCACTGCGACTACTAGCGGGCGCTCTGAAAATGCCTGCTACAGACGCTCATCTGTCGCTACCTGGCGCTATTAATGAATCGGCCTCTAAGAGTTACAAGTGATCTTGCACAAGTTGGAAAAGATCTCATGCATTTAGAGAAATCTCAATAGAGTACTTTGTATAAACCTAGATTATTATTTGTGCTGGCAATAATACAGAACCTCAACAGGTGTATGCTATGATCAGTAGAGACACAGGCACAGAAACAGATGCTATAAGATAACCATCAAGTGATGGATTTTTAATGAAAGGACCATAATACTCTCAATCACAATACTGAACCTACTTGTCTTCAGTGGAGTCACAAACAGCAAACGACCAACCCTCACTCACTCTATAAAACATAACATCATCCCAGATTCAAGAAACCATTCTGGCAAGGTTATTTTTGTCTTGCTAAATTGTTTATACGGGGAGGCCGATTCATTAATAGTGCCAGGTAGCGACAGATGAGTGCCAGTAGCGTGATTTTCTCAGCGCCAGCTAGTATTCGCTGTGCTTGGCCGGGGTTTGCTTGTTGACAGCGACTCAGTCGGTGTGCGGTAATGTTGAATACGGGCTTAGGGGTCGCTGTTTCACAGGTTCAGCGTTGTATGGGTGCGCCTGACAACGAATGGCCAGAGCGAACGGCTTGCTGCAGATTCATTAACAAATCACGCTCCGAATTTTTTAGCGCTGTGAATTCCTTGTTTAAACCCCAGAGCGCTGGCGGCGATGGATTTAAAATAGTTTTTAACCCCCAAACAACCATATTTTTTGATTTTAAAATTATACAAGTTTTTATAAACATTTTGTAATATGAATACATTAATATCAGACCTGTAATATCAATTCTGCACGAATTTTTTTTTTTTTTTTTTTTACCTTAAAAAAAAATCCTAACATTGCAGAAGTGGTCACAGAATTTTTGACATTAAAAAAAAATAAAAATAAACATTAATAGGAATTAATTATGATTAATTAAAGATTGCTCCACTGAAATGCATTGGACAACGCCAGGGAGCGCCAGGTCATACCTGTCGCTGTGATGGGATTAGCAGCGGCGCTGTTCGTTGCAGGCGGCTTCATGATGAATCCCGCGCTAGCTGACGCTCTCGCCGGCGCTAGCCTCATTTAGCGTGATAAATGCGTCATTGTGACCGCCGCCGGGCGTACTTGAGTCGGTAGCCGCCGTTAGCTGGC
The DNA here is from genome assembly GCA_027917425.1 of Gastrophryne carolinensis. Taxonomy (NCBI): domain Eukaryota; kingdom Metazoa; phylum Chordata; class Amphibia; order Anura; family Microhylidae; genus Gastrophryne; species Gastrophryne carolinensis. Next base: position 214,644,177 of record CM051240.1, read on the forward strand.
GGTACCTGGCGCTCGTCAGACACTACCTGGCGCTAGCCCTTGATAAATAAGGGCCTATGTATGTATGTTAGTATGTATTGTGAATTCCTCAGAAGCACAGACAGTGTGCATTGTGAATGTTTTTAAGCATTTATTGTAACATGCAGCAGAATATCAGCGTTATATATAAATATGCAAAATTCATACATAAAAACTCAGCAGCACAGTCAGTCCACACTGGGGCAATATAATGGTGACATACCACATACAGGGATGCCAGACCTCAAGAGTCTAGGAGGTCATAAGTCTATGTGGTTTACCAACTGCGTGCGGTTAATTTTAACGGGTGACATTTTAAGTGAAAGAATGCAGCACAAAACCACTTCTCCCAAACGGAAACCCCAGAAGAAAAGTGGTTAAGATACATCATGCTTACCAGCTCCGACACTATGTGCAAGCAAAGCCAATGCCAGCACTAGCGAGTATACAGGGCATGTGCGGATGTTTGAACTCTGGACACAACTAAAATATTTCGGGGTGTTACCCCATAATAATAGCAATGGATATGTTTAGCATTTGAGTGGAAGTGTGGTGTCAGCTAACCTATCACTGAAATAACTACGAGATTCCTGGGTGACCTTTCTTTCCTCAGAGGCACCATGGGGCTACAAGGCAGGTCCCAATCCCACCCCTCCACTTATTGGACTTAAAGGGTTTCTTTGGGGCTTTACTACATTAGTATGCACGGCATAAAGCAGTGATTGGATGGGATCGATTATATTAAGCTCTATGAATGATATGAAAGAATCAGTTTACCAAAAAATCTACCTTTTAGTTTTGAATGATTGTGTTAGAAAGAGAAATTTCACTTCTGGACGGGCAGACCATCACAGATAATGAGCGACTGGAAGAGTTGATGAAATGGTTTTCATGCCACCTTTTGCAGCCACATTGATGCCTCCTGATAATAAACCATTCTCTGCGCTGCACCCCCTCGCCACCACTATGACATCTCCCAGAGAAAACAAACCATTGCATTACTTAGCGTAGGCCGGATACGCCTGCAACGTCTCGCATTACCACCGATGTTACTCACAAGCTTTAGCCCTATTCCTCTCAAATGAATATTATTAAGTCGGGGAGAGCACAGCTGCCAAGGTCACTGGCAACAGAGCATTCTGGTCCAAACAAATTGTCATTTGTATGCGGCAATCTAAAGCTGACAGCAAGGTGGATAAAACTTCAGAATGGGGCGATGTGGCATGATTTTCCAGTAAGTACTGTGCTGACCTCCGCATGCCAGCACTCCTGGTATGTGGCTCTACCGTTAGAATATATACATTATATATTGCCCCATAGTCCACAGTGCTATACTAACCACATAGCGGAATGCAAGTCAACTCTAGTTTTAGGCCGTTGCTAGCTACTGATATACTTGGCAATTAAAGTTAGTGCCACCACTGGACCCTGGAAAATCTCTTTCTTTTTGTTTCCCTTCTCTTTCCCACTTTCTTCTCCTCTTTTTATTACTGTTATTATAAATCTTAATCTTATAAGCAAACTCAGAATGAACGGATGAAACCCTGACGCATATTTCCATCTTAGATATCTTCCCTTGCTTTACTCTTCTGGCATTTCAAAAAGATTCCTATACTCCTAGTGGGATCTAGTATGTTCTGCCAGGGCACCCATATGTACTGCCTGTGGGGTGAGGGCTGCGGGGGATATTAGTCAAACAATGGTGTTTGGTCTGCTTTAAGATAAATGTAAATAATATAAGAATTAAATTAATTATAATTAGTGATGCAACATTTTTAAAACAACAAAATGTGGGCTTATTTCACAAAAGGTTAACAATTTTAGGAGAAGTCAGGCAGCTCCCACCTCCCCCCATCAGTCACGGTGTGCAGCCACACACTTTTCATTTACTACAGTGGAGGAGGCATGTCAGGCCTCGGCACACCTTCTCCATGCCACTGCTCCTTTCACTGATGTTGGGTCCGAGCCCAACATGCCATCAATCCCGACCCCTTGTTCAGGCCTGATGCAGCATAGGCTGGGATCCAGCAATCAGGTGAGTTGCTGAATGTGTGACTTGGACCAATCAGCTGTGGGGGAAAAAAGGTGAGTCCCATAGTTGTTTTGATTAGGTGGTCAATGACTTTAATCCCTCCCTCAGATCATCAGTGTGTAGTGATTTGACTGAGAGTCCTGAATGTGACTCTCCTCCATGCTTTTGACCTGTACCCAGTTTTAGGGGATCACCAACCAAAGCCCTGTCATTCTAGGTCCCAGTTCATAGTTGTGTGCTAGGATAATTCAACATTAGCTACTTTTCCTCCTTTATTTATATATAGGGACCAAAACCCAGGTCTATGGCCCTGGAATCTATTTCCTCCTCCCAGGGTATCCAGATTTGGGATGCCCCACTGTGTGAAACTCCCCAGGTCACCCAGTAAACTCACGTTCTCCCCCGATCCAACAGTACATGCAGGAGAAGTGGTCACTCCCTGCTATATCTTTAGCTGGACATGCACCCACACCAGGAATTTGGGAATGGCCTGTGTGAGCACGCGCTCTGTTAGAAGGTAGCAGGGATGCTACCGTTGGTGCACTCGGCAGACAAGTTCACTCCAGCACAGCTGAGCATGCTGATTGGACCAGAGGCCATGCATGGGTGGGGGGTATTGGGTTACAAGCAAATTAAACTGCTTACCTCACCGGGATCCTGTGTTGTTCTCTCAGAACTTCAACACCTGAGCGCCAACACTGTGGACAGGCATCCCCCGCTCTGTGCATGGCACAGCCCGCCCATTCATTTGACATTCACAGGACAGCAAAGACTCCCAAAGGACACAGCTGTAGAGGGGGGGGGGGCAAGTCAGGTGGCCCTGATGGCAGCCCTGCCCTGAGCCTTTCTGACTGCCACACTATCTCTACCGCTGCTGATAAAATAGTGGCATCTTTTCCCTTTGTAACTTATATGGGATAGCTGGGCCCCAAGTAAAACAAGGCTCTAACTAGTTCAAACTAGGACCCCATCTATTAAAATTCATGATGGCGGCCCGGATGCTGAATGCAATGCTGCAGCTTTCTTTAAAAATTATTAATGTCTAATAGGAGTGTAGGAAAAAATGTATTCTGTCAAATATTGCGATATTTCATTCGACGATACTAGAATCGATTCTTTCTTTCTAGTATCGATTCTGACTTCATCTGACCCCTCGTTCGATCCAGCCTCCTCTCCTCTTCTCTGGGGAGGCCTCTGCCCCCCCCCCCCCCCCGAGGCCCTTCAGTCTTCAGGAGAAAGCCCGACAGGCCCTCTCCCCCTGCTTTCCGAATGCCATCGTAACGACTAGCCCCTTCGGGGTGGGGCGGATGATGTCTCCCCCACAGTCCTCATCCCTGATCCTTGCGGTTCAGCTGTCAGATGCGATGATCGCTGGCCAGAGGAGGACAGAGGATCTCCTGCCTCCCCCCTCCTCTGGCCGGAGATCACCACATCTGTCATCGGATCAGCGAGGGACACAGGAAATGACAATCGGAGGTGAGTAAGAAAAAAATATATATATATATTTTTAATAAAAACATTTTTTCTATGTGTGTTTTTTTTTTACTGTTATCCCTTTGTGAACCGCTAAGGGATCTATGTGACCCCTATACCAGTTCACAAGGCTCTGGGACTGACAAGTCACTTGTGGCTAGCGGGTGACTTGCAATTAACCCTGAGGCCCCCCATTACCTGCCTCACAAAGGCCAGGGGGCAGAAGAGCACGTGGCCATTAAGCTAAGCGGCGTGTAGCCTGCAGGGCCAGGGTCCACCAAAGCTGGCCCCTGTGCCCTGTTCTACAAGCCCCCATAGCTGGTCCTGGGCTGGTTATGCTGGGTAAGGGGGACCTCACACCATGTCATTTCTTTTTGTTTAAAAATAAAATGTGATTTAAAAAAATCACAATATATCGCCTTTGAGACAGAATCGGGATATATTGTATCTTCGTGTATCGCGATACGTATCGTATCGCCAGATTCTTGCCAATTCACACCTCTTATGTCTAATGGTTCAAGCAATGCCCCACATTTGAGTCTGATAACAAGATCCTGGAGTGACATGCTTTGTGAGAGAACTCTTTAACACTTTCCTGTGTGACACTATCCGGGGATGGCCAGATCCTCCAGACACCACGCACGCACGGCGCATCGCAGCCGGCCAGCAGCACACTTGTTTCCTTTACACTGCAGGCAGTTTTGAGAAAACAATACCGACTAAGAGATCTACGTGTTATGGCGTTTTCAGACACATTTGGTTCAGAGACATGACTTGTATTTTTGCTGGCTCCTGGCAAATCGCGAATCCGAACAGACGGCCACCACCAAAATAATCCCTGCAGCAGTAATTAGTAAGGATGAATGGTAATTAGACATTAGACCAAATGTCTCTCTGTCACGAGCCTTTTTGTCAGAGAAAAAACGGTTACCTACTGTGTTTTCCATCGCCATGCCGGAGAACTTGTGCCAGCTGCCACAAATATAACCCACAAATATGGCCTTAAGTATTGGGACTCCAGCTACAATGTGTCCCTCAGGCATGCAAACGTCTGCAGCTAGCTCAGGCAGGTGGTGGGAAAACTTCAGGAAAGGTGCCCACTTTCTCCATCAAATCTAACAAAAACTGTGAGGGGTTATCCAAATGATAACCTGGAAAGGCTGCGTTTGAAGAGGCAGTCAGAGCTTTTCACATGGTTCCCTGTACCTGTGAGGGGCAGTTCTACGCGTTAGGTGCAAATCACTTGGAAGATGGAGAGAGAAAAAGAAGGATAAAAAATAGAAAGAATGAAGAAAGCTGAAAAAGACAGAGAGGCAAGGAAATGAGGGAAAAAGAGAGAATGGGGGGATATGAGAAAGAGAGAGAAAGAGTTGTAAGCATGTGGAAAAGAGAGGGGGAGTGTGGATAAAAAGGGGGGACTGGGGAAAAGCCAGTGGAAAGGAGGGAATGTAAAAAAAGAGAGGGTGGAAAATAGTCAAACCAAAACATCAGCATCATTTAATAAAAAGCCAAAAAAAAACAATTCCTTAGCACAGGGGTGGGCAATTATTTTTTTCCATGGGGCCACATGAGAAACTAAAAATATTGTGGAGGGCCGGGCCAAAAGACTGAACTCAATTCTGCATAATATTAATTGTATTTCTTTATAAAAAGCAGTAAACAGCATTGTTTTGACAAGCTGCTATGAGTATATGTTATAGTTAAACAATGAAAAAAATGTAATTTATTAAATAAAATTTCCCAAAACAATGGTAAACAAAATGAAAAGGGGGAATATCACCCCACAAATGTCAGCAGCTCACTCTTCCACTACACTGGGCAGAGCAAATGCAGCCCCACTACCCTTCTTCTCCTTCCCCTAAAGTAGACAAAAACCCTGCTGGATTGGCTGATCCATTCCCTCCCAACGGGGCATCCAAAACCGGGATGTCCCGCTGTGTGGAACCCCCCAGGACCGCCGCTACAATTACCAGAATCCCGGTCTAACGGCGATTATGCGGGCCGCAGCCGCATCTCACGCTTCTCTCTAGCAGGGCGCGTGCCCGCGACGGGGTGTCCCAGGGAAGTGGACCAAAACCCAGGATAGTCAAAATTCACTTTAAGCTTAGCAGCAGCCCAAGGATGGCTTCTAGTCAGGGCACTTATGAGTCCCGCCCCTCCACTCCACTCAGGCAAGATGGCGCCGGAGCCTACCTACTTCTCCTCCCCTGGTTAAGCTCTTCTTCACTGTCGGGCGCCCGCCCCTCCCTCTACGCAGCAGGTCGGCGCCTCCCGCACTGTACACAGATGATCACTTAAGCTGGAGCCGAGCGTCCGCTTGGCTCGTCGGGTCTGTCGCGTTTTCCCTTCCTCACTCAGGCGCCGACCCGCTGCGAAGAGAGACGGGCGGGCACCTCGCAGGCAGCAAGAGCGGAGGGACGCCGAATCACGAGAGGAGGGACTCCGCAAGCCAGCTCAGCCTGGGGCGTTCAGAGCCAATCAAAGGGCCGTATACGTCCCGCGGGTCGTACAATGCCCAGGTCTGACCTAGCATGTAAACTTAAAGTGGACCAACACCCAGGATTTTGACTATCCTGGGTCTTGGTCCACTTCGGTGGGGCACCCCCGATCGGGGTGCCCCGCTGTGTGAAACCCCCCCCAAAACTCACCTCTCCCCGCTCCCAGCGCCGACGGACAAGGAATCTCCTCCGCCGCCGCCTCCCGCGCGTCCCTCTTGACGCGCGCGCACCCGCGCCGGCCATTCGCAGACAGCCGGCGCGGGCGAGGGAAGATAAGGTAAGGAGTTTGGGGTGTTTGGGGGGGTTTCACCCCGCGGGACATCCCGATCTCGGATGTCCCGCGGGAGGGAGGTGATCGGCCCGGGAATCTTATAGATTCCCGGGCCGATCACCCGAGGGTGATGGTCCACTTTAATACAGTTTAAGTTTTTAGTCGCTTACTTATTATTCTCTACCCTGCTGGGCTGCAGCATCACATGCTGAGGAGAAGAGAGGTGGGACAAATGCAGGGGGAGAAGGTGAGTTTAATGCAGGGGGAGAAGGTGAGTTTAATGGGTGACCTGCGGGGTTGTAGCACAGACAGAGCAGCACTGGGTTCAGGATAAGGACAGCAATCCCAGAATGTAAAGCAGCATAGTGAGAAGACACTGCCTGTCTGCAGGCAGCCTGTGATTCCTCAAGCTGTCATCTTGGATGTTTGAAGGCTCAGAAAAGGCAATAGGTACAGGTAGGATACATTTTAATGTGGGCAATCTGTATGTACAAGGTGGGGAGAAAATACAAGATAGGCTATTATTCAGGGTGAATGTCTGGTTTAAGTAGGGGTTCAGAAAAAAGAAACCAAGAGGCTGGATATGGAAAATATAAGGATGTAGAGAAAGTAAAAAAAGGAGAGAGTAGGAAATTTGTAAGAAAAGAGAGGAGAGCATAAGGAAAGAGAGAAAGGGGGTGCAGAAAAAATGAGAGAAAAGCTGAGGGATTGAGGAAAAGATAGTGGTAAGGAGGGAATTTGAAAAAGAGAGGGAAGAAATTAATTAGGGAAAGAGAGGGAAAGATGGAATGTGAAAAGGAGAGGGGAAGAAAGTAATGAGAGAAAGAGAGTGGAAAAGAGGGAATGTGGAAAAGAGAGGGGAAGAGAGTAATGAGGGAAAGAGTGCAATATGGGAGGGTGGGTATGGAAAAAAGAAGGTTGTAGAGAAGCTAAAAAGTGGAGAGATGTAAAAATGTGAAAAAGAGAGATGTAAGGATAGTGTTAGGAGGAGAAAGAGAGAATGCAGAAAGGAGAGGAATGAGGACATGTTCAAAAGTTGAGCAATAAAAAAAAAATGCAAAAATGAGAGCGTGATTGGGGGAATGTGAAACACTGGGTAAAATGAAAACAGATGGTATATAGAGAAGAGATGAAAGGATCATCTAAAAAAGGGAAAGACAGAAACATGGAAAGGTGAGATAGAAAAGGCAGAATTGGAAAAAAAGAAAAATAGAAGAGACCTGCTGAGCCAGCTGAGAGCTTTCTCTCTAAAGGTGTATCTATGGGGTGTCTCCTGCTGCCTGAGATTTGGAGGGAGCCCTGTGCGACCACACAGCTAGCACACCCCAAAGGCCAGCCATGACTAGAGCACATGGATTTCTTGGGCTCATGGCTCCTAAGCTATGTTAATAGGCCTATGGCACAAGATAAGGAAATGTAGTATTGGATTGCTCCTGGGTAATATAAAGGTCCACACTTGGAGCCCGCTGTTTCCAATAAGTCACTGACTTACAAGATCACTTGCTTTAGAACAGGTATGTAGCTTTGGAAAGTGTGTACTGTTGGGAGGTCAGTGAAGGACCAAGCCGACCATCATGTATGTTTTCAATCTTCTTTGATTTCTTAAAAGCAGTCTCAGCATACATTTTGTAACAGACTTCCTTTAATTATTTTGAATCTGAATCGGCAGCTGCTGGTGATAGAAAGGTGTGGCGTGGACACAGGAAAATATTACCGTGCAGCTAAATTGTTTCTACAAACGTTCTTTATTCTCAATGTATTTTTAGATTTCAGGTTTCCACTACGAAAGGCGTGAGGTTTGAGTCTGGCTCAGAAAGGGAAGAAAAACACTGGCGAGGCTAATACATTCTTATTTTAGATGCTGGTTGCCTGGTTTTTATAATCCAACAGCACTGCTCCAAATATATTACCTGAAACAAGTGAGCTGAATAAGTCAGACTCACCTTTATCAGAGCAGCGTGACAATCGAGCAGGCAAAAGAAGATCATCGGTTGTAGTCTCTGTGCTCCTCTTACCACAAATGATTCAGTTAGAGACATTTTTTTCAAAGTTTAAAATGAGGTAGAGAAGGGTTAGAGTCTCTAACATACTTGATGGTGTCTGGACTTATACTATACTCAATTACTGTTTGCTGTGACTAACAGAACAACTACCAGTTTCACAGGGAAGAAAAGGTCACAAGAACCTCAAATAATGTGGGGTCACCCCCGTACTTTTCCCATTCACATCCACATTTTCTGTCTCCAAAAACTTAATGGCAAAAATGAAATATCCAATGCCAAAAATGATATTATTGCTAGATCCCCCCCAACAGGAGTCACATACAGCACGTGTAGTAAGGCAAGGTGAGGCAGCTCCCTCAGGAGGGAGATCACTTGACCCAATTTTCAAATGATTTATTTTTGAGTTCATTGTTGGTTCAGCAGAAATTGGTGTGCCATTGCATGCTGGCATGCTTTTTTTAATTGATTTATTTTTTTACCTAATTGTTGGTTCAGCAGAGATTGGGGTGCCATTGCACGCTGTCATGTTGTTTTTATTAATACAGTTAATCATTGGTGGCTCAGTGATGGTGGCTCCCTTACAGCGAGCTATTGAAGCTCCCGTTATAGGAAGGAGCCAGGCAGTGCAGTGCATTGCTCTATGTCCCCTGGTTAGGTGGTCAGGAGGTCACACGAGACTAGAAGATGAGTTGAGTTGGGGTAGCTAGAGGTTGGTGGAGCCATGGAGCTAATACAGACCTGAATGCACTGGAAGGTAAAAATATAGAAATCTGTAATTTACTACAGCTGTCAATTGGACAGCTACAAAAATATTTACAGTCATTTACTGAATGTTTTTGCTGCAGCAAAGATGTAGCTACAGACAGGCTTGTATTCACCAATAGGCGCTTAAACCGGAACAACAAAATGGGTGTTGTTTTGGGTGCAGGGAGGCATCAGGCTTACAATACCCCCCTGTAAATGAACACGGTTAAGGTGGAACAAAACCCGTGATTTTGACTATCACAGATTTTGTTCCTTGCCTCTCTGGGCATCTCCATTTGGGATGCCCTGCTGTGTGAAACCCCCCAGTTCGGCTGTAAAAACTCACCTTTTCCCAGTCCAACGGTGCATGTGGGGGCTGTCATCCAATCAGAGCCACTTGCCATGCATAAGTAATGTTCGTCAAATGGCTCTGTTTATGGCAGTGCGAGTGCGAACGCACTCCTGCTCCAGCCAATCTGAATAGCTGGGGGCAGGAGGGTACGCACAGCCAAAAGATGCAGGGGATGCGGCCAGGGAGCCAGGAAGAAGGTGAGTTTATGCTCCCAGGAGGTTTCACACAGCGAGTGAAGACTATGGGCCGGCCCTGGAATCTTTTTTTTTCTTTTTTCAAAAAAAGACAGTAGACCGAAAGTGATGTGCGCACAACATATTCAGAGAAGGCACTACAAGCTGGGTGGTGGCATTTACACAGCAGGTCTCAGGTACCTTATCGCCTTGGACTGTTGGAGCCCGGTCAGTTGAATAGGGAACAGGCACTTCCAGTGAGTCTCTGTATGCAGAAATAATGACAGCTCATTGATGAAAGCAGTAGCCTTGGCTGTCCTGTTCATTCAGTCTGTTGTGTGTCAGCAAGATGCTGCTGCATCCTCTACAGCTTACCTCTGATCCAACAACAACCTACGAGGATTGAGGGTATAAAAGCCTTGGATGACCTCCTGAGTCCCCAACATGTGATACAATTCATCACCCTACCTCCAAACTGAGGCTCCCTAGATTAGATAATAATCATAAACGTGGCGTGCAAACCAGGGCATCATAATCCTGGCATGCAGAGGTAGCAACTGCCATCTGAGGAACCAGAGATTTTAGGATGGCAGCCCAAATGACCGACCAGAGCAGCAATAATTCTACAGCTACAAAACTAAATCCAGGTACTCAAGATACTTTGGAAGTGGAAGGGAATCCTTTAGATGGGGGCATTTGACCATAAGGAGAACCGTGGGGATTGTAAGTGGTACAGTATTCTTTAGGGCCGGATGGACTGCCACCCAGCCCCCTTTACCTCCTCAGCAAAGAATCCCCCAGCCCATGTTATATTCCTAATGCCAAAGCCTTGGAGAACACTTGTTGACTTGCCAGGGCTCAGCATAGATGCAACATTCTGGTCACGTTCTGACCAAGTACTGGTAAAATCCTGGCCTGATTTTTGCCCTCAGCGTGTAGGCACGCTTTAAGTAAGCCCAAAGTATGATGTCAAACACAGAATGATGACAGCAACACATGCTGGGACTGTTTTTTGTCTGTGCACACATCCTCTGCTCAATGAGAATTTTCCAATCGCCAATGTTTAGAGAATGTGTTCCAACATCTGGTTTACACAATCAATACATTTAAGTCCTTCAAATTACTTGCGATTAACCCTAACCTGCTTTCAGGCGTTAAGTGGCGGGTTGATGTAAACCTGACAGACAGAAGGTTACATCCTGCAGGCCCCGTCGGCCAGGCAATCTCCACACCAACCCTGTCAGTCTGGACTGCGCAGATGGTTAGCATGTAGTCAGTGAAAGGATTCTACTACAACAAAGACATGTCAGCGGACATGATTGATGGGAGCGCGCCTAATGCAGCTTACAGGGGAAACGCGTCAAATGTCCAAGACTGGCAGAACCACCTGCCTCGATTTTACAGAACCCCGCTGCAGACATTATAGATCAAATCTGACCACCGAAACAAATAAGATCTATTTTTGGTGAAAAAAAAAGGACTATGTGAAGGGTTCTAGAGACTCTTTTCATCAAAGCTCACTGACAACATCATGGCTAAGGGCTGCAAAACATCCATCCGGTGAGGTGGGTTTGCTTTCACATAAGAAGCAGGGGGTTTCTTGTAATAATTGTCTATGGATGTTCATTACAGTGTAGAAAGCAAAAGCTGGACCTACACTTTTAAAGCAGTCACTGAGCTATCCTGACAGTATTAATCAAATTAATTAACTAATGTGCCAGATTCAATTTGAATAGATTGGTTATTTTTGCCTAGCCTACGCGGCATAGGTTCAGCTTTCATATTTAAAATCCCTGTCTATGAACATACTAACCTCCCACCTTATCCCCCTGGGGAAAAGTACAAAAAAACTTCAAAACTCTGAATACTCTGTAATATTCTAAGTGCAGCCTCTTTCTTTGCTTCCATTTTAGATAATGGCCAAACGTTATGAGTAATGAGCAGAGGCAGATGTGGGACCACTGTGCCATGCTCACTCATGCTAAGACCACCACGGGATAGTGTAGCTGTTAGACCACTTTCTTTGTGTGGTGCTGGAGGAATAAGATTGACAGGAGGGCAATCTTTGGAGCCCTTCTACAGCTTCTATGTTGCACTGGTGGGAATGAAGGAGAGACACATACTGCCTTATTATTGCTGTTGAGTTTACAGTCACTTTAACTTTCTGCACACAGTTAAAGCTATTTTACCATCCTGGTTTTAAAGTGGACCAAAACCCAGCACGATCAGCCCAGGAATCTATAAGATTCCAAGGCCGATCGATTCCCTACCCCCCGGGGCATCCAAATCGGGATGCTCCGCTATGTGAAACCCCCCAGGTCGCCCTGTACACATACCTTGCTCCCCGGTCTAACGAAGCATGCACGAGTCATGGCCGCAACCCCGCTATTCTTCTAGCAGGGCATGTGCCTGCATCAGGCATTTGTGAATGGCCAGCGCGGGCACGCTCCCAAGCGGGGTATGCGACCGCCAGCGCGCTTGGAGCCACTGGCTTTAGGCAGTGTGACGTCAGCGGCTCTGAGCAAGCTGATTGGACAAATGTCCGTACATGCGCCGTAGGACCGGGAAGAGTTGAGTTGCGCTCGGCGACCTGGGGGGTTTCACACAGGGGGAAAGGACCAAAACCCAGGATAGTCAAAAGTCCACTTTAAGATGAAGACATTCTCTGGGAAAGGAGCAAAGGTTTCTCAAAATACATACACAGGGGCGTACATAGCCTTGATGGTGCCCCGTAGCAGCGAGCCATGCAGTGGAACGGATGAGTCGCAAGATTGGGTAGGTAAGTATGATGCTGGCACCAGGCATACTTTCTAATCATACACATTGTTCCTGTGTATACTTTTACATATAATACGTACATATTAGTATTCATGAGCAAAAGAGGCATTTAAATGAAGCAGTTGCTAAATGATTCAACGCCATAAGAGGACAACACAGAATATTTCTAACTGTTCAGTGTGTTTTGGGGCTTTTCATTTCTGTTACATCTATTTTTTTAGTTCTTTCTTGTCCTCTTGCCTCATTTTATAGAATCTAGAGAAATTGGTCATTGTATCAAAAAGCATCTGAAGGCAAAATGTTAAGACCCGCAAAGTGGCAATTGGCATGATATTGGGACAATAGGAAGGGTGCAATTTGCATTTGAAGATGCTCTCCATGGCCAACAGGCAGAAGCCCCCTACATACTGCTTCTCACGCTTACAGCAATGTTATAATTAAGACCAATTCAAAACATGGCTGAACCAGTCTCATCTATTCGGAGATTAGGCGTTGAAGTGCTGCAGCTGACAATCGGCTGGTGACAGAGCATCTTGCTGAGCACCATTTTCGGAAGACTGCTAACACAGAGTTCTAAAATCATTTCCCTTCTTTTGCACCTTCCCAGAAGACATTTAGGAAAAATGAAAAGTAATTATGCAAGAAACCATCCAGGTACTAGAGGGATACAACATATGTAATTTAGAAATTATCTAAAAAGAGGGGTTAGTTAAAACTGTGGCAACCAAGGCAGAACTGAATAATTTCTACAAGAGTAAGGTGAGCAAATCTGTTTATTGACCTTCATTGTCCTCTTAAAAGTTGGAGATGCTCCTAGAAATGTGAACAGCCTCGTCCATGTTTGCCCCACATTTTTAAGAGCATCTCCATCCCAAACATTTACTCCCCTTACCAGGGTACAGGGCTGGATTATCATTGGTGTGACAGAGCAGGTGCTTTGGGTACCAGCCCCTCAACATCGTTATCACCTGGGGCAAACGTCAGGTGTTGTGTAGCAATGATATTCCCGGGGTGGCAAGATAATGAGAAACAGGTGAGATGCAGACAAAGGAGAAAAAAAAAGAGAGAGACAAACAAGAAAGAGACAAGAAAGAGATAAACAGATGAGAGACAGACAAGAGAGAGAGGGAAAATAGGAGCGAGATAAACTAAAAAGAGAGAGAAAATCAAGAGAGAAAGAAACAAGAGAGGAACATAGGGACATAAGGGACACATGAGAGAGTAAGAGAGAATGTACAGGAGAGATACACACAAGATAATAATGATAAGCAGGCGAGAGGCAGACAAGAGAGAAAAAAACAGGAGAAAAATGAGAGAAAAAGACAATGTACAAGAGAGATACACACAAGATAATAATGATAAGCAGGCGAGAGGCAGACAAGAGAGGGAAAAAAACAGGAGAAAGATGAGAGAAAAAGACAAAGAAGAAAGAGCTAAACAGGTGGGAGAGAGACAAGAATGAGAGAGAAAAACAGGTGAAAGACAAACATGAGAGGGATACAAACAAAAGAAAGAAAGAGAGAAACAGGAGAGACGCAAGAGAAAATAAGAGAAACTGGAGAGAGAGAAGCAAGGGAGAGAACAGGAGTGAGGCTGACACAAGAGACTGAAAATAACAGGAGAGAGAGAGAGAATAGGAGAGAAAGAAGCAAGACAGACATAATAGGGAGAAACAGAAGAGAAAGAAAAACAAGCATGAGACAGACATCACATAGAAAACATACAGGAGAGGATGAGGCAAATAAGAGAGAGTAAAAGGAGAGACAGACATTAGAGTGAGAAAAACAGGAGAGAGAGCAAGAAACAGGAGAGGTACAAGAGAGAGACATGAGAAAGTCAGAAACTGGAGAAAGACAAAAAGAAACATAAAAAAGACAGACCTGAGACATGCAGAAGAGAAAAGGGTGGGAAACAGAAATGGTGTGATGCTGGGGGGGGGGGGTGATGGGGCATAAAGCTCTGCTCCGTACCATGGTCACCCTTAGCTTGGCCCTGTCCTTGTAGAGATGATTTTCCAGGTTCTCGCATTATCTATTTATTTTGCACACTCCAGCCACACTAAAGGAGAAAGCTCCTTGGTCTACACTGTGCCGTTACAGTCCCTTTAGATAAAAAAAAAACGGAATAAAATAAAAACAACACATGCTCCATGGTGAAGCAAGGGCACGGTTGATCTGAGGACAGTGGAGGATCTATATGAAATGATTTCAGGAAGTTGAGAAAATGGAATGATTTCACAAGACAATGACTTGTTTGCAAAGCCGGCCCATGTGCAGCTCCAGATAACACTCAGCTGCAAACACCATAAAATATGACAGAGAAGCAAAACAATTTCTGACTGCAAAGGAAGAAAATGCCATTCTCCTTGAAAGATGTAAAGGTGACCCGAACCAAATACTCTAGCCAAAGTATTGCTTTTCAAAATGGAATAAAGATTAAAGCAGGCCAAGTCAAATATTACTTTAGGTCCATTTAAACCACTTCCAAAAGCTATCCCGCTTAACAATAATAAGGAAATCTAAGATCTCTCAAAATAGGGGAGGGGAGTGAAATAAGCCCTAATGTGGACCTACATTTCTCGGTGTCATGGAGAGTTCTGGTTGACAGGGACAATATCTAACATAACCTACCATATTAAAGTGGACCAAAACCTAGGATAGTCAATAGTTTTGACTATCCTGGGATTTGGTCCTTTCCCCGGGGGCATTAGGGGTGCCCCGCTGTGTGAAACCCCCCAGGCTGGCACGGGCATGCTCCCTGTTAGAGGGAAGAGGAGGGTGCGGCCATCAAAGCCACTGCTCTTAGATGTGCCGTGGGGCTGGGAAGAGGTGAGCTGGGTTTGGCGTCCTGGGGGGTTTCACGCAGTGGGGCACCCCGAGCCAGCTGTCGAATGTCGTAGTCACAGCAGATAGCTCTCATTGGATGAGAGCCCGCTCATGCGCCATTGAAGCCTGGACCGGTAAGTTTTTTATGGCTTTCTGGGGGGTTTCACACAGCGGGGCATCCCTTCATCAGCACAAGGACGGAGATATCTTGCTATAAGGGCAGTAGTCCAAAACATTTGTGGAAAATACTCACTCTCTAAGCCCAACCAGGTTATATATATATATATATATATATATATATATATATATATATATTGAGGTAAAGTGTATAGAAAATTGGAGGATGAGGTCTATATTTTTCAGGCAGACACGATCCATGCCGGTATATCACAGCTCCAGTCCACATCCCCAGTCCTCTATGGGTTTTTCCCCTACTCACAGGTCTTCCCAGGTGATGACACTGATTGAAGGAAGGAAGCCCTATAAAAGGAGTTGCTGAGGCTTCCATTGTGGAGTTGGAGAGGCAGGGGTGAGGAGCCTGGGCCTTGCTGCCCCCAATACTGACAGTGTTGAATTGCATCTGAAGTTATCTGTTCTTGGAACCTGTGGATTAGCAGCCTGGACTTGTATGCCCCGAAAGAGGACCTGTGATATCAAGGACTTGCAATGCTCTGTAATTATCCTACACTGGACATTGCTAAAGTTGGTGAGGTAACCGCTTGCTGTACTGCATTGTATCCTGCATCATACTCGGCCTCTTGGACTTTGTTTTCAATAAAGTGCTTATTATTTGACTAAGAACTGTCTTCAGGGTCATTGCCGTTGGCCCCTGATCCTGAATATATATATATATATATATATATATATATATATATATATATATATATATATATAGTTGTTAGACAAATGAGAAAAAGGTTATTATTAACTAATGATGGTAGATGCTATCTGAGCGCATTTGTACTGCGGACAATCCCACACTCCCCCTTCCTGCATGATTGTGCCACAACTACTTCCTAAAACATTTATAAGCTATAACATTTTTGCACAACAGCCCAGCCGAGCTGAACATGTTGCTCAATAAGCCACAGCACACGTCTCTTCTAGCTTGTAATGACCTATGGTCTGATGAAAGCTGGCCAAACAAGCCTAACTAAAGCAAGCCATGCAGTGGATCTAAGGTGGGGGGATTGTAACAGCTGACTTGTGGTAAAGTAAACCTATTCAAAACATGGCTTATGTAGATGAGCCAGGATGTAGAATAGGTGAGTATCCTTGCACTTTATTTTTTACTAGTTTTCTGGCATACAAAGTCATTCAGCAGCGAAAGAAAAAAAACAAAATGGTATTCACCTTTTGACCCGCTGTGTGAAACCCCCAAGACACCCGCTACACTTACCTGAATCCTGGTCCAACGTCGCATGTGCAGGCGCCCTTCTCTCTAGCAGGGCGCGTGCCCGCGCCGGCCATTTGCGAATGGCCGTCGCGGGCACTCTCCCTGTTAGAAGGGAGGCGCACTGACGCACATACTTCAGCGGCTGATTGGACGAGCGGCCGTGCATTCGCCGTAGGAGCGGGGTGAGGTGAGTTGCATCTTGCCATCTGGGGGGTTTCACATAGCGGGGCAAGACCCAGGATAGTCAAAATCCTGAGTGTTGGTCCACTTTAAAGTCCATTTTTTTACACGTATCCACTAGTAACAAAGCGAAAACACATGGAATGACATTGTTATTACATTGTGACATTAACACTTTAGTGCAAGACTTGTAATGACAAATCTGCATAAAAATATAAAAAATCAAAAAAGTTTTCAAAAATGACTTTTAATAGGCCAAGAGAGGTCACACAATGATTTGAAAAAAAAATATATATATATTGTGGGATATTGGGGGCGAACGGTAGTGACACAGACAACAGTTCTCTCTCGGCAAAGCAGATTTATTTCAGAAAAAATGGAAGTATTCAAATGAAATAATACTTCTCCATTCATAGGTTGCAGCGTCAATGCAGAAAATCAAAACAAATGGTTACATCACCAAATAAAGGTAAATCCAGGGCTGGGGATTCCAGCAAGCTGTGGGTCAAAGGAAAGACCAATCCAGGTTGCAGGGCAAACCAGCCCGCCGCTTCTCACCCCCAACGGTCTAAGAGTGGGGCGCAGAAGCCAAGTCCTCCGGCTTAATAGTCCAGTATTGTTATTCACACAACATGCAGTTCAGCCTGAGCTCCCTCCATCAGGCTGGTCAAAGACAAATGACTGGCTCAGTGGGAGCCTTTTATTCAGGCTCCTTCCTGAAATCAATCTGACCAGGTGTGCAAGGCCTGAGATCAGAAGAAACCTAGGAGTGGGGAATGTGACCAGGGTTCTGAAATCCTGGCATGGATCGTGCTCTATACAGCACTGTAGGGGAAAAATATACTCCATCCAGGACTTCTCCACACACTTTACCACAATATATTAAAAGAAACCCCGGTTTAAAGAAAAGTAACGTCCATTGAAAAGTATGGGAGAGCGACAGGTAGCGACAGGTAATACCAGGCGCTCTGAAAGCCAGAGCACCGCAAGGGATCTGCTGAGCTGTCTGTAATGATGATCGGTTGCTACGTGTCGCTGTAACAGGCGCTCACCAGAAATGCCTTCATAAATGTGGTATTGCGTGCCAGGGCCAGCGTTCACCTGGCACTACCTGTCGCTTACAAGGCACTACCTGGCGCTATCCCTTGATGAATAAAGCCCTTAGACAGTATTTGCTGGAATTGACATTAGATTACTTCACCGTTAGAGGTGCAGTGTGTTTTCTATTAGCTTGTTTTGTGAGTCGCTTCCGATATTCTGATATAAGGGTGGCAGTGCAAGCTGACGAAAATGATAACGATGATTTTTTTCGGCCTACATAATATTTGTCGACAAGTATTTCAAGTATGCTGACTAGTTTTATTTGCTGGACTCTGGCATACTTCTTCAAATTCCCACTTGTGTTTTTATAACCTCCATGACTACCCAGAGGCCTCCTTCCTCACTTCAAACCTCACCTGCGACGCCTGTGAAAGGAACATGGCTTAAATTACTTTTTGCAATTCATCCTGCAAGCTAGGACAATTCGCCCACACCCTTTTCTAGCAAACGCTCGATGTGTCTCGATGCCAAATAAATTGTAAAAAAAAAATAAGAAATTGCTTGTAATCTTTACAGTTAAATTGTGAAATAACTTTGCAGCTATTTCCTAGTTAAGGAAAGCACAACAAAGAACGTTTCCTGTTTCAAAGACCGTATCTGAGACCTACCGGCATCGTTCTGTGTTCCTCCTGCTTTCAGAAACCTTGACAGAAAAATAATTGGCTCAACAACCTTCAAAAATCAAAATCGGTATTTAAAAAAGAAAAAAAAAAAGAAAAAATGTCCTTCCTTATATAGAAAGTGAACAAAAGCTCCAGACGCATGCCCAGCTTGACAGCCAAAGTGTGCAGCGGTGATTTAGCTTTGACTTAGCGGTTCTAGTGACTATTAATAGGAATAATATTTAATATTTATATACCGTCTCTCGTTTACAAAAGCACTTTGCAATTATGCTTCACAGGCATTAATGTAACTCCCTCTAGAATTTATGTCAACTTATGTCTACGGCTCGCCGATGAATGGCAGGCTCTGCTGGAAAGAAGAAGAGAACAAATACTTGGGGAATAAACTAGGAAAGGGATTTGGACAAAAATACTTTAAACTGAATTCCATGTTTATGTCAAGGAATCCGTTTAGGCTCCTTTCACACTGGGGTGCCCTCCAACTGCCCTTAAATCGCCGCCTATGTTGTCCTATTGTGACTTTCACACAGGCAAATGCGATTGCTGGGCGTTTGCAGAGCGATTTGAAAAATTCCAGCATGCAGCATTTTCAGGCTGTTAATGGGTGATAGCGATCCCATAGAAGTCAATGGAATCACTTCATAATGGCTTTAGCGATACCAATTCTGATGCAGTCAGCAGCCAATCAGATGCTCCACTTCCCGTGTCATTTGTTTGTGACACATTAAATAACGTTGGCTGATTATAAAATCGCTATTGCGATCGCCAGTAAATTGCTATCCTATCGCTTTGCAGTTGCTATGCTAAGAAATCGCCTATGAAAAACGCTCTCTCTTTTGCCTCGCCACAGTGTGAAAGGAGCCTTAAACAATTCACAACCAGGTAAACTAGCGAAACAACAAAAAAATAGACTGGATTTATTGAAAGACCCAAAAGAAAACTCTAGTGGGATACTAACATTCAGGTTATATGTCTTTCCTCACACAAGTTCTCGTATTTACTAACTTTCTCACAGGAGACAGGCCCTTCTTCGAAGAAGATATTTTCTCCCAAGAGATAGGTCCCTTTTTGCAAGAGATATGCTCCTCCTTAGAGAAGATTTTTCCCTCCTCACAAGAGATCAGGTCAGTCCTCAGAAAAGATATTTACTTTCTTGCAGAAAACAGTTCATTCGTCAAAGATGTCCCTTTCTTGAAGGAGACCTTCCTTCCTCAGAGAAGATACAGTAGTTCCTTCCTTAGAGAATATATTTCCTTCCTCACAGAAGACAGTTCCTTCCTCATAGATATTTCCGTCCTCCTTGGAGATATGCCCTTGCTCAAAGCTATTTCCTTCCTAGCATGAGACAGTTCCTTATCCAGTGAAGATACTATCCCAGAAGGAGACAGTTCCTTACCCAGTGAAGATACTTCCCCAGTTGTAGGAGACATTTCCTTCATCGAAGAAGACAGTTCCTTCCTCAGAGAATATATTTTTCTTCAGGGAATACAGTTCCTTCCTAACAAAAGCTATTTCCTTCCTTAGAGAATATAGTTTCCATACCTCCCAAGTGTCCCTGATTTGGAGGGACTGTCCCTCATTTGAGCCCGTGTCCCCTGTCCCTCGTTGTTATCATTTGTCCCTCTTTGAGGTGTAACATGCAGATCTGCATCAATAAATGTTTCATTTGCCTATTTAAAGATTTTTTGTTGTTTTAACTGTTACGACCTATCTCCTATCCATCAATTAATTAGGGGCGTGGCCTAATTTAACAAATGCCCCTCTTTCCCACCCTGAAAAGTTGGTAGGTTTGAGCTCCTTCCCTAGAGAAGATATTTCCTTCCTCAGGGAAGACAGTTCCTTCCTCTGAGAAGATATTTCCTTCCTCAGGGAAGACAGTTCCTTCCTCTGAGAAGATATTTCCTTCCTCAGGGAAGACAGTTCCTTCCTCTGAGAAGATAATTCCTTCCTCAGGGAAGACAGTTCCTTACTCACAGAATTGCATGTCACTCTTTGCAGGAGATAGTCCTTGCTCAAAGATAATTCCTTCCTAGTATAAGACAGTTCCTTCCTCAGAGAAGATACTTCCTTCCTTGCACCATGAAAAGTTGGTAGGTATGAGTTCCTTCCTCAGAGAAGATATTTTCTTCTTCAGATAAGACCTTCCTCAGGAATGATATTTCCTTTATTTCAGGAGACAGTCCCTTACCCAGAGAATAATATTTCCTTAGTTGCAGGAGGCAGTACCTTCCCAAAAGAAGATATTTCTTTCCTTAAAGGAGACATTTCTTACCTCACAGAAGATAATTCTTGGTTGCAGGAACAGTTCCTTCACAGCAGACACATGAAATTTTAACAGGGAATATTTCCTAAAGCACAAGTAGGGACCAATCATACTAAGATACAGGGCCTCACTAGGCTAGCATTTAAAGAGGCCCTATAGTGTGCTACTCCCGCCCCAATATTCACCTCCACTTTGACCCCCTTCTAAGGTAAGTAGGCTCATTGCTTTCCTGCATTCAGCATATTTCTTAGGTGCTCCAGGCATCAACTTGAATGGGATCTGGGAGTGTACACAAAGTATGGGATGGCGCTGCAGCCACCACAAGAAGCACTGAAGCCATAGCAGGTGAGTTTTTTAACCCCCTGTTCTTTCTGTCATCCTTTTAAGCTCAGTGACCCAATGAGAAGTTAGGTGCACCGCAAGCCCCAACATAAAACCTTTACTGCCTTATTTGTCTGACAGCTGTTTTTATTTTGCATAACTTGTTATTTAGTAACTTGCTCAGGTAAGGCTGATAGCGGCTTAGCTTTAGACATTTATACTCTGCAGGCTATTCATTTTTTTAACTCGACTATCTCAAGACAAGTTTGCTAATCCTTCACATTCCAGTGTTGTGAATTTAGCTTTTGTTTAAAAATCAGTGAGCTTGCTTTTTTTTTTCTTCTTTGCCAAATTCCTAACATTTCTAGCTGTGTGCAAAGTACTTAAGACTATATAATGCAACCATCTTGTATTTCACTTACCAGGACCATGATGTAATAGGAGTTCTTATTTGATTAATGTTATTGATTTGTTTTTTTTTTTTAAGAGGTTCGAGAAGATTACCAAGTGAGAACTGCTTCTTTAGTAAATTCTAGATGATATACAATATATATATATATATATATATATATATATATATATATATCCTTCCTACTCTTAGCAGATTTTTCTTTACTCTAGCTCCATTTATTTCCAGTTTATCATACAGGGGGAAGGTCTGCTGATGGGGGATCTGCTATAAGACCCTATCCTGGCTATGTAAGCCACTGCATACTCTCTAACTACCTTAAAGTGGACCAAAACCCGCAGAACTTAAATACATTTTAATACATACAAGAACTAAAAATACATTTGGCCAAAGCCCCTGCTGATACTGCCTTCTTACGGTGTAGAACTGTAAATCATTTTCAAATCGTCCTGGAACACTTTATTTTTTGCTGTTCATCTCTGTAGAATTGCAGGTGATCCATCATTACATTGGTGTGGCAATGACATCACTGCAACACACAACAACCCAGCTGTATAAGATTCCTGAGCCGATCGATTCCCCCCCCCCCCGGGGCATCCGAAATTGGAATGCCCTGCTGTGTGAAACCCTCCAGGTCGCCCTGTTCACTTACCTTGCATCCCGGTCCAATGGCGCATGCGCGAACTGCTATCCTTTTAGCAGGGGAGCACGCTGACTGGATGAGCGGCCGTGCCATAGGACCGGGAAGAGGTGAGTTTCTTCAGGCAATCTGGGGGGTTTCACACAGCAGGGCACCCCCGATCGGGGTGCCCCAGGGGAAAGGACCAAAAACCAGGATAGTCAAGATAAAAGTACAGAAAGAAAGATATTTTTAAATAAAGTATATTGGTGAAATGTTTCTTTTTCCAAGGTCTGTAATATAAGAGCAGCACATTTTTAGAAGTTTTTAATATTCTACCCTCCGTGATCTTCCCATGGTCACAACCTTCTTCTCCAACAAACAACTGGGTTCGCCGGGCAAGAGTGCATTGGCCTTTGGCAGACATGTGGGTCTCAAGAGCGGCTCGGTATATAGAGGGTAAGTAATTAAACTCGGATTCGTTCCTTCTAGTTAAATTGAACTTTTCACTATCCTGGTGATAGGTCCTGGTCCTTAGGGCAACCCAATTTGGGATTGGGAGTTATTTTGAACACAGTGCTGGCATAGGGAGTGTGGTGTGCGCGCTCCATGATAGGGATTCCCCAGGGGGAAGCATGGTCGGTGGAGCTGAAATCTCTTTTGACTTTAGGTCCACTATAAAGACAAGTAGGTTGTGGGAGTTCCCCCTATGTGAGCTCTATCCTCCCATCCAGAGGTTACTGGATAAACACTTTACTTTCTTATATCTTTATAGGCTATATAGCTCAGCAAGAACATGATCTGTGGAGACAAGAGTAAAACAGGAAGTCCAGCCTCTGCAGAACTTCACTGCCCCGCCCACTGGTGAGCTGGATTAGGGGGTTAAAAATAAAAAATGAGGACTACCGGGAGCAGCCCTTTTACAGTCTGAGCCGATGATGCCTGGGGCGGACAGTCTTCTTGGGGCCTGCTGCGATCTACTGGTAGCCGGCAGGAGAGCAGGAAGATCTCACCAGTAAGGTAAGCTTTGTTTTTCATTTTTAACCCCCTAAATCTACTTAGATACTGCGCACAGTGGGTGCATCTGCACCAGAGGCTGGACAACCATTTAAGGGTTCAATTCATATTATTTAGCCCCACCTATAACATATTTATGGCTGAAATGGGAAATGGGAACTTCTAAAACTTTAGAAGGATTTTTTTTAAAGTACACATGAATATTGTGTTACTAATACCATGCTGCATGTATGTATAGTTACTGGGGCTCTTCCCGGGTTTTGTTCTGTGTCCATGCGATGTAAAACCCACCAATGCACCCATAAAAACTCACCTTTCCATGCTCCAATGACGCAATCGGGGGCTCTCGTCCAATGAGAGACGCTGCCATGACTATGTCAATTGGAAAACAGCTGCTGCCACCTTCCCCTATATCCTTTGGCTAGCTATCTGAACGGCTGGGCCGGTAGCCACTCTCCGTTCAAAACAACAAGAACCATCTGCCAAATGACGTAGACATGGCAGGTGGCTCTTATTGGAACAGAACTTACGCATGCGCCATTGGAGCATGGAAAGGTGAGCCCCTTTCATTCACTGCAATGGGAAGGGGCGTGTTAGGTCCTCACATGCTCCTTTCTATTGCAGTGAATGGAGGGGACGTGCCGGTTCACAGTGACTGTTAGCAGGGGGTGTCTTCCCATTGGAGAAGATGGAAAAGACACACGATTGGATGCAGCAATCAGGGAAGAGCTGCAGCCTGGGAATAGGAGCGATGGTGTACGTGGGAAAAAAGGGGAGTATAGTAGGGGTATTTTTGGGGCTGAAAGGGGTCTTAAAACTGTGACCTCAGAATCTAAAGATGCCAAGGATGCTCCTCTGGTTCCTGTGACACTCACCTTGCCTTATGTTAAAAGAACCTACTGGTTGGTCACAGCAAGAAACATGAGAGCTCCATCCCCTATGTTGGATATATATTATGGCTACTTCTCCAGAATATAATGAATGTTATAGGGAGAGAGCGGGGTTGCAAGTCTCATCCTCATGGGATACCGTGCTCCCATGAAATATTATAGGTTTAATGGAAAGAAATAATCCTTAGGTGGCTTTATTAAATTAAAAGCTGAGCTGCAAAGAGGGAAGATTACACATGGTATAATTATAAGTGTAAGCAACGTAGAAATGTGAGATCAAATAAATCAGCAGCTATGAACCATTACATTTCACCGAAACCACTAATTAGATAAAAAACATCAAGGTGAAGGTTACAGAAACGGCAAGCGGTAGTATTCTTTATTTTTATTATTCTTTCTCCTATGGACATGATTACAGAGTTAAAGGATCATAACTGCCCCAAAAAAATTAGGTTACAAAAATCAAAACAAAATGGTAACAACTACATTGCTTGGTGGGGCAAAGTGGTCCTTAATTCTCTTAAAAAACAGCATCTCCTGGCCTGACCACAAATGGGCATAATGATATTACCATGTCATTTACTATATTAATCATGTACACACATGGTTCACTGTGCCCGCTGCCTGTTGTATCCTCCGATATACCCTAGAATATCGAAGTTCAGGGGCACACTGGGGGGGGGGACGGTGGATTCCCTGGTTAACTTGTGGGCCAGTTAATAGCCCCAGCACTCTGTTTTTTACTTTTGGCCCAATATGCAGCTCCTTGTAGTGGATCCTGCCCAGATGTTGAACTGTGTGATAATGTTTAGGTCCAGTTTTGGTCCACTTTAAGCAATTCATATACTTTGCATATCAAAATTTAAAGTGGGGCGACAAATTCTACTTTCACCACTGGCATTGCTTGCAGGAACATTTGCAGCTGAATCTACTTCCAGAGAACTGGAAGAAGACCATACCTTGAGGAAGTGGTCGGACTTCAGACCATGGAACACATGGGGGATATCTCTTGGCTCTACACCAGTGGAACTTAACCCTCCGACCCACACCACTTAGGTGATGGTCTTTGGTTGATCTATTGTTACACTGTCTTGTATTTCACTCCTCTTGCCATTTTTTGTGGGATTTATGTATTGTACTTTGCACATTATATACCACTTTATGTATGATTTGTACAAATAAAGGACATTTTTTTACTTCTTATAAAATTATTCACAGCGCGGCATTGGAGGTCACGAAACCCCCCCACGCTGATGGAATGGGTGCAGGAACTGGAACAGATTCGCTACATGGAGAGTCTGATTGCTAGGGACAGAGAAACCACCGACAGCTACTTGAGGACCTGGGCGGGTTGGTTGTCCTACCGAGACTCGCATCTCCCTTCCCTGATACAAACTACTGTATAGTCCCTAATGCACGAGGGGCAACCACCGGGCTATACCAAATTTGGAACTCGGATGTTTGCCTTCGTCAACATCTGGCTACCGGGAAACGTAGGACCTGCTCACTCGAGCCCTGACCTTGGGGCCTCCTCCCCCCCTCCTTTCCTACATCCCATTACCCTCATTCACCTGGGTGGGGAAGACAAAAGAATGGAGTGCTACCACTTGGACCCATCTGTGGTTGGTGGCGAGATGGGGTCGCGATCCTGCCAAGAGAGAATGCCACTGTTCCCCTTGAAGTAACAGTAAAGGTTCCAAGACCCCTGCAACAAGGAAACTATGAATATCCTAGGTTGGTACATGTTTTGAGCGGACGTGGCGGTCCTCTGTTCAGGCGAACGGGTAGTAAAACCAGTCATTGTATTTAACTGTGAAACTATAACTGTTGTAACCCCCTTCTCCCCCCACCCTCCCCCTTTTTTGTCTTCTGTACCCCTTCCCCCTATTCTCCTACAAAACCAATAAAATTTGATTATACTATAAAATTATTCACAGTATTGATGTTGGTTGTATTTGGATTGTGGGTTCAGATGGGATGCCCCATTTGGTGATATTTTTAAATTATATGTGTGTTATATGTAGGTCTTAGTTCTTGGGATATTTTAATTATGTGAATTAATTAATTGTTTGGAGGGTATATATAATTATATATATGTGTATATATATCAATTAATATTAAGTAGCCCCTTCCTCGTCAAGCATGTTGATCATGTCCATTCTTCTAGAACCAGCAACGTTACATGTATATAAAATGAAATACCTTTTTTCCTTTCTTACTTTTCTCTCCCATTCCACACACACACAATACATGTGGGTCAGGCAAGGGAGGAATTGCCCACTTTGCCCTCCACTAACACCAATCCTTAAAGCTGACCAACAGTCAAAAATGACCTAAACCAGACTAACACAACAAACAGAACAAACAGTGCTCATATGCATCCCTTCCACAGGGCAATTTAGATTGCTGCACATAAAATTTAATTTACCTTTTTCTAACTCCTGCTGGGGTCAATTTTAAAAACAACATGACCGCACATGGACTTGCAGGCCACCTGCAAACAGGAAATGATGCTGTGCTTCCTGTTACTGTGCATTGTCAGTTAGGTCTGTTGGGAGAGGAACCTTTCTTTTCCATCTGTGCCAGGCTGTTGATCCGGTTTAACTGCCATTATGTGACAGTTTGGTTGTATCTGGACTAATTAGCATGTGACCACATAAAGTTACTTTCTGAGTATAGGTGCACTTTAAAGCAAAACAAAAAACACAGGAATTCAACTTTCCCAGGTTTTGTTCTGTACCCTGGGAAATCCCCAAATCGGGATGCCCCGCTGTGTGAAACCCCCCCCCCCCCCCCGTTTGCCCCAGGAAAACTCACTTCTCCAGGCTCCAATCATGCATGGGCAGGCTCTCGTACAATGAGAGCTGTGCTTCTGTGATTACGTCATTTTCCAAGTGCATCCCCTGTATCGTGTGCGCTCTCTTCATTGTACACAGTGAGAGCCGCCTGCCAAATGACGTGGACGAGAACCCATGCATGTGCCTTTGGAGTGGGGAAAGGTGAGTGTTTCTGGATGAACTTGAGTGTTTCACAAAAGGGGGCATCCCGACTCAGGATGCCCCGGAGTAAAGCCAGCGGCTGGCCCTGGAATCTTTTTGATTCCAGCCTGGCCGCTGCTGGGTTTTGTTCCATTTTAAGGATATTATTCCCCCGCCCCCCACCCCAAAAAAAAAAATAGCTCTTTTCTGATCCTTAGGTGCATATCTTCATCAGGCAAATCCTTTCTGGCCACCATATCTTTGCAGTGTGTTATTTATGTTGTAATAGTCTTTTGTTAGTGTCTGTATAACTGGTGCTGGGCTGTGACTAACAAAAGGCATACGAGAGCAAAACACCCAATACACGTATTTACAAGCTGTGGGTTGGGGCAACTCATCGTTTCATGTTACGCACTGGAATTCTGCTACAAATATAAGCTTGGAAACCTTGTAAGAGCAGCACTGAGAGCCTTCCTGAAACTGTATTCAAAGAAGCTCTATCGCAAAATTGTGTCATATTAAAAATGCAAATAAACATGCTAGTTAGTGAGGACAGGGGATACATGTGAGTAAATGGGGTGGGACTCGCTCTATGACTACTATTTATACAATATTATTATTCAGATGAATCCTGTACAGAGACTAGGGGCCTTGGTTTGCATACAATTGCGTGTGTTAAACCCCATGCCACATTAAGACGCCGATTTTGGTGGGGTCCCTACTCCTATTTTTGAGTGCCCAGAGTTGGGACATGCAATCAAATATTTCAGAGCTACTCACCTGGGAAGCTGCCAGCCTCCCTTTAGAACACTCCACAGGGAGAGATCCATATTGACTGAATTTCTCCCTGTGTGTGCTCATGGCAACTGCATGTCCCAACTTTGGGGATTCAAAAATAGGAGTATAGGGACTAGGGACCCCAACAAAAGGGGAACCTTAACATGGCGTGGGGTTTTACACATGCAATTGCAATTGTATGCAAACGAAGGCCCCCTAGTCTCTGTACAGGATTCATATGCCTGTTTGCTGAATATTATATAGTAATGAAAGGGTTAACGTGGCTGTAAATTGGTTTCCCAGGCCCTGAAAATTAATTTTGTATAAATAGTAGTGATGGAGCGACTCCCACCCCCTACTCAGTTACTGACACTTAGGCCCTTATTCATCAAGCGATAGCGCCAGGTAGCGACTGAGGAGGCCTGCTATAGCGAATCGCTACCGCCCGCGGCTGACGCTAGCGGCGCTCTTAGCGCCATACTTCAGTCGCTCATCTGTCGCTACCTGGCGCTATTGATGAATCGGCCTCCCCTACACGACTGAGAAAAATCCTGCCAAGCTTGTGCTTCTCGTCTAGTGGTAGGAATAAAATCCAGGGGTGACGGGTTGTGGAGCCTTCAATGCCCCTTTTACAGGAGAGAACTGGTCATTTTTAAACCAGACCAACAGCCTTACACCGTAAAAAAAAAACCAAATCCAAAGCTAACTTGTCCCATCTGTATGCATGATACTGAATCATTATCAGCACTTACATTTGCTCCAGCATCTACTCAAAGCTGAAATGCCACCTCACCGATTTTTTTCCAGCTAGCAGTCATTTTGGAGCACCGAGAGGCTACTACCTTTCCAGGCGTTTCAGCTGTGCTGCTGCCTGGACTTAACCCACAATGCAAAGTGTCAGAGAACTCCTCCTCGCAGGCCACTGACAGATCCATAGGACACCATGGGGGGGGGGGGGGGGATCGGACACAGCAGGAATTACAAAAAGGTAAATGAATGTTTGTGTGTAGCAATCTGAATTGGTCTGGGGAGGGGTGCATATAAGCACTGTTTCTTGTAAGGGTGTGGGTCCTGTTTAACTGCTTGTCTCCTAAGCCAGTCTGTGGGGAACAGTAGCATCACCCACTCTAATAGCTGGCCACAGAAGCGGTTATTCCATCACAGATGACGGCCAGTTAGATTTCAGCAGTTCTGCTCTGTAAAAGCAGAATGGTCACCCTGGATTCTTATTTTTTCCATTTAAAAAAAAGGCTGGATTATTTTATACATAACCCCTCTCGTAGTCTCTAGCTATCTACAACAAGGGACCGCGATCCCAATCCAGACCTCGAATGCCAGTTGTCCGGACCCCTACCCAAAGCCAACAGACCGTAGGCCTTCAACTTCACCTAAAGCCCGATTCCCAGCCACTGACCTGCACAATCACCTAACCCTTCTCCCAACCACTGATCTGCTCCATCACAAACCCCCCTCCTGACTCCCTGGCATGAATCCCTCACCTGAGCCCCAAATTGGGCTAATTGCTGGGGAGCAGCGTTTTCACTGGACCTTAATCCCATGGCAGACCCCAGTAATTGGACCTCCCCTGGAAGTTGAGTTCCCCTAAACTAGAATATTTATTCTTTTATTACTACATCATTTTTCCTGTTAGTGCTCCTTCCATGACAAACTCATTTTTTATATTTAAATGTTATATCTGACTGTTCTCAATATTGAGGGGATGGAAACAAAGGAGGACTGGAAGCCAAACATCCCCAACTGGCCCTGGTCATACTGTATAAGGGTCAATTCAACACAGGTTCCAGCACGACTGGTCAGTGTGAGCAACTCAAACCATATTCATCAAATAAACAGCCTCACACAGCGCTGGCGCTCCAAATTGAGTCGCTGTAGCCCAGAGCGCCAGATGCTGTGTGATTAAAGTCTGTTTTTGAACATGTATCCACTAGTACCAAAACGAAAACATATGGAATTACATTGTTATTACATTGTGACATTACACTTTAATACCAGACCTGTAATGACAATTCTGCATAAAAATTCAAATAATCAATAAAGTTTTCAAAAATGACTTTAAATAGGCCAGGAGAGGCCACACAATAATTTGATTAAAAAAGAAAAAAAAAAGAAAGAAAACCCTGGTAAAAGAGAAGAAAGCTAATGTCCATTGAAATGTATGGGAGAGCATCAGGTAGCGACAGGTAATACCAGGAAGCCAGAGCGCCGGCGGTATACGCTGAGCCGTCTGTGATGATGAATTGGACGCTACATGGCGCTTTTAGAGTCGCTCACTGGAATTGCTTTGATAAATGTGGTATTGCGTACAGCGCCCGGCGTTCACTGTTCGCTACCTGTCGCTACGAGGCACTACCTGCCGCTATCCCTTGATGAATTGGTATGAGAATTCCCTCCATATTTTTGCTGGTGCTTTTAGTTTGTTCCAGTCGCCTTTGTTTGTATTAATCTCCAGGGATTCTAGTGGGGTTTTTTCCCCACCTGTAATTTTCCTGATTTTACCATAGTTTTTATGTTTTTACTTTTAAATGTATTCAATGTTATAGTAAAAATGATATGATATGTTTTAATGATTTCAATAAAAAATGTTTGAAAACACTGAAATAGCTATAACCTACTGATTAAATATTAGTTGTATTACCAATTATGGCATTGTGTTATTATTCAAAAAAGGGAAACATAAGCGTGATTAAAAAGGTAATATAACATACATGTTGGGCATAAATACATAAAACAATATAAAATTCCAACAAATAAGTATGGGGAATGGCATGCAGGGTAAAGGAGGGACAGTCAGCTGAGCCTTTGGAAGTCATGCAAGCGTGCTGTGTAATGAGCAAACTTATGCAAGAGTGCTTATATTTCTCGCTCAAATAGGGCACGTTGCGAGAGATCTCAAATTACTTTCTTGACTGTTTCAGACTCAATACTCAATACTTTATTGATCCGCCAAGTAAGTACGGGGTACATACAAGGAATGCTTTTTGGCAAGGAGATACACCATGAGAGCTATAACCTTGCCAAAAAGCATTCCTTGTATGTACCCCGACATGCAAGAATGTCCTGCATGTATCCCCTGAATCATGCGAAAATGCAAAAATTCTCACATGCGAGTTTACTTTGGCACGAGACAAGTTTTTTAACAGCTGAATCGTACCATACTCATGTGGAGCTGAGGTTATCACTATTATCTCTGCCTTAAAGGTTGGAATTTGTGAAACAACGGCCATTCTCACCATTCAATCCTATCACAACTGCTAAAGCCAGCAGCTGAGTAGCACGTTATTCGTGGATTACCCAATAACAGGTCGGGGCCATACACAGATCCCCTGGATTCAGTTTGGATTAGGTTTCAGTTCAAATGACATCTAACTGGGTCCACTAACATCAATCAAGCCAATCTCCTTGAGTTAGCCGGTAAGTGTTTCATGGATACAGGAGGCTTTCTTGTCAGAGTGGCTGCTCTGTGTTCATCACATCATTTCTCCAGGTAATAAATAGAGCACTGGTGCCAGCATTTTCCCACTAATTTCCAAGGACAGTTTTTGCCGAGCTGGCTTTTGATTACATTATGAAAATATGTAAAAGGCGCAGACATACAAGTACGGTATATTTCACTGCTGTGTTATTTTTCTTTAGGTTGCGATATTCAAGAGCAATTGATAATAGCTAATAGGAAATGAGCCTAAACAACTGATCCTTTGCCATCATGGAAAGTTTATAGCATTGGCTGCCATCCCAGTCAGTAATGCCACACCAATGAAAACGGGGTGGCCCTCAGCATAGGTTCCAGCCTTGCCCAGTAGGGCCCAATGTTTCCCATTCAATCCAATGATGCCTCTTGTCTACCTCATCAGCTGCCTACAAATGTTGTCTGCCAGCCTAAAACTAAGGCGATTAAACTTAAATTATGAGAAATGCAGCTTCTTGCATATGAATGCACAGCATATAATTCTGTTTGTAACAGAGCTCCGGCATAATGAAGTGGGAGGGCCTGCATCACCGGCCTCGCTGCCGGACTAAGGCCCTTATTTATCAAGGGCTAGCGCCAGGTAGTGTCTGACGAGCGCCAGGTACCGGCAGCTAACGGCGGCTACCGACTCAAGTACGCCCGGCGGCGGTCACAATGACGCATTTATCACGCTAAATGAGGCTAGCGCCGGCGAGAGCGACAGCTACCGCGGGATTCATCATGTAGCCGACTGCAACGAACAGCGCCGCTGCTAATCCCATCACAGCGACAGGTATGACCTGTCGCTCCCTGGCGATGTCCAATGCATTTCAATGGAGCAATCTTTAATTAATCATAATTAATTCCTATTAATGTTTTTTTTTTTTTTTTAATGTCAAAAATTCTGTGACCACTTCTGCAATGTTAGGATTTTTTTTTAAGGTAAAAAAAATAAAAATAAAAAAATGTGCAGAATTGATATTACAGGTCTGATATTAATGTATTCATATTACTAAATGTTTATAAAAACTTGTATAGTTTTACAAGCAAAAAATATGGTTGTTTGGGGGTTAAAAACTATTTAACACCCATCGCCGCTAGCGCTCTGGGGTTTAAACAAGGAATTCACAGCGCTAATAAATTCGGAGCGTGTTTTGTTAATGAATCTGCAGCAAGCCGTTCGCTCTGGCCATTCGTTGTCAGGCGCACCCATACAACGCGGAACCTGTGAGACAGCGACCCCCCAGCCCGTATTCAACATTACCGCACACCGACTGAGTCGCTGTCAACAAGCAAACCCCGGCCAAGCACAGCGAATACTAGCTGGCGCTGAGAAAATCACGCTACTGGCGCTCATCTGTCGCTACCTGGCGCTATTAATGAATCGGCCTCTAAGAAAAGCCAGCAGAGGGGGGCAAGTTCAATAGGCATTATCAGAGAATGCAGAGCACTAGTGAATTAGATGCAGCCCCTGACAACCAGCATGGGGCAAATAGAAACAGGCTGGAATGTCCCTTTAGCTCCTTTCAGTGCCAGACGACCTAGATGTGTTGTCACCCTCTGTTGCCAGGCCATTTATCACTATTTAGCTCTATGTATGTTTAGCTGTGATCTTTGCAGGAATTTCCAGTGATTACCAGGAAAATGATATATATATATATGTTTTTATTTGGAAGTTTGGGCTTTAACATGAAATGTCTTGTTTGTAATTTTATCAGTGCTTTCTCGATATTTTGGGTAATCTATCTGATTTTTGAGTTTTTAAAACTTTGTAGCATTTTTTTTAAATACAAAAAGGAAGAGTTTCAAGAAAATCATATTGCGTGTAAAAGCCCCATTCCTCCCGATTAGAATAGTACCAGATATCAGTAGATCCCCCTTCCTGCCCAGAAGACCTCCCCCCCAAACTGAAAAGAGCACTTTCATGAAAAAAACAACTACTATGTGCACTATCAAGGACTATTTCTTTTTAAATAGCATGGGGTCCCCCCATCCAGCAAAACCAGCCTAGGCACATCTATGGGGGCTGGTAGACCAGGGGGCTGAGGTCCGGCCCTGCTACAAGGCAGCATAGCCTATATGGGCCGCAGGCTCTTCTGCCCCCTCCTGGGCTTTGGGGATGCAGGTAAAGGGGCTGAGGGTAATGGCAAGTCACCCGCTTGCTGGCAGTTGACTTGCCAGCCCCTCCTGCCCTGGGAATTGGTATAGAAGTCTCAAGGACCCCTTACCAGTTCACAAAGGGTTAAATGTAAACAAAAACACACACAGGAATAAAAGTATATTACCTCAATTCTGCTGATCGCTGTGTCCTGAGGAGCCAGTAGCGGCCCAGATGATCAGAGTATACTGGCCCGCTACCGGCTTCCGACAATCACTCCCTGCTGCCAGAGGAGCCTTATATATAAGCACAGTGAAATGATATAGTGGCAAGGCTTGGAATCTAAAAGTTTCTAGGGCCGGCTGCTGGCTTTACCCCGGGGCATACCAAGTGGGGATGCTCTGCTGTGTGAAACCAGCCAGTTTGCCCATAAACACTCACACTTCCTTGCTCCAACGGGGCATGCGCGGGCTCTCATCCGCTATGACTACATCATTCGGCAGGCGGCTCTCATTGTTTTCAATGGGAAGCAAGCCCTGCTGCATCCTCAGCGGCACATGTGCGTTCCCACGTCAGCCCCGTGCACCCGGCAGAGGATGCGGCAGCGCACGCTCTCCATTAAAGTCAAGGACAGCCATTTGACAAAAGAGATGAAAACGGTTTCCATTTGCTGCGCGCCTGCGCCATTGAGACACAGAAGAAGTGAGTAGTTTATGGGTTTCTAGGGGCTATTACACAGCAGTGCATCCCCAATTAAGAGGCTCCCAGTAATGGAACAAAGTCCGGCTTTTGTTCAGCTTTAACAGTCAGAGAAGCAACTATCTAAATTCTATGTAGTTGGCACTGAAAGGCTTGAAGGAGCTTTATATTGAAATGATCACATATTACAATACCATTTAGAAATATGATAGTCAGAGACGGGCTTTATATCCCAGCGAAACACAATTCTCGCCAAGCTTGTGGTTTTATTCTACTGGTCGGAATAAAATCTAGTGCACTCTTTTACAGGGGAGAACTGCTCACTCTATCTGCTTGTATGCTGAGCCAGCCTGTGGGGGGCAGCAGCATTAATTATGAACCCAATGCATCCAACACAGGGGCCCTTTGAACACAATGAATGTATCCTTCATTCATGTGAAGTTGCTCGGGGCGAAGTGATTGGAGTGTGTATTGCCAACTAATCAAAAGCTCTCCTGATATAATGTAAAGATGGGGCCATGGTGCCCAGAGAACCTTTTCAGCTCACATGGTGACACTGGTAACATCAACAAATCGAAACATCAAAATACATTATGAATGTAAAATCACTAAAAGCACAATAAATACATGAAACCAAAATAGAGATGCAACAAATATGTCCCCTGTGTTCTGTTAGTTTCCTATTAATCAAATATTAAATCCGAACTAGATGAAGGCGCAGTTCTTATTTGTTCACACACATTCTGGCTATTGGATTGTAACGTGTGTGGCCGGCTTATGACGCCTGGACGTCTGACACAATATTCAAATAAAAGATGCACTCATGCTCAGATAATTACTGTTATGAAACAGGATGCAGTGACACATAAACATCACTGAAACTACCAAACCTAAATGTAAAAATGCACAAACAAAAGGTGAAAAATGAAAATTTGATTAATAAAAAACAATTATAAAAAAAGGAAAACATAAAAAACAGCAGCTCCTGTAACACAAAAATGTTCCTGACTGACATTAATATACTAATATACTGTTCCTCAGAGATTAAATCTGAACTGAATTAGGATTTAGATCAAATACTATGTGTTCATATTCCAACCATCTGATTGTAATGTGTATGTATACTGAGCCTCTAATTCTAGTGTGTGCCCTCAAATTGTAGTGTGTGTGTGTGTGTGTGTGTGTGTGTGTGTGTGTGTGTGTGTTTCCTATACTGACCTTCTGATTGTAGTGTGTGTGTGTGTGTGTGTGTGTGTGTGTGTGTGTGTGTGTTATATACTGATCATATGATTGTAATGCTTATGTGTTTGTGTGTTTGTATACTGAACATCGTTTTGAGGTGTGTGTTCATATACTATTATACTATCTAATTGTAGTGTGTGTGTGTGTGTGTGTGTGTGTTCATATACTGACCATCTGATTGTAGTGTGTGTGTGTGTGTGTGTGTGTGTGTGTGTGTGTGTGTGTGTTTTATATACTGACCATCTGATTGTAGAGTGTGTTCATATACCGACCATCTAATTGTAGTGTGTGTGTGTGTGTGTGTGTGTGTGTGTGTGTGTGTGTGTTTATATACTGATCATATGATTGTAATGCTTATGTGTTTGTATACTGAACATCTTTTTGAGGTGTGTGTTCATATACTATCTAATTGTAGTGTGTGTGTGTGTTCATATACTGACCATCTGATTGTAGTGTGTGTGTGTGTGTGTGTGTGTGTGTGTGTTTCATATACTGACCATCTGATTGTAGTGTGTGTGTGTTCATATACTGTCCATCTGATTATAGTGTGTGTGTTCATATACTGACAATCTAATTGTAGAGTGTGTGTGTGTGTGTGTGTGTGTGTGTGTGTGTGTGTGTGCGCTTGTATACTGACCATCTGGTCGTGCGTGTGTGCATGTTTGTATACTGAACATCTAATTGTAGCGTGTGTGTTTGTATACTGACAAACTGATTGTAGTGTGTGTGTGTGTGTGTGTGTGTCTGATACAATATTCAACATTAAAATGTGCTCATGCACAGATTATTCTTATGGACACAATAACACAATTCAACACCATCAACAGTGACAACCTTAAATATAAAAATAAATAAAACGCTGTTAAATTAAAAAAAAAACAATGCAATATTAACAGAAGTTGAATAACTAAAGAGAGAATAAATAATGAAGACAGAAAATAATAAAGTAACAGGACAACTTTACCAAGAAAGAAAAATAAATAAAAGCTAAACTGTGTTAGTTTTGCGAGAAGATACAGAAGAACCCCCCCTTCCCCACCCCCCTCCGCCCCCAACACTCGAGGAAAAGAAAGATGGAACTTGTAGTGCTTACTGTGGGCAGTGGATTAATCAGGAAGTAGCCATTATGTTTTCCTCACTCCAACGCAAGGCGAGCTGGGTCCTCGGTTAGGAAGGACGGATGATAGAGCCCATAGTGGAGTGTCCTGCTTTTCCTGACCCCCCTGAGGTCAGCAGATGTCTTGGAGAACGTTATATTAAAGGCACGTGAGCGGCAGCCATGGACAATGACCTGCTT
Source organism: Gastrophryne carolinensis (assembly GCA_027917425.1). Lineage (NCBI taxonomy): Eukaryota > Metazoa > Chordata > Amphibia > Anura > Microhylidae > Gastrophryne > Gastrophryne carolinensis. The sequence continues at coordinate 214,680,720 of CM051240.1, forward strand.
GTTTTTACAACAAGGATCTAGTTAGCGCAAGCTGCTCCTTTTCTTCCCCCTTCTATCTCCCTGCCTCTCCTCTCTGCCTGACTCAGAACATGGCTGTCTTATTCAGAGATTAGCAATTATTGTAATGAGACACTGTCGGATGAGGGTCAAATAGTGCTTCCTGCAGTTTACACATCTTGATTTCCTGGTAAACATGCTGAAAGGCAGGTGGAGCACTCCTCAAATTCGCCGCTCAGCCATGGTGCTCACATCAGCTCATCCCAGCCTAGGTGAGCCATGGCAGCCGGGCAAGATCCCATCTCCATTTTTACCCAACAAACAACAATTATTTACAGGCTGAGACATACTTAGGAGGAGGGGGGAGGGTTAGGGACACAGACGCGAGCCGCCGTGCTCACACAATGTACTGCGCCTCGCCTGTGTATGTTCTCGCACACAAGAGCGATACGAGGCGATGGGCATGTCGTACAGCCTCGGTCTGTCACTTCTCATGTACATATCCGGCAAATGCCCCCAGGTCTCGGGATAGTTCTACTTCTAGTGATTTACTAAGGAGATAGCTCTTAATCGGATACCTCTCATACATCAAGTATCCAATCACATGAAAAAGACTTATTGCAAAAATAATTTATAAAATGAGGACCAAAACTGAAACTAGAGGCTAAAAGTGAGAGATATGAGCTGCTGGGTATACAGCTTCTGTCTCTCACTTCTTATGCACTTATCTGGCAAATGCCCCTCTGTTCTCTGAATAACTCTACTTCCAGTGATTTGCTAAGGAGATAGCTCTCAATCTAATACCTCTCATACTTCAAGTATCCAATCACATGCAAAAGACATCTTTTTTTTTTAAAGAGGACCAAAGCTAGACCTAGAGTCTAAAAGTGAGAGATAAGAGTCGCTGGGCATGTTGTACAGCATCTGTCTTTAACTTTAGCATCTGTCTTAAACTTTTTATCGTATATACATCTCCGGCAAATGCCGCTCTTTGCTCAGAACAGTCCTAATGCCACTTATTTACTAAGGAAAGAGCTCTCACTCTAATACCTCAAATATCCAATCACATGCAAAAAAGCTAAAAGAACCAAAACCAGACCTAGAGTCTACAAGCGAGAGATACAAGGTGCTGGGCATGTTATACAGTGTCTGTCTGTCACTTCTTATCGTATATACATCTCCGGCAAATGCCCCTCTTTGCTCAGGACAGTCCTACTGCCACTTATTTACTAAGTAAAGAGCTCTCGCTCTAATACCGCTCATACTTCAAGTATCCAATCACATGCAAAAAAGCTTAAAGAATCAAAACCAGACCTAGAGTCTACAAGCGAGAGATACGAGGCGCTGGGCATTTTGTACAGTCTCGTTCTGTCGCTTCTTATGTACATATTTGGCAAATGCCCCCAGTTCTCAGGATAGCTCTACTTCCAGTGATTTACTAAGGAGATAGCTCTCAATCTAATACCGCTCATACTTCAAGTATCCAATCACATGCAAAAAAGCTAAAAGAATCAAAACCAGACCTAGAGTATACAAGCGAGAGATACAAGGCGCTGGGCATGTTGTACAGTCTTGGTCTGTCATTTCTTATGTACAAATCTGGCAAATGCCCCCCAGTTCTCGGGATAGTCCTGCTTCCAGTGATTTACTAAAGAGATAGCATCCAATCACATGTAAAAGACATCAATTTTTCAAAAGACCAAAACTGGAACTAGAGTCTAAAAGTGAGCGATACGAGCTGCTCGGTTTGTTGTACAGCTTCTGTCTCTCACTTCTTGCACTTATCTGGCAAATGCCCCTCTGTTCTCAGGACAACTCTACTTCCAGTGATTCACTTAGGGGAGAGCTCTCACTCGGAAACCTCTCATACGCCAAGTATCCAATCACATGCAAAAGACAACTTTTTTTTTTTAAAGAGAACCAAAACCAGACCTAGAGTCTACAAGCGAGAGATACAAGGCGCTGGGCATGTTGTACAGCCTCAGTCTGTCACTTTTTATGAACATATCTGGCAAATGCCCCTTTTTTCTCAGGACAGCTCTATTTCCACTAATTTACTTAGGAGAGAGCTCTCACTTTAATGCCCCACATACTTCAAGTATCCAATCACATCTAAAAGATATCTTTTTTTAAGGAGGACCAAAACCGGATCTAGAGTCTAAAAGCGAACAATACCAGTTGCTGGGCATTTAGAGCCTCCGTCTGTCACTTCTAATGTCTTACAAATGCCCCTCTCTTCTAACAGGACAGCCCCACTTCCAGTTATTTAATAAGTAAAGAGCTCTCATTCTAATACCTCTCGTACTTCTAAGCATGCAAAAGGTTTTTTTTTAAAGAACCAAAACCAGATCTAGAGTCTAAAAGCGAGCGATATGAGTCGCTGGGAATAGTGTACAGCCTCTGTCTGTCATTTCATAGCATATGTACATCTCTGGCAAATGCCTGCCTTGTCTCAGGATATCCCTACTTCCAGTTATTTACTAAAGAAAGAGCTCTCACTCGAATACCTCTTATACTTCATAAGGACCAAAACTGGAGTCTAAAAGCGAGGTATACAAGACGCAGGGTATGTACAGCATCTGCATGTCACTCTTATGTCAGGGCAGCCCTACTTCCACTTATTTATTAAAGTAAGAGCGCTCAATCTAATGCCACTGATACTTTAAAGCGGTCCTTCACTCTGAATAAGAGTTTATCTTATATGTTTCCCACATCCTGTACATACAGATTGCTCACATATAAAATCATCCTACCTGCATCTACTGCATGTTATGAGCCTTTAAACATCCAAGATGGCGGCTCATGGAACATCAGGCAGCCTGCAAACAGGAAGTGCCTTCTGACTATGCTTCTCTGCATTCTGGGACTGCTGACCTTTTCCTGAACCCAGCTCTGCTCTGTCTGAGCAAAGCACAGCTATAACCCCGCCCCCTGTACTTTATCCAGCTCTCCTCTCCTCAGTAAGAGTGATGCTTCTGAGTCAAGATGGCGGCGCCCGTATCTTAAAGTCCTCAGCAGAGTTTCAGCCCAGTGGTGGAAAGGATAATAAGTGACTAAAAACTTAAAATATATTAATTTTATATGCTGGGAAATAATTTTTTAAGGGTTTGGGCTTTTCAATAAATCATGGTGAAGGTCCGGTTTAAGTATCCAATAACATGCAAAAAGCATGTTTTTTTAAAAAAAAGAAGTCTAAGGATATGTTCACACCTCTCTGGCCACGTTTCCACCATTCGGATTCCATTTTGCATTAGTGCCTGCATTTAATAGATAGCCCTGTTTAATGGGGCGCGTTTGTTACCAGAATGCAGCAGACAGGACTTTTTGCGACCGCGCTTTTCTCCTCTCTGCCGCACCAGAGAGGTGTGAAAGGGACCATAGAGGTGCCAGTGGTGGATTTTTTTGCGGTACAGCTGCATCTGACGTGAACGTAGAAACTCATGCGGTACCGGACAGGCATGAATAAGGGGCAAAAACGAGAGATACAAGTAGCTGAGTATGTTGTACAGCCTCTCTCTGTCACTTCTTGCCATATGTACCTCCCTGGCAAATGCCCCTCTGTTCTCAGGACAGCCCTACTTCCAGTTATTTACTAAGGAAAGAGCTCTCACTTTAATACCTCTCACACTAAAGAGTCTAAAAAAGAGTGATATGAGTAAGTAGCTGGGCATGTTTTACAGTCTCCGTCTGTCTTACAGACATATCCGGCAAGTGCCCCTCTCTTTTCAGGACAACCTTACTTCTAGTTAGGCACTAAAGAGCGAGCTCACCTCTCATACCTCAAGTATCAAAAACTGGACCTAGAGTCTAAAAGCCGTGCTCAAAATAGCGCAGCGCACAACGCCTGTGTATGTTCTTGCAAGTATGTTCTGTCACTTCTTATGAACATATCTGGCAAATGCACCTTTTTGTCGCAGGTCAGCCCTATTTCCAGTTAGGAGAGAGCTCTCACTCTATTGCCTCTCATACTTCAGGTGTCCAATCACATGCAAACAAGACATTTTCTTTGAAAAGAGGACCAAAACCGGACCTAGAGTCTAAAAGTGAGTGATACGAGTTGTTGGGCATGGTATGCCAAATGTCAAGTACGTTATGGGTGTCTAAACCTTGATTAAAAAGCATATATTGTAAGTCTTAAAGTGCAAGGAAATGAAAGTAGCCTTTAGTCAAGCTTCCCAACACTTTGTCATGTATTAATTAATATATGTATTTAATTACATGAGTAAAATGTGTGCACATTGCACATAGATAGAAACCTGTGCCGATAGATACATAGATAACCATGTTTCAGGTGTGGACCTTATATACTGTACAAAGCAATTTTGGATCTGCTTGAAGAAATAAAAGTGGCTGTACAGGTGGTGATTCTAGTTCAGCCTCAAAGATGTTTGTGCATCTTGCCTATTCTGCAAACCTAGGCAGATGACTTTAGATCTGGTTTAAGGTAGTTCTACTTTTTCACCAGGTGCGTATATATATATGTTCAATGCAATATTTGTGTAGGCACAAAACCCTTACTGGGTCCCCCTATGCCCCCCTCCCAACATACCCAGGTGATGTATCCGGCCTGGTGGTGGTCTGGTTTTAAAAAAAAACTGGTCTTTCCATCGCTGAGGCCCACACAGCAATTTTGACATCGCTGATTGGCTGATCTCAAGATTGCCAGCTGATGTGGCCTGCTTATTGGCTGCACATAGAACATTGGGCAGCCACAGCAGAGTAGGGGTGTGTCCTTAGATATGCTCCAACAGGGCAGCACTCCACAGGAAACCGAACAATATACCTGGCAATAGAGGATAAGGGGTTAAACTGACCATTTTGGGGGCCTGAAAGTGGAACAGCTTAAAGTGGACCAACACCCAGGGGTGATCGGCCCGGGAATCTATAAGATTCCCGGGCCGATCACCTCCCTCAGGGTGAAACCCCCCCAAAACCCCCAAAAGACCTTACCGCCGCCGCCTCCCGCGAGCCCCTATAGACGTGCGCGCGCCCTGTAAGAGTGACGTGCGGGAGGCTGTCACCCGCTTGTCCGTCAGCGGGGATTGGACGGCGCGGTCACGTGGGAGTGTGGTGAGGTGAGTTTTTGGGCCTTTCTGGGGGGTTTCACACAGTGGGGCACCCCCAATCGGGATACCCCCCCCCTCCCGAAGTAGACCAAAACCCAGGATAGTCAAAATCCTGGGTGTTGGTCCACTTTAAACCAGTTTGCAGAAGACAGGCGTGGACAAATATCTTCATTTGTTTCTCAAAAGCCCCATTCTATGCTGCTTGTGTGTGTAAGTAGGTGTTGCTGCACCCCCCGTCACATGTTCCAGAAATGAAAGATGTTGGCTCAGTCAATCCATACATTCTACTACCACCATTCAGCCAACAAGTTAGACCAGACATCTTGAATTTGATGGGTCAGTCTTCCCTATAATGTGCAACATTTAAGTGTCTCCAGAATTTTTTGGGGGGAAGTGGGACAAAATGTTTCAAAGTGGGACATATGGTCAATTTAATGAGGGTCCAAAACTACCACCTAGTGAACAACCTGACCTAAAAGAAACTGCATGTCCGTTGATCCCCAAGGCTAGAAAATAAAGCCTTGGGACGATGAGTGTAGTTTTTCCAATCTCCAAAAAAGGCAAATGCTAACCAATCATAGGTCTTACTCCAAAAAACAAAGTACACAAGGTTGGGGGGATAAAAAGTATACTTTTCTGGAGCTACAACCTCTTACTTAAATAAAGGGAGTGGCAAACTGCCAAGTGGAGAGACCCATCTCAGGCTTAAACCGGACCGTCAGCCTCATTTATTGAAAAACCCAAACCCTTAAAAAACTATTCCCCAGCATCTAAAATTAATATATTTTAAGTTTCTAGTTGCTTACTTTTTATTCTTTCCTCCGCTGGGATGCAACTCTGTTCAGGACTCTAGGATACGGGGGCTGCCATCTTACCTCAGAAGCACCATACACACTGAGGAGAGCGGGGTAAGTGCAGGGGGCTGTTTATAGCTGTGCTTTGCACAGGCAGAGCAGAGCTGGGGTCAGGAAAAGGACAGCAATCCCAGAATGCAGAGCGGCACAGTCAGAAGACACTTCCTGTCTACAGGCTGCTTGATGCTCCATGAGCACGAGGTGCAGGTAGGATGATTTTTAATGTGGGCAATCTGTATGTACAGGGTAGGGGAAACATATAAGATGCTCTTATTCAGGGTGAAGGTCCACTTTAATATATAAGGGCAAAAGATACCCAAATATCCTCTACTCAAAGGTAATGACAAAGAGTCCAGGCCAAGCCATTGTCCCTGTCTTGAGAAGAAAAGAAGACATACCAGATCATAGAAGCAAGTTGTCCTCCGCTACAGAGGGGTTCCTCTTGCCTTGGCATTCAAGGAACAGAGAATTCTGCCAAACCAGTCAGGTATATCAACCAAGGAATCCGCTACCAGGGGAATACAGAAAAAAATACAATTCTGTGATTACTCACCTGTGCAATTGGTATTATACGTATACAGCACGTCCTGTTCCAGAATATTCCTTACTCTTGGGTAATACATCCACTAGATGGCGCTGGACTACATAGACAGAAAAGTGGCTCCTCCCGGCCCCATATATACCAGGGACCTCCCACAAATTCCCCAGTATTGAAAAGCAGTTAAAATGAAGCCGGAAGAACTATAACCATTATCAATTTTGAACATAAGAACAATCACCATAAAGAGGTAACTAAAAATAATGATAACAAGGGTGGGGTGGAACAGGACGTGCTGTATACGTATAATACCAATTCTACAGGTGAGTAATCACAGAATTGTATTATTCTAAGTATACAGCACGTCCTGTTCCAGAATATTCCTTACTCTTGGGACATCCAATAGCAGTGTCCGTAAGGTAGGGTGGGATCCCCAAAAAGTAACAGCGGGCAGTTTAAACCACTGCCGCCTGCAAAACTTTGTGACCAAAAGCAGCATCAGCTGAGGCCCTAACATCAACCTTGTAAAACTTAGAAAAAGTATGAACAGAAGACCAAATAGCGGCCTTGCAAACTTGTTCAACAGAAGCTTGGTGCTGAAAAGCCCAAGAGGTGCCAATAGCATGAGTGGAATGAGCAGTAAGGCGGAAGGGAGGCTCCTTCCCCTTAGCAGAATAGGCCTGTACCACAGCCTGACGGATCCACTTGCTGATAGTGGACTTAGCTGGAGCCAGACCCTTCTTAGGTCCAGACGGGAGCACAAAGAGAGCATCAGTCTTCCTGAAGGATTCAGTAGCCACCAAATAGAACTTCAGAGTCCTGACCACATCCAAAGAGTGTAAAACCCTCTCCTTAGAGTTACTAGGATTAGGACACAGAGAAGGCAAAACAATGTCCTGATTGAGATGAAAGGCAGAAACAACCTTAGGCAGAAAGTCAGGCTTAAAACGAAACATCACCGTGTCCTGATGTCTCTCAAAGTAAGGGGGTTTGATGGAAAGCGCCACCAACTCAGAAACACGCCTAACAGAAGTAATAGCCACCAAAAAGACTACCTTAAGAGTAAGAATGGACAAAGGGACCCCCTGCAAGGGTTCGAAGGGAGACCCCTGCAGGGCAGATAAGACCAAGTTCAAGTCCCAGACTGGTAACATAGGCTTACGTGGGGGACGCAGGTGAGTAACCCCCTGGAAGAAGGTCTTGACCAGGGAATGCTGAGCAAAAGATCTTTGGAAAAAAAATGGCCAAGGCAGAAACATGACCTTTTAGAGTACTGAGCTAAAGACCCAGATCCAAACCATGTTGCAGAAACTCCAGAATCCTAGGAATAGAAAACACACGACAGGGAAGTGAGTTAGACTCGCACCAGTCAATGTAAGTATGCCAAACCCTATAGTATATGGAAGAGGAGGACCTTTTCCTAGCCCTGATCATGGTATTAACAACCGAGGCAGGCAGCCCCTTTTCCATCAAGATGGAGGTTTCAGAAGCCAGGCCGTCAAAGCCAGCGTTTGTAAATTGGGGTGGCGTAGGTGCCCCTGAGTGAGCAGATCTGGAACCCGGGGCAGGGCGTACTGATCTACTGCCAGCTGCACGATGTCTGCGAACCACACTCTTCTTGGCCAACAGGGGGCCACCAGTATGGCTGGCACCCCTTCCTGAGCTATCTTGCGCAGCCCCCTGCCCAGCAGTGGAAAAGGGGCACACACATACAGGAGCTGGAACCTCGTCCAAGACACTGCCAGGGCATCCATGGCCAAGGCCAGAGGATCCTGGGACAGAGAGACAAAGACTGGAAGCTTGTGATTGTGACGGGACGCAAACAGATCCACATCCGGCTGACCCCAGCGGTGGCACAGGGAGCGAAACACCCTGCTGCTGAGGGACCATTCTCCCAGACGAGAGGTCCCCCTGCTCAGAGAGTCTGCCTCCAGAATCTCCACCCCCGGAATGTACACAGCCGAGATAAAGGGAACATCATCCTCCGCCCAGGACAGAATCATAGACACTTCCCTGAGGGCCCTCCTGCTCCGGGTCCCTCCCTGATGATTGATGTAGGCAACCGCCATCTGGTTATCCGAGCGGACCTGAACAGCCCGACCCCGAAGGTGTGGGGTTAAGTGGGCGAGAACCAACATGATCGCCCTCAACTCCAGAATGTTGATAGGGGTGTGGGCCTCCTGAGGGCCCCACTGACCCTGGAATTTCAGGGATTTCCAAAAGCCCCCCCAACCTGTCAGACTGGCATCCGTGGTGACAGTCTCCCAGCAAGGGGCCAGAAAGGATCTATCCCCCAGATGGTTCCTTGAGTCCAGCCACCACGATAGAGACCGCCTGGCCAGAGGGGACAGAACAAACACATGATCCAAGGACACGGGGTCCCGATCCCATACTGACAAGAGGTGAAGCTGAAGAGGTCTCTTGTGAAACTGAGCATATGGAACCGCCTCGAAGCAGGACACCAGCTGCATTCCCTGCCTGATGGACGGATGAGGACAAGAGAGAAGGAGCTGTGCATGCTCTTGAAGACTCTCCACCTTCTGCTGAGGAAGAAAGATCTTGACCTGGGATGAATCCAGAATCATGCCCAGAAAGGACTTCAACATGGGAGGAGACAGGGAAGATTTGGGGTGGTTGATCACCCAGCCGAATGACTCCAGTGTGGACACCACCCGCTGAGTATCCAGCTCTGCCTGTTGGAAGGACTGAGAAGTGATAAGCATGTCGTCCAAGTAGGGAAGAATGCGAATGCCCTGAGATCTCAGCAGAGCCATCACTCCTGCCAGCACCTTGGTGAATACCCTGGGAGCCGAGGTGAGACCGAAGGGCAAGGCCACAAATTAGTAGTGCTGATCCTCCAGAGCGAACCTGAGGAACCTTTGATGACCTGGAAAGATAGGTATGTGAAGGTAAGCATCCTTGACGTCTACAGAGGTCATGAAGTCCCCTGGGTGTAGAGAATTCACAGCGGAGAGCAGAGTCTCCATGCGAAAGTGTCTGAATCTGACAAATTTGTTGAGGCGCTTTAAATCCAGGATGGGTCTGATGGACCCGTCTTTTTTGGGAACAATGAAAAGATTGGAATAATAGCCTTTGCCCCTTTCCCTCCACCCGGCAGATGACTCCCAATTCCAGAAGGTCTTGGACAGCAAGGGACAGACCCTGAGCTGACGGGGGTTTTGAGCTAACCAGGATCTGATGAATCTTGGGGGCGGCCAGGCTGCAAACTCTATCTTGTAACCGGAGGACACTACCTCCTGAATCCACCGGTCTGAGACATGATGCCTCCAGACGTGAGCAAAGAGACGAAGCCGTCCCCCCACCCGGATGGGTGAGGGCGCCCCTTCATGCCTGAGGGGACTTGGGGGAGGACTTAGGCTTGGGACCCCAGGGGGGACCAGGGCGGCCACGTCCTCTGCCCCTGCCCCAAAAATCTCAGTGGGCTCCAGCAAAGGAAGCTCCCCATCCAATTCTGGAACCACGGAAGGAAGGAAGAAAGGCACCTGAACCCCAAAAGGACCGGGGCTGCCTTCTACGCTGAGGTAACTTGCCTCCCTTAGCAAACAAGTCCAGGCATTCACCAAAGAGGCGCAGCCCCTTGAAAGGAAAACCAGTGAGAGCCTTGTTAGCAGCGTTGTCAGCTGCCCACTGGCGCAGCCAGACCGAGCGGCGTATCGCCACCAACAAGGCAGATGCCCTGCCACACATTCTAATGGTATCATCCAAGGCAGAGAGAACATATGCAACAAATACTTCACAATGCAGAACAGCTCTATACTCTTCACTACCTGCATCATCAGGGGCCCCATCTAAGAGACTCCTGAGCAGGCTTTTAATAGCAACAGCCGTAATGGCAGAGGCACAGACCAGACGCAGCGCGGTCCCCACACAGGCAAAGGCATGGCAAGCCAGCTGATCTATGCGCCTGTCCTCCCCATCCCTCATGGTAGTAGAGTCAGGGGAATGCATGACGGATGTGTTGGACAACCCCAGAACTGGTGCATCCACCTCGGGCGGACATGACCAACGTTTAACCATCTCAGAGGGAAGCCGGCTAGGCCGTTCCCACTCTTTGAGCACCAGATTATTAAAGTGAGTTTGTTCAGGAAACTCCAAGCGTGGTTTAACAGTATGAAACAGCTCCCCCTGCTGCCGCGGAGCCACGGCAGGAGGAGAGATACAGAGTACTTCAAAAATGTGAGCTAAAAGCCTGTCAGTATCATCTGAAGCCCATGGGTCAGACCCAGAATCGGCACCATAAACCCCAGGCTGTTCTTCAGATGATTCTGAATCAGAAATAATTCCCCCTCTTCCAGGGTGGTATAACCGGTAACGTCAAAAAAATTCCTTAGCCTCCATAGGAAAGAGAGTAACACCAGGTGATAAATGCCGCTTCTTTGCAGAAGCCTTACGCGGGCCAGACCCAGCAATATGATTCTCAATGCTGGCCACCCGTGCAGCCAAATCAGGTTGAGATTCCCCACTGGTATGCACCTCACTAGGAGTCAGATGTAAGCGTGGGGGGGGTAGGCGAAGCCAGAGGGGGCTCAGGCCCAGCCACCGGTAACCCAGACTGCAGTGCAAGCATCTGCTGGGCGCAGGGTACACACACCCTGACATCGTCACTTATAGGGGATACCCCACACGCCACACACAGCCGAGCTTGTCCCGAAGGAACCCCAAGCACATTATCCTGAGAAGCCTCCATATGGTGATTATTGTGGCACAACAGGCCAATTGGGATTGACGGTAATAAAGCTACCCGGGATGCCCCAATAGCCCGCTAGGGAAGTGGGAGACAATGGATCACAAAAGCCCTCCAATAAGGAGTTAACACTAAATAGAGGGGATAGGACTGGGAGAAACCACTAAAAAGTTTGACCCGCCTGCAAGACATAAAGCAAAGTTCCCGTAAGCATAATACAATGAATACAAAGAAAAGCCAGCCCGCAGGGGCACTTACGGACCGCGATAGGGAGACGCCAGACACGCAGCACAGGAGCTCCAAAATGGCGCCCGTATATACCTCGAGGGGCGGGCTGCGGAGAAGTGATGCGGAAAATGTCATCCGCAAGGCCCGCCCCCGAAGAGCGCGAAAACGCACCCCCGTGACAAGGCCAGCCAATGACGGCACAGCAGCGCCTGAGGCGATGCCGTCGCCGTCCGCGGAGTGAAGTACAAGTGCGTGGCGGCGATAGTAAAAACCCGGTGCAACCAAAGCAAAGCGGGATCACAACATGGATAAATACAAGTTAACACGTACACCCCTCTCCCCCCCCCCCCCGAGATCTACAGGGGGCGAAGGGCCAACGGCCGTGGGAGGGACATCCCATAAGGCTCACCACGGGCCTGTACCGCCTACCCTTTGGTGGGGGACTGTGGTAGGAGCAGCGCTCCTTAGCACCTGACAGCGGTGCTGCCTACCATCACCCGACTAGCGCAGCCTAAGCTGGGAGGCAGTGAAAAGGAACGGGTGGGAATAGTCCTACAGGGCCGCAGGCTAATAAGCCCCTCTCACCTGCGAGTAGAAAGAGCCATCTTCTAGTCATCGCAGCCCAGACTGCAGAGAAGAACTGGGGAATTTGTGGGAGGTCCCTGGTATATATGGGGCCGGGAGGAGCCACTTTTCTGTCTCTGCAGTCCAGCGCCGCCATCTAGTGGATGTATTACCCAAGAGTAAGGAATATTCTGGAACAGGACGTGCTGTATACTTAGAATAAATAATCTCCGCCGGAAATAAAAACCCAGTATTCCAATTGGGATTTTTGGCTGGAAGTTTGCTTATTTGCTTATACAACAGCATGGAGATAGGTGTTTATGTATAGGGAGAGAGCAACGGTATCTACCCCCTTATAGTTCAAAATTCATGCTTAGACTTGTGTACAAAACAATTACTAGACATTAGTCAGATTGCTGTGGAAAAAAAATCATATCACAACATGGCTGGTGCGCAGTAAAATTCGTCGCCGGGAAAACAAACCTCCTTAGGAGAATTTCCTTGGGGAGCCGTAGAAATACAATTCGGAATTAGTGTTTTGCGAAGCCCGACGAATACACAGGCAGGCAGCCCATATTTCTTATTAATCACCAGCACAACACAAATTTCTCTTTGGCATAAACCATAATAGTCCGGTGCGGAACGAATGCCTAATAGCCACACTGTGGCCGCAAACACAGCAACGATCTTGGCTGTTATGACAGCGGTAATACGTTACTACTAACCAATCAGAGGGGCCCTTTCCATATTTAAATTGTTACAATTAATTTGCAGAAGAGTGCTACCAATCACCAGAAACTACTCTGCTGGGCCACACGCTGAAAATTCTTGTTGGCAGACCATCCAGCCTGGCATAAGGCTGTTGTGGCCTAGAGGTAAGGGAGCGGACTTACAACCGGAGGGTGGCAGGTCAGTAAGTCAGTAAGCCAAAGTTTGACTCCACTATTTTATCAGGCTCCGACGTCAACTCTGTCTCCTTCATAAATGGCCAATAATAAGTTTACTGTAGTAAAATGTTAAAACTTGGCTTTTTCTCACCATTACCTGCACAGAGGAGCTGTGTGGGAACACCAGACCTGGAAGAGCTGTGGCCGACAAAAGGTGAGCATAGACTTTTTTTTCTATCTGGACATTCCCTTTAAATAATTTAAGTTTCAGGCATTGTAACTAAGGTCATTGGGGCAGCATGCAGACACCAATTATATGATGCAGGGCAATTGGAGAACTCTACCACCACTATAACACCCAGTGGCTGCTGCTTATCACTGATTTTTATAAACAAGGGCCTTAGTGTGAGAGAACATAAAATATATTTATGATTAATGTTTTTAAACTTCCTATGAAAGTTACATTTATTATATAATATTAATAAGAGTAATTTTCCTTTCTATGCTGGAGTTGCTACATTTCCACTGACTCAGACCCCAACCAAACCTAGCTCCACCTCCGACTCCACAGCTCTGTCCGTTAGTTCATTTTAATTTGTTATTTTAAAGCAAATCAGATTTTTCACTCACTTGGGTTTTACTCTTCTTTACAGGAACATCCTGATTTGTGATGCCCCCACCCAGGGTGACCTGGGTGCTTACTTCAATCCACTTTCCTATGGGGCATGTGTAAGCTCTCATCCAATCAGATTTCACCATTATGCAATGAGTTCTGAATGTTACCCAGTAGGGGACGCATCTGCAGTGGAGCCCAGCTGGGGGCTTTTTGCATAGGATGACACAGGGCATACAATATGGCTGCTAGTGACAAAGCTGACAGATCCCCAGCATCTGCTGAGGCGGTGGAGGAGAGCAAACAGCAATAACATGGATGCCATGAAGGCGAATCAGAGGCGTATAAATGGCGCTTACACGTGCTGCGCATTATGGAGGGACCAAAACAGCGTCGGACCGAGAATGGCGTCCATTCATCTCCACACTTCCTGCTGGCGTGAGGTAATGGATACGGATGGACAAATGTATAAACAGAATGCAAAGGAGGCCTGTTTAGCTGGCAGTAATGCGAACGGTGACATCTCGCAAAGCGAAAATGAGAATCCATTTGGAAGACATATTACCTACAATCAATTTCCTAAAGGTCAATACTAACCGGAGAGATGAGCTTTTTCTTCTTTTATCCTCGGCAGCCCTCAAAGCATGGCGCTCATTAGCATATGCAAAACTCCATTTAAAAGATGCGCATAAGCAGAACGCAAGGCAGACCTAAAAGACATTTAATTTTTTTTTTCTTTTTGCCTAATCATTAATTTATAAAGCCGCCGAGCATTCCACTGAGACTTATGCAGAGGTGTCGAAGAGATGTGACAGGTGACGAATGAAAACATTTCCTATTTTTATTTTATTTTAATCGGTCGTCTCATTTTCACAGGCTCCATGATTCATCCAGTGCCATATGTGTCAGCGGCAAGAGGTTTTCACGCTCTCTGGTTTTGCCCCTCCTCCAGGGGGTGTCCTGATTTGGAATACCCCCCTGTGTGAAACCCCCAGGTAACGCCAATATTTATGCCTCGCTAGAGATCCTGTAGCACATGTGTGTGCTCTGCTCCAATCAGCTATCTATGCCATGCATATTGATGAGCGGCATAGAAAGCTGAATGGAGAGGGAGCAACAGGCATTGCGCGCGCTTCGCGGGGGATGCAGATGATGTGGCAGCACACACTCCCTATTCAAAACAATGAGAGCTGCCTGACGATTGATGTAGTCACAGTGTACGTAAACCCTCCCTTGAAGCTCTGGGCGAGCCTGGTCCACATCGATGCTAAACTAGCCTAAACTACTCCCTCACAACATAAGTGAGCCCCGCGTTAGAGACATACCTTTTTCTAGCTCTCAGGGGTGACAGGAAACAGCTGAACATACGTGCAACAGCTGCACCCCCTCCAATAGGTGCAGTGTACAACTGTTTCTGGTTACCATCAGGGCACCATACAACCTCAATTTCTGGCACCCCTTTCAGGTTCCAAGTAGGACTGCAAGGGGGGATGGGTGAGTGGTTGGGGATGGGTTAGTGTCTTGAAGCAACAGAATTCGACTCAACACTTAAGGTTGAACCAAAGTCAAGAAATACTTTGGGTCCACTAAACCCCTCCCCATTTTTCCCACTGAGTCGCCAGAGGTGGCCAGTTGGGTTTGCCAGGTTTGAGTGGGGATGGGAGTAGAATGGACCTAGATCCTGAACTACACTGGATTAGGTGATGAGGGGGATGTCTGTTACTGTGGAGCAAGATTCCCCTCAGCACCTTACACTCATCCTATTGCCCCTCAGTCTGGCATTGGCAATATACTCACCTGTGTTACTCCATCACATGTTGACCCATGGGCAAAACAGCCTATCAGGTCCAGGGAGGGTTAGAGTCTCTGGCTCTGGCTACCTACACCCTACCTGCAGCAAAATTTCCAGGGAAGGTGTAGGTCTGCTTTTTAGCAGCTTTACAGTAGCCTTTCCTGAAGCAGCATGATTCTCCCATCATCTAAGGTTGACCCAAACTCATGGGCAAAACAGCCTACCTATCCTCTAACTGTGGTAAAGTTTCTAGGATGGGTGAAGATTCTATGTTTTCTATGTTGAACCAAAGTCAAAAAATACTTTGGGTCCACTAAACCCTTCCCTGTTTTTCCCACTGTAAGAAGCCAAGAAATGGTCTAGATTACATACAAGGTCTGCATTTCCTCGCCAGTCTGACGTATTGCGCCGCCAGCAGTGGCCAATTGCAGGTTTGTGTGCAACACCACGCATGGGGAGACATGGGCATCAGACATAGGGTGGGCCATCTAAAATTGTGATGACCTCGGGGGAGGGGGTTTTGACTGCTCTAACTTTCACAGTCTGAAAGACGAGAGTATGTGGAGGGTGGAGAAGGGTGCCAGCAATTTCAAACACACATGAGTCACATGACTACAGCAGTGGCTCCTGCTAAACAGGAGTCACATCACTTTGACAGTGGCTCCCGACTCACTGCTGTGTGAAACCCCCCAGGTCATCCATAAACTCACCTTCTTTTCTGGTCGAATGGTGTGAGCTGCGTCCGCATCCCCACTATCCCTCTAACAAGGCGTGTGCCCACACCAGGCATTTGTCAATGGCCGATGTGGAGACGCCCCCTTTTAGAGGGTAGGGGGGGTGCGGCCGCCAACCCACTCGGATCCACTCACATTAGACGAAGGCTTAGATGAGCTGAGTGGATCTGAGTGCTGATTGGAAGAGCGGCCGCTCATGTGCCTTAAGACCGGGAAGGGGTGAGTTTGTTTCGGCGACCTGGGGGGTTTCACACAGGGGCAAGGACCAAAACCTAGGATTGTCAAAATCCTGGGTTTTGGTCCAGTTTAAAGTAAAATTCAGGGGCATTCACTAATGTTATCGGAAAGATGATTCTTACACCAGCGTAGGAGGGGATTCTTTACTGTAAGAGCAGTGAGACTATGAAACTCTCTATCAGAGGAGGTAGTAATGAAGCATACACTAAAAAAGTTCAAACGTGGCCTGGATGCCTTCCTTGCATGTAATAACATTACCAGCTATGGCTACTAGACCACTAATAAACAGGCTGAACTGGATGGACTAAAGTCTTTTTTCAGCCTTACGTACTATATTACTATATATTTCATGAATACTAAACACCGAAGTCCAGGATAAGTCATCATCAGGCTTTTAATCGGATGGGTCCAGGAAATATGAGACACCCGAGCTGTACACAAAGCAGCGCGTTTTATTTCTGGCCTCTTCCTATCAGGCACATTTGTGAAGAAAAAATAAAATTATGTGATTACTCACCTGTAGAATTGGTATTATGAGTATACAGTACGTCCTGCTCCAAATCTAATACTTGCAGTTGGGATATACTCCGCCAGATGGTGCTGGACTGCAGAGACATCGAATATAGGCTCCTCCCGGCCCCTCAAATACCCGGGGACCTCCCACAAATCCCCAGCATTGAAAAGCAGTTAATGAGAAGCCGGGAGAATTAAACAATCCAAACTATTAACTATAACAATGATAACAATCACCATACAGGGGATCCAAGATAATGCAAAACAAGGGTGGGTTGGAGCAGGACGTACTGTATACTCATAATAACAATTCTACAGTAACTTCTACTTACAGTTGGGACATCCAAAAGCAGTGTCCATAAAGTAGGGTGGGATCCCCAAGAAAAATCAGCAGCAGACAGTTTAAACCACTGCCGCCTGCAGAACCTTGCGGCCAAAAACAGCATCAGCTGAGGCCCTAACATCAACCTTGTAAAACTTTGAAAAGGTATGAACAGAAGACCAAGTAGCAGCCTTGCAAACTTGTTCAACAGAAGCCTGGTGCTGAAAAGCCCAAGAGGCACCAATAGCACAAGTAGAATGAGCAGTAAGGCGGAAGGGAGGATTCTTCCCCTTAGCAGAGTAGGCCTGAATTACAGCCTGACGAATCCACTTGCTGATAGTAGACTTGGCAGGAGCCAAACCCTTCCTTGGACCAGAAGGGACCACAAAAAGAACATCAGTTTTCCTGAAAGGTGCAGTAGCCACCAGATAGTACTTCAGACACCTAACCACATCCAAAGAGTGCAAAACCCTCTCCTTAGCATTGCTAGGATTAGGGCACAAAGAAGGAAGAACAATATCCTGATTCAAATGAAAGGCAGACACTACCTTAGGCAGAAAGTCAGGTTTGAAACGAAACACCACCTTGTCCTGGTGTATCTCATAGTAGGGGGGCTGAATGGACAGCGCCGCCAACTCAGACACACGCCTGACAGAAGTGATAGCCACCAGAAATACAACCTTGAGCGTAAGAATGGCCAAGGCAGCAACACCCTACAAGGCTGACAGAACCAAGTTCACATCCCAAACAGGCACCATAGGCTAACGTGGGGGGCGCACATGAGTTACCCCCTGGAAAAAAGTCCTGATCAGAGGGTGCTGAGCAAAGGACTTCTGGAAGAAAATAGCCAGGGCAGAAACCTGACCCTTTAGAGTACTGAGCTGGAGCCCCATCTCCAACCCATGCTGCAGGAACTCCAGAATCCTGGGAATAGAGAACACACGACAGGGAAGAGACTTAGACTCACACCAGTCAATGTAGGCACGCCAAATCCTGTAATAAATGGAAGAGGAAGACTTCTTCCTAGCTTTAATCAAAGTATTCACAACCGAGGAAGACAGCCCCTTCTCCATCAAGATGGAGGTTTCAGCAGCCAAGCCGTCAAAGCCAGAGTTTGTAAATTGGGATGGCGTAGTGAGCCCTGAGTGAGCAGATCTGGCACCAAGGGCAGAGCGTACTGATCTACTGCCAGCTGCACCACGTCTGCGTACCACACTCTTCTTGGCCACCTGGGGGCCACCAGAATTGCTGGCACCCCTTCCAGAGCAATCTTGCGCAGAACCCTGCCCAGCAGGGGGAATGGAGGGAAGACATACAGGAACTGAAATTCCTGCCATGACATTGCTAGCGCATCCGAGGTCAAGGCCAGAGGATCCTGGGACAGAGAGACAAAAGCTGGGAGCTTGTGATTGTGGCGAGACGCAAACAGATCCACATCTGGTTGGCCCCAACGGTGACACAGAGATTGAAACACCCTGCTGCATAGGGACCATTCTCCCTGGCGAGAGGTCCCCCTGCTCAGAGAGTCCGCCAGGCAATTTTCCACCCCTGGGATGTACACAGCTGATATGCAGGGGACATTGGCCTCCGCCCAAGTCAGGATCAGAGACGCTTCCCGGAGGGCCCCCTTGCTCCGGGTCCCTCCCTGATGATTGATGTAGGCAACTGCCGTCTGGTTGTCCGAGCGCACCTGAACAGGCTGGCCCCGAAGGTGAGTAGTCAAGTGAGCCAGAACTAGCCTGATCGCCCGCAGTTCCAAGACATTGATAGGTATGTGCTCCCCTGGAACCGCAGGGACTTCCAGAAACCCCCCCAACCTGACAGACTGGCATCCGTGGTGACCGTCTCCCAGGAAGGGGCAAGAAAGGATCTGCCCCCCAACAGGTTCATTGAGTCCATCCACCACGAGAGGGACCTCCTGACCAGGGGGGAGAGCACAAAGACCCTGTCCAGGGACGCTGGGTCCTTGTCTCATACTGACAATAGGTGAAGTTGCAGAGGCCTCAAATGGAACTGAGCATAAGGGACCGCTTCGAAGCATGCCACCATCAGGCCCACCAGCTGCATCCCCTGCCTGATGGAGGAATGGGGACAAGCTAGGAGGGACTGAGCCTGCGCAATCAGACTGTCCACCTTCTGTTGAGGAAGGAAGATCCTTGCCTGAACTGTATCCAGATTCATTCCTAGGAATGGAGTTACCAAGGAAGGGGACAGTGAGGACTTGGGGTGGTTGATCACCCATCCAAATGACTCCAGAGTAGACACCACCAGCTGAGTATCCAACTCTGCCTGATGTAGAGACTGGGAAGTGTTGAGAATGTCGACCAGATAGGGAAGCACGCGGACGCCCTGACACCTGAGCAGAGACATCACGCCGGCCAGCACCTTGGTGAACACCCTGGGAGCTGAAGTGAGGCCAAAGGGCAAGGCCACAAACTGGTAGTGTTGATCCATCAGAGCGAGCCTGAGGAATATTTGATGACCTGGGAACACAGGAATATGAAGATAAGCATCTTTGATGTCCACAGAAGTCATGAAATCCCCTTGGCGCAGGGAACTGATGGCAGAGCGCAGAGTTTCCATGCGAAAGCGCCTGCCCCTGACAAAATTGTTGAGGATCTTCAAGCCCAGGATGGGCCTGACTGAACCATCTTTTTTGGGTACTGTGAACAGGTTGGAATAAAAGCCCTTGCCTTTTTCTCTTAAAGTGGACCGTCACCCATGGGTGATCGGCCCGGGAATCTATAAGATTCCCGGGCCGATCACCCCCCTCACCGCGGGACATCCGAGATCGGGATGTCCCGCGGTGAGGGACCCCCCCAAAAACCCCAAAAGAACTCACCTGATTGGCGGCGGCAGCGGCCGCCGCCGCCTCCCGCGCACTCCTCTAGCCGTGCGCGCGCCCGCGCCGGCCGTTTGTGAATGGCCGGCGCGGGCGCGCGCACTGTCAGAGGGGCGCGCGGGAGGCGGCGGCGGACGCGCTGCCTTGTCCACCGCTTGTCCGTGGGAGCGTGGTGAGGTGAGTTTGGGGGTTTCTGGGGGGTTTTACACAGCGGGGCACCCCTAATCGGGGTGCCCCCCTGAAGTGGACCAAAACCCAGGATAGTCAAAATCCTGGGTGTTGGTCCACTTTAAGGGGACCTGGCAGATGACCCCCAGCTCCAGGAGGCCTTGCACTGCTTGCACTAGCTCCTGAGCTGACACAGGGTCCTGAGGAATCCGGGATCTGATGAATCTTGGGGGCGGCCAGGCAGCAAGCTCTATCTTGTAACCGGAGGACACTACCTCCTGAATCCATCGGTCTGAGACATGAAGCCTCCAGATGTGAGCGAAGTGCTGCAGCCGTCCCCCCACCCGGATGGGTGAGGGCGCCCCATCATGCCTGAGGGGGCTTGGGGGAAGATTTTGCTTTGGGACCCCAGGAGGGGCCAGGACGCCCACGTCCTCTGCCCCTGCCCCAGAAATCTCCCTGGATCCCAGGAAAGGAAACCCCCCTCCCCTGTCTGGCACCACGGTAATGGGAGGAGAAGGAACCCTGACCCCGAAAGGGCCAAGACTGCCGCCTGCGCTGGGGTAACCTGCCTCCCTTAGAAAAAAGGTCCAGGCGGTCCCCAAACAGGCGCAGTCCTTTAAAGGGGAACCCAGTGAGGGCCTTCTTGGCAACGTCGTCAGCAGCCCACTTGCGCAGCCAAACTGAGCGGCGTATAGCCACCACGAGGGCAGAAGTTCTGGCACACATTCTGATGGTGTCATCCAATGCTGACAGGACAAAATTTACAAAAACATCACAACTGGAGAGTGCATTAAACACCGCACAAGGCAAATCATCAGGGGCACTATCAAGCATATTTCTGATAAGGGTTCTAGTGGCCACAGCAGTAATGGCAGAGGCACAGACCGGGCGCAGCACCGTCCCCGCACTTGCAAAGGCGTGGGATGCCAGCTGGTCAATGTGCCGGTCCTCAACATCCCGCAGGGTAGTAGAGTCAGGGGAATGCATGACAGAGGCGTTAGATAGCCCTAGGATCGGGGCATCCACCTCGGGGGGGGGGGGGGGGGGGATGACCAACATTTAACCACCTCAGCAGGAAAGGGATACTTCCTATCCCAACTTTTTGGAACCCCAGGAAGTTTACTGGGGCGCTCCCATTCCTTGAGCACAAGGTTATGGAAATGTGCCAGCTCGGGAAATTCCAAACGTGATCTTGCTGTATGGAAAAGCTCCCCTCTTTGCCTGGGAGCCGCAACAGGGAGAGAGATGGACAGAACCTCAAAAATCTGGGTCAATAATCTGTCAGTGTCATCCGGGGCCCAGGGGTCAGAGCCAGAATCGTCATGACCCCTTGGTCTCTTATCAGATGAGCCTGAATCAGAAAACAGCTCCTCTTCATCAGACGGGGTATAGCCACAAAGATTCCAAAACTCCTCAGTTCCCATAGGGAATACAGTGACATTAGGCGTCAAGTTCCGCTTCTTAGCAGGGGCCTTACGCGCTAATCAACTGCAATCAACTGCTCAACAGTAGCCAGTCTAGAAGACACATCAGGCTGAGAATCCCCACTAGTATGCAACTCAGAAGGAGTGAGATTTAAGCTTGGGGGAGTAGGCGAAGTGAAACGAGGTGCAGCCACTGGCAGGCCAGATTGCAATGCAAGCACCTGCTCAGCATAGGTTACACAGACCCGCGCCTTGTCAGCGTCAGCATGAGGCTGCCCACACGCTACACACAGCCGGTCTTGTCCCGAAGGGACCCCGGTCACATTATCCTGGGATGCCTCCATATGGTGATTATAGCGGCGCTATACGCCAATAGGGAATAACGCTATATAGCAACCCCGGATGCCCCAATAACCCGCTAGGGAAGTGGGAGTATTATTTTTGCAAGGCCTACAAGTAATATACTAATACAGGGCCGGGAGAAGCCAAAAGGGTTTGCCCCGCCTGAAAGACATAAGCAGACAAGACCTGTAAGCACACAGTATACAAAAGTGAAAGATATAAAGCCGCCCATGAGGGCACTTACGGACCGCGGTAGGTAGGGGTCCGTCGCGCATGGGCCAACCAACAGGTTAAAGATGGCGTTGGTATACCTCGAGGGGCGGGCCGGTATCAGCGATGACGCTGAGCGTGCCATAAACGGGCCCCGCCCCCCCCAAAGAGCGCGAAGCCACAACGAGCAAGCAGCCAATGACGGCGCACCAGCGCCTGAGACAGTAAAGACAGTAAAGACAAGTCAGCACAGAATGGAAAAAGAGTGTAAAACACAGAATGCATAGCATACATATTTACTCACCCCCCCTCTTTTCCCCCGAAGGCTACAAGGAGAATGAGGGAGGACAGCGGCCACTTAAACAGGGCCCACCGATGGGCAGGGGCAAGGGGCACTAGTGTGGGAGGGGCATCCCATAGAGGCTCACCATAAGCCTGAACCGCCTACCCTTTGGTGGAGGATTGCGGTGGAGCAGCGCTCCTAAGCACCAACGGCGGTGCTGCCTACCTTCACCCGACCAGAGCAGCCAAGGCTGGGAGGCATATTACTAGTGGAACGGGTGGGAATAGTCCTACAGGGCCGCAGGCTAATAGCCCCGCTCACCTGCGAGTAGAGAGACAATTTCTCGTCCTTTGCAGCCAGACTGCAGAGAAATTCTGGGGATTTGTGGTCCCGGGAGGAGCCAATTTTTGATGTCTCTGCAGTCCAGCGCCATCTGGCGGAGTATATCCCAACTGTAAGTATTAGATTTGGAGCAGGACGTACTGTATACTAAGAATACAACAAATTGCCAAGCAACCTGTAAGTGTGTCACCGTAGCGTGGACCAGCTAGGTCTATTAGATATACTGAGGAGGGATCTGTATGTGTATATGTGTGTGTGGAGCACAGATCCCTCTGAATGGGGGACAGGATTTCATCAGACAAACGCACAAATGGGCAATTTATAAAATACACAACAAGCTGATTAATTCAATAGCATAAATTATTTATGAAATAGATAAACCATTTCCAATGAGAAACCTCATGAGTACCTGTGGGTGATTGTCCTGTGAACCACATAAGGATGGATAACTGTCATCAGAGCAGTAAAGCCAGAAGGGGTGCACCTGCAATGAGGCTATGTGAGGCAGATGCCTCAGGCAGAACTGCAGGGGAGCAGCAAATGAACCTGTTTCTTCTTAGTATTTTCTCACTAACAGGTGGCCACACCCCCTACGCCATTAAGGGAATTGGCCCTACTCCTATCATAGGAAGGTGGAGCACTGTGGCAAGTCTGGGGGGGGGGCTTCTATAGTCCCCCCCTGGCAGCAGAGAGGCTAGGATCACCCATGAAAGGCAGGATATGTATATGGATCCAGGGGTCCCAACTACCATCCCTGCAGCAACCTCACTTGACCTCCTCTGGCTGATTCCTGCACTTCAGATTAATCATTCGGCCTTCCTTTAAAACCCAGCTCCACTCATCCACCCTGCCCCCCAGCCCCATTCAAGAAGAGGGGACCAGAAATTTAGGTTGTATAGGGCCCAGAACACACACACACAGGAAGCAAGTGCAAACACACATACATAATTTGGGCAGGTGAAATAACATGACTCAACTGTGTCGTCCTGTAACTAGTTACACCTGTGTATATATATATATATATATATATATATATATATATATATATATATATACTGTATATATATATATATATAGAGAGAGAGAGAGAGACAACAATAAAGATTATTAATTAATAATTAAGACATTTAAAGTGGACATAAAGCCAATACAGTGCAAAGGGCCCTGAATTTTGAAGGCTGGTCCATTAGTTGACTACCTGTATATCAATCGATTGCCAGAAGGTATAGTCTCGGACTGGTACTTGGAAGGTACATCTTGCTGTAGCCAGAGGATACTGACTCTATCATCCAGGCCGAAGGTGGCCTGGATCATTCTTTGAAATATTCACCAAAGCTACTGTAAGTGTAATAAACTTTTCTATTCTTATATAAACCAGTCGTGCAAGTTCTTCATTATACAATATACCCAGATAGAAATTACGTATTTGAATACGCCTGAAATTAAATGTGTTAAAAAACATGATGGCATGCAGCAGTGCCTCCATTCCTGCTGAACCACCAATGAGCTAGTAAAAAAAAAATAAAAAATGGCTCCAGCTATAAAAATTGCTGCTGAGATGTTGCTGTCTGAGCCGGCTGTCTCATCTAGCCTCATTGCAGGTGCAACCCTACACAGAGGTAATGAGCATTAATACTTGATTTTTGACATTTTATAGTGCAGATAGCAGACAGGCATTCCATGAGCGGGGCATGCACACTTCAACATATTAAAGTGGACCAAAACCCAGCTCAATCGGCCTGGGAATCCCCCGCTGTGTGAAACCCCCCAGGTCGCCCTGTTCTCTTCCCGGTCCAAGGGTGCCTGCGCCAGCCATTTGTGAATGGCCGGCGTGGGGGGAGCTCCCTGTTAGAGAGAAGGGGGGGATGCGTCCGCCAGCACGCTCCGAGCGTAGGACCGGGAAGAGGTGAGTTTCTTCAGGTTATCTGGGGGGTTTCACGCATCTGGGCACCCGGGGGAAAGGACTGAAACCCAGGATAGTCAAAAACCTGGGTTTTGGTCCACTTTAAGCAGAGGAGTAGCTAGGCTTTCTGGCAACCTGGGCATTCAAAAGAAGAAAGATTCAAAAAGATTCAAAATGGCACCCCTACCTGTTCTCAGCCCCCCCCTCGACCTGCTGCACCCGGGGCAAGTGCCCCCCCAGCTCACCCCTAGCTACACCCCGTATTAAAAAACATTAAAGTTTTTCAGGTATATTACACTATAACTTAGGTAAAGCCCTTTTTAAAGTTGACCAAACCCCATATTTTTAACTAGCATCCTCTGAATTGCTCCCCCTATGATTGGGGTTCCCCAGGGGAAAGGACCAAAACCCAGGATAGTCAAAACCCTGGGTTTTGGTCCACTTTAAAATAAAAAGAGTATGTGATAAGGTGACAGTGATAATGTGATACATAGAGAAAGAATTGTAATGCCAGTACTCATATAGATAGGTATAGACAGATATGTGATAGCAGTGATGTTAGATAGATAGATAGATAGATAGAGACAAGATAGATAGTGATAGATAGATAGATAGATAGATAGATAGATAGATAGATAGATAGATAGATATAGACAAGATAGACAGTGATAGATAGATAGATAGATAGATAGATAGATAGATAGATAGATATACATAGACAAGATAGATAGATAGATAGATAGATAGATAGATAGATAGATAGATAGATAGATAGATATACATAGACAAGATAGATAGTGATAGATAGATAGATAGATAGATAGATAGATAGATAGATAGATAGATAGATAGATAGACATAGACAAGATAGATAGTGATAGATAGATAGATAGATAGATAGATAGATAGATAGATAGATAGATAGATAGATAGATAGATACAAGATAGATAGTGATAGATAGATAGATAGATAGATAGATAGATAGATAGATAGATAGAAGATAGATAGATAGATAGATAGATAGATAGATAGATAGATTGATAGATAGTGATAGATAGATAGATAGATAGATAGATAGATAGATAGATAGATACAAGATAGATAGTGATAGATAGATAGATAGATAGATAGATAGATAGATAGATAGAAGATAGATAGTGATAGATAGATAGTGATAGATAGATAGATAGATAGATAGATAGATAGATATAGACAAGAGAGATAGTGATAGATAGATAGATAGATAGATAGATAGATAGATAGATAGATAGATAGATAGATAGAAGATAGATAGTGATAGATAGATAGTGATAGATAGATAGATAGATAGATAGATAGATAGATATACATAGACAAGATAGATAGATAGATAGATAGATAGATAGATATACATAGACAAGATAGATAGTGATAGATAGATAGATAGATAGATAGATAGATAGATAGATAGATAGACATAGACAAGATAGATAGTGATAGATAGATAGATAGATAGATAGATAGATAGATAGATAGATAGATAGATAGATAGATAGATATAGACAAGATAGATAGTGATAGATAGATAGATAGATAGATAGATAGATAGATAGATAGATACAAGATAGATAGTGATAGATAGATAGATAGATAGATAGATAGATAGATAGATAGATAGATAGAAGATAGATAGATAGATAGATAGATAGATAGATAGATAGATAGATAGATAGATTGATAGATAGTGATAGATAGATAGATAGATAGATAGATAGATAGATAGATAGATAGATAGATAGATACAAGATAGATAGTGATAGATAGATAGATAGATAGATAGATAGATAGATAGATAGAAGATAGATAGTGATAGATAGATAGTGATAGATAGATAGATAGATAGATAGATAGATAGATAGATAGATAGATAGATATAGACAAGAGAGATAGTGATAGATAGATAGATAGATAGATAGATAGATAGATAGATAGATAGATAGAAGATAGATAGTGATAGATAGATAGTGATAGATAGATAGATAGATAGATAGATAGATAGATAGAAGATAGATAGTGATAGATAGATAGTGATAGATAGATAGATAGATAGATAGATAGATAGATAGATAGATATAGACAAGAGAGATAGTGATAGATAGATAGATAGATAGATAGATAGATAGATAGATAGATAGATAGATAGATATAGACAAGATAAATAGTGATAGATAGATAGATAGATAGATAGATAGATAGATAGATAGATAGATAGATAGATAGATAGATATAGACAAGAGAGATAGTGATAGATAGATAGATAGATAGATAGATAGATAGATAGATAGATAGATAGATGGAAACTAGAGTTTAATGTCTCTAAATGTAAAATCATGCACTTGGGTGGAAGGAATCCCTGCTCTGAGTACCGTATGGGCAGTACTTTGTTAGCCAGGACCTCGGAGGAGAGAGATTTAGGGGTACTGATTACTGATAGCTGCAAGATGAGGGGACAGTGTAGCCAGGCAGTGGGAAAAGCAAGCAGGATGCTCGGCTGCATAGCTCGAGGCATCACCAGTAGGAAGAGAGAGGTTGTGATGCCGCTGTATAGAGCCCTGGTGAGGCCACAGCTAGAATACTGTGTGCAGTTCTGGAGACCTTACCTGCGAAAAGACATTATTCAAATAGAACGTGTCCAAAGGCGGGCAACAAAAATGGTAGAAGGACTTAAACTTAAAACTTATCAGGAAAGACTTAAATAACTTAATTTGAATAGTCTGGAGGAAAGAAGGGAGAGGGGGGACATGATTGAGACCTTTAAATATGTCAAAGGATTGAATAAGGTTCAGGTAGATAGATAAGGTTCAGATAGAACAAGGGGGAACAACCTGAAGCTAGTCGGAGAGAAGATCAGGAGCAATGTATTATTTTACAAAAAGAGTAGTAGATGCTTGGAACAAACTTCCAGCAGAGGTAGTTGAAAATTGTCAGTAAGTGAATGTAAAAATGCCTGGGATAAGCCTCCATCTATCCTAAGATAAAGAGAACATACAGTATATACAGACTAGATGGAGCGTATGGTCTCCTTCTGCCGTCACCCTTCTATGTTTCTATGTTACATAGAGAGTGGATGGCCACAGAGATGTTTATTCCGAGCATTGTCTAAACCAGATGCATGGAAGTGTTAAATGAAAGGACAGTGACGGCGGTGGATCTTCAGACATAAATGAAGGAGCGCACACACACACACACACACACACACACACACACACACACACACACACTCAGCCTTTGAGAATACAATATTCATTTTGCTGCAGAAGAACAGACATTGCATAACAATGAGATTTGCTAATGAAATCAACCATCAACCTGGAATACATATGTATTAAACCAAGACCTCGGTGTCATTTTCTTTTTGCATCATTTCTCTCTGCTCACTCAGGGTTTTTTTTTAGCTCCCCTCCTTGAACCTTTCAATATTTCTTGCTGTTATCAGGCTCGATTGCTCGGAGTGAGGCATTTTGTGAACATGGTAAGTGCAGGTTTTTCACATTTACAGAGGAGAAATTGCCAGACGTTGTTATGCATATGGCAGGGACATAGTAAGCAGAGAGGGGGGATGGTAGGGACACAATCAATGGATGCTGAGCACAGAGATTTGGGATATAGACGTCTGATTATATAATCAGGTGTATTTGCTACCTACATGGTCTTTTATCTTTGCACAGTATGTGCTTTGCACTGGGTTGCGATGATGTGAGTTGACCTGCATTGCTTTGCACTGTGGTAATTCCATATGATAAAATAAAAGGTAAAAACGCTCCCACCCAAAGAGGCCATACTCTAGACCTCTATTTCACTAGAGGAATGGACATTTGGTGTATCCCACCTTTTGTCTGTTGGTGTGCTACAAGGTTCAGTCCTTGGGCCCCTACTCTTCTAAGTCAACACCTATGGCCTACGACAACTTATTTGGCATCTAATACCAACGAAAACCCATATTAGGCAGCTGATTCCCTCTGCCCGGGCATCCCGATTTGGTATGCCATGCTGTGTGAATTCCCCTGGTCCCGGCTAAATACTCACCGAACTGGCAATCTCACGGCAAACGCAGTGGCATCCAGGGCAGACGTGGACGTGCATCAGCCAGTGGGGAGCGGCACCTACAGTAGCACTCTATTCATTCGGAATAGATTACTTATTCGATTGGATGGCGTCGCAATCTATTCTAGATAATTAAAGTGTAATCACCTCCCCCCTGCCGCTCCCTCGAGTTGTGTGGCTGCACAGCCATACAGATAAGCCTGGAGGTAGCGTCTGATGGGGAGGGGCACCCAGCACTCCATTCATTCAGATTAGACTGGCTGGTGACGCAGTCTCTTTTGATTGGCCAGCTTCACCCGGAAACCTATTCTGATTGGAGGTCATCAGAACCTACAGTTCCAATCCCCAGCATGATGATTTTAAACTACCCCCATTGCTCTCTGTGCATGTGACCATGGTCCCACAGCCACCGACCAGGCCCCACCTTCACCCTACAGCAGACTCCAATAAGTGGACCTTTGCTATAAGAAGATGAGGACCCCTCATATAAGACATCAGTGCAACATAACTTCAGTTTCAATTCATTTCGCTTTAAAGCGGACCTTCACCCTGAATAAGAGTCTATCTTATATGTTTCCACCACCCTGTATAACAGATTGCCCACATTAACAATCATCCTACCTGCATCTATTGCATGTTATGAGCTTTTAAACATTCAAGATGGCGGCTCATGGAGCATCAGGCAGCCTGCAAACAGGAAGTGTCTTCTGACTGTGTTGCTCTGCATTCTGGGATTGCTAACCTTTTCCTAACCCCAGCTCTGTTCTGTCTGTGCAAAACATAGCTATAACCTAGCCCCCCCCCCCTCTCCTCTACTCGGTATGTGATGCTTCTGAGCCAAGATGGCGGTGCCCGTATCCTAGAGTCCTGAACAAAGTTGCAGCCCAGTGAGCGAAAGAATAATACGTGACTAAAAACTTAAACCGGACCTTCACCATGATTTAATGAAAAGTCCAAACTCTTAAAAAACGGTTCCCCAGCATCTAAAATTAATATATTTTACGTTTTTAGCCACTAACTTATTATTCTTTCCCCCACTGGGCTGCAACTCCATCCATGCCGCCATCTTGACTCAAAAGCATCACACTTACTGAGAAGAGGAGAGTGGGATAAGGTACAGGGGGGCGGGTTATAGCTGTGCTTTGCTCAGACAGAGCAGAGCTGGGGTCAGGTAAAGGTCAGCCGTCCCAGAATGCCGAGCAGCACAGTCAGGAGGCACTTCCTGTTTGCAGGCTGCCTGATAAAATGGCGGCTTCCATAAGCCGCCATCTTGGATGTTTAAAGGCTCATAACATGCAGTAGATGCAGGTAGGATGATTTTTAATGTGGCAAATCTGTATGTACAGGGTGTGGGAAACATATAAGATAGACTCTTATTCAGAGTGAAGGTCTGCTTTAAAGTGGACCAACACCGAGAGGTGATCGGCCCGGAAATCTATAAGATTCCCGGGCCGATCACCTCCCACCCCGCGGGACATCAGAGATCGGGATGTCCCGCGGGGTGAAACCCCCCACAAAACCCCCAAACACCTTACCTGATCTTCGGCGGCGGCTGGCCGCCGCCGCCTCCCTCGCGCCCCTGTAGGCGTGCTCGCGCCCGCGCCGGCCGTCTGCGAATGGCCGGCGGGGGCGCGCGCGCGCCGAAAGTGACGCGAGGGAGGCGGCGGCGGCGGCAGCCGCTTGGACGTTCCTGATCCCCGCCTGGACGTTGGCGGGGATTGGACCGTCCAGTCACGTGGGAGCGGGGACAGGTAAGATTTTGGGGCTTTCTGGGGGGTTTCACACAGCGGGGCACCCCCGATCGGGGTGCCCCGCCGAAGTGGACCAAAACCCAGGATAGTCAAAATCCTGGGTGTTGGTCCACTTTAAACTACATTAATTTTAGATGCTAGGGAATAGTTTTTTTAAGGGTTTGAGTTTTTCATTAAATCATGCTAAAGGTCCGGTTTAAATAGACCAAAAATTGCTTGTGAGTAGGGGTTGAATGATGAACACCTAAACCTGAAATTTCAGATCAAATTGATATCAAATTGAAAATCACAGTTTCTCTCATATAAATATAAGGCTTTTTTTTTATTTGCACTGACTCCATTAGAGTGAATAATATCTGCATGCATGCGTTAGCCCTGACAAATGGCGAGGCTGTGGCATTTCTTGGAAACAAATGTATTCCATCTGCAAATGCCCTATAATAAATCCAAACACAGGAACTAGGTCATTACAGGTTTGCTGCTGCAACAAAAGTCACCCGTTCACCCTCTCTCCCGAGTCCATATGTTCAGGCTGGAAAATCCATATGTCCACATGGCTTTGTTGGAATACACTCTATTGAGGAACACAAGCACACACAAAAAAATATTCATTGTATACCTCCCGGGGGAGTAGACTGATTGCTATATACCTACTAATGGCTCTGCAGCCTGCTGGTGGCAGCGCCCATTCGCCAGCACGAGATCCCAGTGTTGCTTTATATTTTAAATGATGGAAACCTGCAACACATGCTATTGCCTAATGTTAAGGAAGGACCTAGAGCACACGTTCCCTGGGAACTTCACTACAGTTATAAGTAAATTAGTGCATTAGACTGCTTTACAGTGAAAAGGGCGGGGGGGGGGGGGGGGGGGGTTAAAAGTAAATAAGAAGATTCACAATAATAATTATGTAAAGTGTTTAACTTGCTGAAAATGTTATAATCCTCTTTAGCCATTTCTGCCACAATGAACACTTTCCTCTGCCTTTTAGAAATGTGGTTTATGTTGACACCAGGTTGAAGCCATCTGCTTAAATAAATTCAAAACCCAAGTCCCATCCGACACCGAAATGTAAAAGACCCCAAAAACCTGGTGAAAGTACTTCCCAGGGACATGCCCCGCTATGTGAACCCCTCAGAATTGTCCATAATATTAGCTGGATGCCTGCTCACATGGTGCATGTGCCTTTAACGGCAAGTCTTGTTAGGCTTTCCTTCAAAATTTGAAGCGAATTGTCTAAGGCAGAAATTTGCACACGAGCGTGTGCCTATGCGGAAAGTTGCGCCTGAAATTATGCAAATGTAGCATCCCAAACTAGTGACTACGATTGATTCATGGGGTGTTTAGAGGGCAGAGAAGCTTGTGCAAATGTGTCAATTTCCAGAGTGATTTTCCTCCAGCAAAAAGCTGTAGTAAACGGACGACTTCACTAACAGGCTAATTTCATTCCTAAAACACATGTTGGCAACATCCGGCATGTTTTTTAGCAATGAAAGTTTATTTTAGTAATTTAGTTGACAAATCTCCAAACGTTTAATGATAAGAACACCAAAAGGTGGACATTGGGCACCAAAAATTAATTAAAAAGTGATTAAAAAAAAAAACATTAGCAGCACAATTATTAAAGTGGAACAAAGTCAGGGACAATCCACCCCAGGGGTGCTCCGCCGTGTGAAACCCTCCAGGTCGTCAAAACAAACTCACCTCTTCTCGGTCCTACGGCGCATGCGTGGTCACTCATCCAATCAGCACACTCAGAACCGTTGACATCCATTTGCCTAAGCCTTCATATAAGGCGAGCAGCTCCGACCACGCTGACTGCCGCATCCCCCGCTACCCTCTAACAGGGAGCATGCCCGCGCCGGCCAAGGCTCTCGCATGCCCCGTTGGTCCAGAAAAGAAAGTGTTTGGGCGACCTGGGGGGTTTCACACAGCGGGGCACCAGGCTATCCCAAATAAATCACGACACCTAAAAATTAGGAGAAATAAGCTCCTATAAATAAATGACACCTAAATACTTCTCTTTTCTTTACTGTTTTCTTTTCCCATTTTGTCTCTCCAGCTTCTGTGTTTTAGGTGAATCTTTATTCTCCATTTCTGAGTGTATTCCCTGTCACCTGACATATTCACCTGACAGGGAATATACACCGAAATGGAGAATAGAGATTTGCCTAAAACACAGAAGCTGGAGAGACAAAATCACAATTGAGAAACAGTAAAAAAAAAAAAGGAGAAACATGGGGGCCATCGGGACCAGTTAAGCGCTTAGCCAGCCAAATGCGCATGGGGCAGGGCCATTTGCGTTTTAAAACAGCAGAATTTCAATCGGAAGGCGTCTGAAGTGGAATTTTGCACTTGCCGCAAGCACAAGCTATGTGGTGTGCGATTTGCATGTGCGCCATGAATCATGCGCCTAGACGCATACGGAATTGTTTGCACTTGGTTGGGGTTTTTTTGCGCAAAGAACATGAATCAATCTTAATGGGTGCACGCAGCTAGAGGGAGTGGTCTGCAGGAGCCAACTGGTAATACATTCATTCAACACTGTTTGCCGAGCATTAATATGCACAGCAATCAATCAATGATTGGAGGAGATCCTGCGCATGCGCAATGGGAGCTCGGAGTGAGGAAACCCCTGGGGGTATAGCGCCAGCTTCGGAGTGCCAACATTGCCATCTTATCTGGTGCTGTGTTGTGTACTACATTGGTGCTAGCAGTCATGGAACGCTACCCTCTTTGTCTGGTGCGACCCCAGGGCTGGCCCACCAATCGGTCCACAAATGCTAATTGCACACTGCTAAATCTAATATCCAATTTATTAGAGCATAAGAAGTTCATACATAATACTACATACACATAACAACATATATACACACAGTTAAAAAACACTTATTAAAACCCAAAGAAAGTGGGGAGGAGCTCCAGGGCTATATTAATACCAAAATAGATAATCAATTGATAATATACCCAAACATCAATATTAATGGCATACATCTCATAGTGCAATGGCGCTTATAGAAGGTGCTGAGTGCATAAAGTGCCTAGTGTCTACTTATAAAGTGCTCTATCTATTTGTGAAAGATTGCACTGCTAAAAACTTGCAGTGCTTACAGTATAACAACCCGTGCAATCATGCAATACATATAATACAAAGAAAGTGCCATGTGCAGAAAATCAGTGCATCTACTCTGAAACGGGGAGGCCGATTCATCAATAGCGCCAGGTAGCGACAGATGAGCGACTGTAGCGTGATTTTTTCAGCGCCAGCCAGTATTCGCTGTGCTTGGCCGCCGTTAGCTTGATGACAGCGACTCAGTCGGTGTGCGGTAATGATGAATACGGGCTGGGGGGTCGCTGTTTCACAGGTCCAGCGTTGTATGTGAGCGCCTGACAACGAATGGCCAGAGCGAACGGCTAGCTTCATATTCATCAAAAAATCACGCTCCGAATGTGCTGTCGCTGTCCATTCCTTGTTTAAACCCCAGAGCGCTGGCGGCGATGTGTATTAACTAGTTTTTAACCCCTAAACAACCATATTTTTTTAATGTAACATTATACATGTTTTTAGAATCATTTTGTAATATGAATACAGTAATCTCAGACCTGTTAGATCAATTCTGCACATATTTTTTTTTTTTTTTTTTTATTTAAAAAGAAATCCTAACATTGCAGAAGTGTTCTCCGATTTTTTGACATTAAAAAAATTAAAATAAAAAATATTACCAATTAATTATGAATAATTATCGATTGCTCCATTGAAATGCATTGGACATCGCCAGGGAGCGACAGCTCATACCTGGCGCTGTGAGGGAATTTGCAGCGGCGCTGTTCGGTCCAGGCGGGTTCATGATGAATGCCGCGCTAGCCGTCGCTCTCGCCGGCGCTAGCCTCATTTTGCTTGATAAATGCGTCATTGTGACCGCCGCCGGGCGTACTTGAGTCGGTTGTCGCCGTTAGCTGCCGCTACCTGGCGCTCGTCAGACACTACCTGGCGCTATCGCTTGATGAATAAGGGCCTAAGCCTATACTGTGCTACTACAAAATCTAATAAGCGCCACTCACACATGGTGTAAGCAGGTAAACATATATATACTCGCAGTATACGATAGCACTGCAAAATACCAAAGAAAGCCCCCTGTCCTCCCCACTTACCTCACCGGCGCGCTGCGTGGTCCTCCACCACTTCGCTCGGGTGTCTGGGTTGAGGACGCCAGCATGTTAAATACCCCCTAGATCGCGCAGGCGGAAATGACGCCCGACCCCAGGTCCGCGTCACTTCCGGCCGATGGAGCGCACACACCAGGAAGCCCACATGGTGTGCTGTCTCAGTGAGTGCGCTCCACCGGGCGGAACCGCCGCGCTCCACATACCCGCCCACAGAAGCCAGTTGAATACTGGGTTAAGGACGCCAGCATGTAACATACCCCTTAACTCGCACAGGCGGAAATGGCACCCGGCCCCAGGACCGCGTCACCTCCGGCCGGTGGAGCGCACACACCAGGAAGCCCACATAGTGTGCTGTCTCAGTGAGTGCGCTCCACCGGGCGGGACCGCCGCGCTCCACATATCCGCCCATAGAAGCCATTCCATCCTGGGGGACAGGCCACCCTGTCGTAACCCTTGGCAACTGCCCCAACCTGCGGACCTCCTAGGGCCTAAAGGATAAAACCAACAATTACCAGCGTTCCCACATGCACAATGAATAACATCAGTCCAACAGTAAACACATAACCTATAATAATCCAAACCTAGTACTATATGTAAAACTCCATCCCTGCTCTATAATTATCGCTCTAACCATATACATATACCCATAATACAAATGAATCGCCATGATCATATTAATATTATATATACACAGTCCTATAATTATTTGTGACAGAGTCCTCTAACAGGAGCATCTGTACATATACTGGTATACAGTCTCCTCATGTGTATATAACCCCCTGCCAAGACATGGGGGGGGGGGAGGAAGAAAGGGGGGGGAAGGGGGGGGGGGAGGACTCCTCCAGGGCTACAAAGACAGTCCACATGAATGGCATGGAACGCTACTTATTAGTTTGGATTGTGCACTTAGGTATTGGCCGGCCAATGTTGGACCAGTTGGACGAATATCCCAGTGCCAGTGAGCGCCTCTTTGTACTGCCATTTTGCTGGTCCTTGTGTTAAATAGGACGCTACCCGGCGGCCACATCGGTGCTGCTGATGTTTCTTAAATAAGACTCATCATTTTTTTTTGTTTTGTGGAGATTGTTCCCCTTTAATAACTATTGGTGTCACATGGGCAGAGACAGAACAGGGACTGAATCACGTTTCTTCTGTAAAGATTTGTTTTTAAACCTGGAGCCTGACATGTTGAAGGTGCTGCTGCAGCACTGCTTCTCTCTCCTCCTCTGTATCTTTCCCAGGCTGTAAAAGAAGCTGATGTCAGCAGATTTCAGCGGATTTCTAGTACAGTACCTGCAGTGACTGGATTTATCACTAGCTTTAAAATGGACCTACAACCCTAATGTACAGCTGCAGTCACACAGACCAACAATTATTCCCAGGGGCAGAACTACAGGGACTACAACTGCACCGGGGCCCAAGAGGTTAGGGGGGCCCATCATTGTTGCTCCTCCACCTTATTTATCATATTTGTGCTTACATGACATTATTTAGAGAAAGGAAGCCCCATTTGTCTCTGCTTTTGCAGTCTTTAGATGTCTAGCTGCATTCAATTGAGTTAAAAGACAGAAAAACCTTTACTGTATGAATCTTGAAAGGGCCCCATTCAATGTTCACACATGGACCCCATCACATTTAGTTATGCCACTGGATAGGAATCATTGTCTCTGGCTGCGTCTATTGAGAAATCCTGGCCGGCAGCAAAGGTAGCACAGCTTAGTAAAGGCACGCCCCCGGTCACAATAGCTTTTTAGGTATAAATAAAGCCTCCCTCATTTTCCTTCCTCCCCTCATTCCTGGGGCATCTCTAGTTGGGATGCCCCCACCTAAACAGTGATCCTAGGGCATATGCATGGGCTGCATCCTGACTGTACCTCCAGCAGAGGCAAGTAACCACGGCAGGCATTTCTAAATGGCTGGAACAGGAACATGGAGGAGGTGGTGCTCACTCCATTCATCTTGCTAGACGCTCTGATGTCAAAACAGGTAGCAGAAGCTAAATGTAACAGAGCGTACTGCTTGGAAGCCTGCCCACCATGACGTGTGATTGCTGAAAAGGTGAATAAATCTGGCGACCCCTGGGGAAACACACAGCGGGGCATCCCAGTTTGCTCTCGCGGGAGAGCAACAACGCCTGGGAGAATGAAAATCTTGGGTGCTGCTCCTTTTTTAAGAGCAATGAAACCTGTGATTTTAACTTTCCCATTTTCTTTTTCTTTAAAGGGGATATCCAAATCTGGGATGCCCCACGGTATGTAAGGGTAAGCTGAATATAGTTACTCTACCGGCGATCCTGCAAACGTGGCCTCTGCCCCAATTAGACCTGAATGGAGTGGCAAACATCTCCACAGCCGCTTCCCTCCTGCTGTATGTGCCTGTGACGGACACTCAGAAAAGCCTGCGTAGCAGTGCGTCACCCCAAACTGGGATGGCCCATAAAGAGGGAGATGATCTAGGGCAGTGATACTCAACTGGCGGACCGGGGTCCGAATGCGGACCTCTGTGCAAGATTTCTGGACCCCTGCCCGGACAGCCCTGCACTCAGTTGCTTCTGTGTTGCCATTCTTAGAGTTGCCCCCTTGCTTGGCAATGTAGTGCTTACTCTGCCTGCCAGTGTCATGGCTCCCTGGCACCTAGCATTACAATATGAAGTATTGCACGGGCAGCAAGTGGCATTGCAAGTTACACACAAACTTTGTTTCTCTGTTTCTTTGCCCCATCCAATCATTTCCCCCCGACCCCCCCTCAGCCCCATCTATCCCTGTCCCCTCAGCTTTGCCCCATCCCTGTCCCCCCAGCTCTGCCCCATCCGCCCAGTCTCTCAGCCCTATCCAGCCTTGTCCCCTCAGTTCTGCCCCATCCATCCCTGTCCCTCCAGCTATGGCCCATCTATCCCTGTCCTCTCAGCTCTGCCCCATCCATCCCCGTCCCTTGAGCTCTGCCCCATCCATCCCTGTCCCTCCAGCTATGGCCCATCTATCACCGTCCCTTCAGCTCTGCCCCATCCCTCTCCCCTCAGCTCTGCCCCATCCACCCCAGCCCAGTCTCTCAGCCCTATCCAGCCTTGTCCCCTCAGTTCTGCCCCATCCATCCCTGTCCCTCCTGCTCTGGCCCATTCATCCCCGTCCCTTCAGCTCTGCCCCATCCATCCCTGTCCCTCCTGCTCTGCCCCATCCATCCCTGTCCCTCCTGCTCTGGCCCATCTATCCCTGTCCTCTCAGCTCTGCCCCATCCATCCCTGTCCCTCCTGCTCTGGCCCATTTATCCCCGTCCCTTCAACTCTGCCCCATCCATCCCTGTCCCTCCTGCTCTGGCCCATCTATCCCCGTCCCT
Source organism: Gastrophryne carolinensis (assembly GCA_027917425.1). NCBI lineage: Eukaryota > Metazoa > Chordata > Amphibia > Anura > Microhylidae > Gastrophryne > Gastrophryne carolinensis. Next base: position 214,718,622 of record CM051240.1, read on the forward strand.
TCAGCTCTGCCCCATCCCTGTCCCCTCAGCTCTGCCCCATTCATCCCCGTCCCTTCAGCTCTGCCCCATCCCTGTCCCCTCAGCTCTGCCCCATTCATCCCCGTCCCTTCAGCTCTGCCCCATCCCTCTCCCCTCAGCTCTGCCCCATCCACCCCAGCCCAGTCTCTCTGCCCCATCCATTTCTGCCCACCCCCAAAAAAGCTCCTGTTTTGTCACAGAGCCAAATGAGATTTTTGGGGTGGGGTGGGGTGAGGGGTCAAGCAGCGTTTATTAGTTTTGCCTGGGGAATCTATAGCCCCTCCCCCAGTGTGCAGATTTATACCTATCCACCCCCTGCGACAGCCCTCTGCCCGGACCTTCACCTCTCACCAGATGCCTTTAAATGGACCTTTACAAGAAGTGGTTCAGTACCCCTGCTCTAGGGTGATGGTTGCTCCCATTTATTTATTTCTTTAGCTACATATTTTTTTTCCCTGCTGATGCGGCTGAACGGTGGGCCCCAGGACCAGAGGAGCATCCAAAGGGTGTGAACCCTGCTCCCCAAGCAACCTGGTGGAGCCTGGCACTGCTGCAGCTGCCTGTTGCAGCACTTTTGAGCACATCATGGCCGCTGAAGATGTAGCATTGGAGCTACAAGATCATGAAGCTCAGGACATATCTGAGAAGGAGAAGATACAGGGAGTAAGAGCCTGGCCACAAGGAGTTCAGCAGTCACATCTTCATATTCACCACCCAGGCAGCTGGGGGATTGGGGGCAAGCCACGCCCCCTGGCAGACCCCTCCCCCAGATAAAATGACTGATTACTCATGATTTGAGGCAGCAGAAGGGCAAGTAAGTAAAAAAACAGGATAGTCTACAATGTCGCTTTAACAAACCTTGTCACTATTTACTCTAACAAGGCCTATTACTATTTTTCTCTCATCGATAGAAGTGACATCATAAAACTTGACTGTTACACGTATAGAATTCAGTAATCCCAGCTCGTATTTCTTTTTAAAAATAATCCTTATTAGGAGCCCGGTCTTTCTATTTCTACAAATCCCGGCGGCGGTAAAAGATCACTCTAAAAATGGCGGCAGTAAAACATGTTTATGCTGCTTTGTAATGAAACAACTCAATTTGTATTGAATGATGGTACTGCCATTTTTCTACTTTTAGGTGATAGAAAGGAAGGAGGATTTATGAAAGCGCAGGAGATCTCCGGAACGCTGGAAGGTCACAGCCTGTGAGCGGAGCTGCTAGCAAACACAGCGATGATGCTCCAAAGCTGCCATTTTTCTTCCTCGACACAGACTCCATCTGCCACTGAGCCATTTGTAGCCTCCGAGTCAGAATATCAATGATATCCGAGCATTCTGCTAGTCTGCTTTCACCTTGACATCACCTCTGAAATCCAGAGAAAGCGCAGGCGACGCGGCAAGCTGTCGGCAAAGGCTTTATGCAGCAGATAGAGGATTTTCATGTGACAGATCATCTATACGGAGACCTTAATGCAACTTTAGCAGCGTAGCATTTTCCCCCTATAACATGTTTCTGGCCTGGATTTCTTACATTGCAATAAATGAATCAAACTCGGCTTTTTCAAATCGATCTCCTCTGACTTTACTCACAAGACATTGATGGTCCCTGTAAAACCTTAAAATCAAGGCCCTCAACCACTAGCTATCCAGATGGTCTTTTCCATATTACACATCCGAACTCTTATTTAATGAAGGCTAAAACTATATTATAAATATACTATATTTGGGATCAATACAAAGATCTGTCCCACAATCTATTTATACCCCGGAGTGTAACCATAACCCGAGGGCATCTACTAAGGTTAGAAGAAAGGTGCTTTTTCCACCGACATAGGATGGGATTCTTCTCTGTAAGAGCAGTGAGACTATGGAACTCGCTGCCAGAGGAGGTAGTAATGAAGGATACAGTAAAAATATTCAAAAGTGGCCTTGATGCCTTCCTGGCATGTAATAACATTTCCAGCTATGGCTACTAGACCACTGGAAGAAGATCTATAGTGGACAGGATGCCTTCCTGGCATGTAATAACATTTCCAGCTACGGCTACTAGACCACTGGAAGGATATAACAGGCTGAACTGGATGGACTAAAGTTTTTATTCAGCCTTACAAACTATGTTACTGTGTTAAAACCCTTCCCCCCATCCCACTTTTAATGCCCCCTTCTCAGGTCATCATGATACGGGATGCCCTGCTGTGTAAAAGCCCTAGGGTTCTATGTAAGCTTGCTCGAGTTTTGATCCCCATGGTCCCTCCAGCGGCATCTTCGCTCTGTGCACTTGGCAAGCCTGGTGGACTTGAAGGTCTCTGGGCGATAGAACTTATGCCAGGGGATAGCAGGGTAGCAGGGGATGCTGTGATGTGTTTCTTAAGCTTAGCCATGCTCTTCTTATCAGCATACCTAGATGTTCCCTCCACAATGCATGCTCATGTCCAAAGACATTCATCTGTGCCAGTCCTGCCAGGCTTTCAGAGCAAAGATGTGGCTGGAGGCCCTCACGTGCACTGTGGGATTGAACTCACACATTGTGACATCCTGAAACAACTGTACGGTCAGGCTGTTTTAGCTTAGTCCCTGACTTCAGTTTGCCTGCTTCTTTACTGGTTCCATGGTGCTGACCGCTAGCAACGTCTGACCAATTTAGTGCCAAGACATTTTAGCGGGGGGCAGAAGAGGAGTCTGGGAGGGGTCCAGGCCTCTGGAACACCCCTATGGGTGCTTCCCTGCATCTGATCCAAGTGCCTAGCCCTGTTGCCAACTACTATCCATGTCTGACTATGTCCAAGTGCCTTGCCCTGTTGACGTCCACTAGCCACTTTCCCTGTTGCCAACCATTAGCCTCGTCTGACCAATTCCAAGCCGACCACTGGCCATGGCTAACCATGTCCAAGTTCCTTTTCCTGTTGCCTTCCGCTAGCCATGTCAGACCACAGCCTACTTCCTTGCCCTGTTGCAAACCATTAGCCATGTCTGACCAAGTCTAAGTGCCTTGCCCTGCTGCCAACCATAAGCCACATATGACCAAGTCTAACTGCCTTGACCTGTTGCCGACCACTAGCCATGCCCGACCATGTCCAAATGCCTTGCTCTGTTAGCAATCACTAGCCATGCCTGACCAAGTCCAAGTGCCTTGCCTTGTTGCTAACCTCTAGCCACGTTTGAGTACTTCCGCACGCCTTTTCCTGTCTTGTCCGGTTGCAGATCACTAGCCATCTCTGACCACATCCAAGTGATTTGGCCCACTGCCAACCACTAGTCACATTTGAGTATGTCTAAATGTCTTTCCCTGTTGCAAAACACTAACTACGACTGACCATGTCCAGAGCTCTTGCCCGGTTGCGGACCACCGCTTATAATCTCTGCCTGCCCTTCTCCATGCTTGGTCATATCAGGGACTGCTGAGGATTACCGGTAATCATCCATGGGTCTGCACGGGGGGGGGGGTCTTCAAAGTCGGGCAGTTTAAACCAGTTTGTGGGGATGGGGGCGTGGTAGGGATAGTTTAGTGTGTGGCTCAAGAACAGGAAAAGCTGTTGGTGACTGAGCCATTGCTCAGAAGTCCATGTATTCCACTACCATCATTCAACCAGTCAGAGAAGCTGTAAACCACCCAGACATCCAGCATTCTGCATTAGGTGGGACATTATGCCCCATGGGTTCGATTCTGAGGCAGGTGAGAAAACTCACTCCTTTTTTAGGAGAGAAAACGGCTATTCACAATATCTACCTTGAGACTGATTCAACAACCGGATGTACATTTTCAGCTGCTTTAAAAAAAGGAGAGAGTTTTATCACCTGGCTCTGAATCATCCCCATGGTCAGCTTAAACCGGACCTTCACCCTGAATAAGAACATATCTTATATGTTTCCCCCAGCCTGTACATACAGATTGCTCGCGTTAAAAACCATGCTACCTGCATCTACTGCATGTTATGAGCCTTTAAACATCCAAGATGGCGGCCCATAGAGCATCAGGCAGGAAAAGGTCAGCAGTTCCAGAATGCAGAGTAGCACAGTCAGAAGGCACTTCCTGTTTGCAGGCTGCCTGATGTTCCATGAGCCGCCATCTTGGATGTTTAAAGGCTCATAACATGCAGTAGATGCAGGTAGGATGATTTTTAATGTGAGCAATCTGTATGTACAGGGTGTGGGAAACATATAAGATAGACTCTTATTCAGGGTGAAGGTCCGCTTTAAGTAAAGTGCACTTTCCATCACTACAAGTTTTTGCTATAAAGAAAGATAGCCTCAAGACTGGCTAGTGCGCTTTTAAAAGCCAAGAGCAAATGTAACTAATTGGTATATACTGAAATATATATCGTAATCTACCTATGTATCATATAAATGTGTGTCCCCAGAAACACCAGGGCTACACACACTGTGAAGGATCTATATTTATGCTAATGTCATTGCAGGGACAGCAATTCATTCCAAACACTAGATGAGATTTAAGGATCTTATTAATGTTATAACAGACAAAAGGAGATTCCACTTACATCTAAGCCCCTCGCTTTGCCATCTGTACAGTAGGCCTGATAAACAATTTCCTCGCCAGCAAGATAAAAAAAAAAGCTGCCTCGCTGATGTCACTGCGAATTCTGTCCGCCGCTCACGCCCTTGACGGCTGATCTATGAGCCGGCCTGATAGTCACAAGTAATTAGCTGTGTTAATTAAAATGGCAATTTATGTATATGTGTTTGTGCAGGCAGGACGCAAAATAAAGTCATTTGCCTTGACACTGATTACTGAAATCTTGGAAGCGGAAAAAAAAAGCGAACCCGCTAAATATCACTGAAACTATAAATATAATGCTTCAAAGTATGAAAAGAGATGATAAAAGGAGGAGACTGATAAACACGCGCACGCACGTTATATATTCATCACTCTATAATAATGGATTTTTATTTCCCACAAAAACACCAAGCGGGAGGTCGGCTTTTTTTTTCCCTTAATGATGCCCCGTATGTATTGATTTTCTCATTGGCTTTATCATTCAATATGATTTTTCTTATTGACGCCAATGGACACCTCGCATACTTTTATTACATCCCTCTGGTGGTTCTTACGTGAGTGTGAAGAGTGGGGGGGGGGGGGGGGCAGAAGCAAATTACTGCACAGGGAGGCAGGAAGAGGGGGCACTATTTCCCAGAGAGAGTATAGATAAACTGAGCACAGTACAGATGTTTCTGCATTAGTCCCAGCAAGAAGCTGACTCAGTCCTACCTGATCTCTGCCTTTGGATTACACAGCTCAGGGACGGCGCAAGCACTGAGCACACCAATGTAATTGCTGGGGCCCTGCCTTGCCCTGTTTCTGACCACTAGCCACATCTGACCAGCAGAGCGCCAAGAAATTATATCTCGGAGGGGAGTGGTAGAGGAGGCTGCGAGGGGTACATTCTCCTGGACCACCCATATGAGTGCTTCCCTGCATCTGACCATGTCTAAGTGCCTAGCCCTGTTACCAACCGCTATCCACATCTGTCCATGTCCACGTGCTTTGCCCTGTTGCCAACCACTTTCAACATCTGACCATGCCCAAGTGCTTTGCTCTTTTGCCATGTCTGGCCACATGCGACTGCCCTCCATGTTTTCAACCCTTGTTTGACTACATCTGCATGCCCTCCCCTGTTGCCAACTGCAAGCCACATCTGACCAAGTCCATGTATCTTGCTCTGTTACCGACCACTAGCCATGTTTGTCTATATCCGAATGCCAATCAGAGCCGTCTGCCATGTTTACATAATTCGCCAAACAGCTCTCATTGACTTCAACAGGGAGCGCGCGCTGCAGCATCCTCTGCATCCCCTAGCGGCATGCGTGGACATGCCACTGGGAATGCAGGGGACGTGGCAGCATGTAGAGCCATTTACCGAATGACATAATCACGGCAGACAGCTCTCACTGGATGAGAGCCTGTGCATGCGCTGTTGGACCGGGGAGAGGTAATCGATTACTGGCACCCTGGGGGGGTGGGGGGTTCACACAGCGGGACCTCCCGATTCGGGATGCCCCAGGGGAACGTCGCTGGTGGGTTCTGTTCTGCTTTGTTTCAATATTGAAATAAAAGTATCAATGAATATATTTATTTGTCCTTTTTTATATCAATCATTTTTCTAATTGCTACAAAGGATATTAAGACAACACATGTTTAAATCTATTTCCGTATGTACCTACTGGCTGAGATCACCTAATGACCCAAAATGAGTGGAATGCATTGTAGATTTTGGAGGACTCATTTTCTTTTGTTGGTTCTGTGGCAACATGCTGCCAGAACTGATATTGTACAGTGCCAAACACATAAGAATCACCCATAAAGTGACCAATTTTTAAAATGTTGCCCCCCCCAAGGCATTTATATAGAGGAAATTTGGATATTGCTGCTTTAAGCTTTTTTCTAAAGAAAACAGAATGAAATTAGGTGAAGAAAAACATTATGGGCCTTATTTATCAAGGGATAGCGCCAGGTAGTGTCTCACTAGCACCAGGTAGCGCCAGCTATCGGCGGCTACCGACTCCAGAACGCCAGGCTGCGAACACAATCACGCATTTATCACGCTAAATGAGGCTAGCGCCGGCGAGAGCATCAGCTAGCGCGGGATTCAACATGTTGCAGACTTCAGCGAACAGCGCCGCTGCTAATCCCATCACAGCGCCAGGTATGACCTCTCGCTACCTGCCGCTCTCCAATGCATTTCAATGGAGCAATCTTTAAATATTAATAATTAATTGATATTAATGTTTTTTTTTTTTTTTAATGTCAAAAATTCTGTGACCACTTCTGCAATGTTAGATATTTTTTTTAAGGTAAAAAAAAAAAAAAAATTGTGCAGAATTGATATTACAGGTCTGATATTAATGTATTCATATTACAAAATGTTTATAAAAACATGTTTATTTTTTTTTAACAAAAATATGGATGTTTGGGGGTTAAAAAACTACTTTTAACCCATCGCCGCCAGCGCTCTGGGGTTTAAACATGCATTTCACAGCGCGAGAATTTTTTGAGCGTGATTTGTTAATGAATATGCTGGGAGCCGTTTGCTATGGCCATTCGCTGTCATGCGCTCCCATACAGCGCGGAACCTGTCAAACAGCGACTCCTAACCCCGTATTCAACATTACCGCACACCGAGTCGCTGTCAACAGCCGAACAACAGCCAAGCACAGCGAATACTAGCGTGCGCTGTGAAAATCACGCTACTGTCGCTCATCTGTCGCTACCTGGCGCTATTAATAAATCGGCCTCCCCGTGTATATTTCACACAGTCAGGACAATAGTGACAATTTCAACAAAAACACTGTTTATGCTATATCCTGAAGTAACTTTGAAACTAGCCTTTCTCTCAGGAAGAACTGAATTACTCTGGAAGCTAGCCTTTTTTATAGACGTAGTTTATCTTTTAGCATTGATGACTTTTATAGGCTGTCAAGAGTTACCAAAATCTGAGGAACGACCCTGGGGCCAGGGCTTTTCACTGTAATAACAGCTGGTCACAGCAATCTGCGGCGCTGCTGCGTGCTGGCAGTTCGTTAACAGCCTCTCGTCATGAAGCAAGTCATTTGGTGGTAAACAAGTACCGGTGGGTTAATAAACAAAGCCCTAAAATGTGTGACACTTGTAGAATCGCTAAAGTCGGCTACAGCAAATTCAGGAGAGCCTGGAAAGATCTCAAGTGGACCAAAACCCAGGATTTTGACTATCCCGGGTTTTGGTCCTTTCCCCCGGGGGAACCCAGATCGCACTGCGTGAAACCCCCTAGATTGCCGATGCCAACTCACCTCTTCCTGGTCCTACGGTGCATAATATGTGGCCGCTCGTCCAATCAGCACGCTCTGAGCCAGCATCACCTGCTTCCCTCTAACAGGGATTGTGTCCACGCCGGTCATTCAGAAATGCCTGGTGCGGGCACGTGCCCAGCTAGAGGGATAGCAGGGGTGCGGCCGCGGCTCACGCATGTGCCGTTGGACTGGGAAACTAGCTAAGTGTATGTGGTGACCTGGGGGATTTCACACAGTGGGGTATCCTGATTTTGGATGCCCATGGAGGGAATCGTTCTATAAGATTCCTGGGCTGTTTGCTGTGGGTTTTGGTCCACTTTAAACCCAGAACCAAGTTCTTCAAAGCAGAGTGTGTTAACTTCTTAGCTACCATATTTCATACCGAAATATAAAACCGCCCATGCCCCTTTAATTCTACATTTCCATACTGCTGATGGATTGTTACCTGGATACTGTATGTGCCGTTTTCCATCCACATTATAGGGGGCAGGTATTAATATTTAAAACTGTTTCGGGTATTAATGTTTCTGATTCTTAGCATGAAACAAATAATGAGCTGTCACAAGTTACCAGCAGTTTACAAACAGTTGCGGGGCTTTAAGGAATGTTTACAAACACCGATAAGAGAGAAATATTGAGCAATCTCACATAGAGAGACGCATTGGGGAACTGAAGTGTGGGAACGAGGCCTCCGCCATGCAGCAGCATCGACAAGAGGATTCAGAGCTATTAATGTGTTAGCTAGGCTTTGGAAGAGAAAGATTTAAGGATACCGATTACTGTAGCCAGGCAGTGAGAAAAGCAAGCAGGTTGCTGTGCTGCATAGCTCGAGGCATCACCAGTAGGAACTGGGAGGTTGTGATTGTGCTGTGTAGCGCTCTGGTGAAGCCGCACCTGGAATACTGTGTGCACTTCTGCAGACTTCACCTACAATAAGAATGGAGCCGGTCCATACGTGTACCAGAAGCAACTTAGGGAAAGTCCACTTTTCTGTGGAATTTTTGGTTATAAAAATGTATATATTTGTGTGCCAAAATGATGTACTCAAGGTTGATGGGGAGTCCGATTCATTAATAGCGCCAGGTAGCGACAGATGAGTGCCAGTAGCGTGATTTTCACAGCGCCAGCTAGTATTCGCTGTGCTTGGCCGGGGTTTGCTTGTTGTCAGCGACTCAGGCGGTGTGCGGTAATGTTGAATACGGGGTTAGGTGTCGCTGTTTCACAGGTTCCGCGTTGTATGGGTGCGCCTGACAGCGAATGGCCAGAGCGAACGGCTTGCTGCAGATTCATTAAAAAATCACGCTCAAAAATTTCTCGCGCTGTGAATTCCTTGTTTAAACCCCAGAGCGCTGGCGGCGATGTGTGTAAAGTAGTTTTTAACCCCCAAACAACCTTTTTTTTTTATATGGAAAAATTATACAAGTTTTTCTAAACATTTTGTAATATGAATACATTAATATCAGACCTGTAATATCAATTCTGCACATTTTTTTTTTTTTTTTTTTTACTTTAAAAAAAACCCAACATTGCAGAAGTGGTCACAGAATTTTTGACATTAAAAAAAAAAAAAAAAAACATTAATAGCAATTAATTATGATTATTTAAAGATTGCTCCATTGAAATGCATTGGAGAGCGCCAGGGAGCGCCAGGTCATACCTGGCGCTGTGATGGGATTAGCAGCGGCGCTGTTCGTTGCAGTCGGCTACATGATGAATCCCGCGCTAGCTGACGCTCTCGCCGGCGCTAGCCTCATTTAGCGTGATAAATGCGTCATTGTGACCGCCGCCGGGCGTACTTGAGTCGGTAGCCGCCGTTAGCTGGCGGTACCTGGCGCTCGTCAGACACTACCTGGCGCTAGCCCTTGATAAATAAGGGCCTTAGTATTTTTTAAAATGTTTCTTCTGTTAGAAAATGTGTGTTTTATGGAACCTAGCTGAAACCTGAAGAGGAGAGAGAAGTGAATCCTGTACACACAGAACTCTGCTGCTGGGCATGTGTAAGGTTGAGTGAGCTCCTTCACCTCAGCAGGGGCCATGGCAGCAGAGTTCTGTGTGTACAGGACTCATTCCTCTCTTTTTAGGGGTTTATTTAAGAAACACTAGCGCCAGGTAGTGCCACGTAGTGTCGGGTGAACGCCAGGCGCTGTATGTGAGAACCACATTTAAGAAAGCCAATCTGGTGAGCACATCTAACAGCGCCATGTAGCGTCACATGTATTACTAGCGGTGGCTCAGTGTATAGCGCCGGCGCTCTAGGTTCAGCAGCGCCATCTAGTACCTGTCGCTCAGTGTCGCTCTCCCATACATTTCAATGGTGTTTAATGTGGTTGTATTTAAATAGCGTTTTGCCAAAGTAAACTTTAAAATTTTTGTCTCAAATCATTGTGTGGCCTCTGCTGCCCGGCAACCAAACACTTTTATAGGTTTTTTTTTTTTAATTTTTATGCAGAATTGTATGTGCAGGTCTGTCATTGCAGTGTCATTGTCACAGGCCCTTATTTATGAAGGAATAGCGACAGGTAGCGACTGATGAGCGACCAGTAATGACGGGCACCGCCACGAGAACGCCGGCTCCCCACCACAATCACACATTTATCAAGCCGATCCTGCTTAGCGACTGAGATAGCGCCATATAGCCACTCATTCATCATTATTCCAGCCTCAGCCCACAGCGCCAGCGTCCGACCTTGAACAGCGACAGGTCTTTCACTACCTGGCGCTCTCCAATGCCTTTCAATGGAACAATCTTTAAATATTCATAATTAATTGTTATTAATGTTTTTATTTTTTTTTTAAATGTGAAAAATTCTGTGACCACTTCTGCCATGTTAGATAATTTTTTTAAGGTAAAAAAAAAAAATAAACATTTGTGCAGAATTGATATTACAGGTCTGATATTAATGTATTCATATTACTAAATTCTTTGTTGCCAAAAATATGGTGGTTTGTGGGTTAAAAAAACTACTTTTAACACATCGCCGCCAGCGCTCTGGGGTTTAAACATGCATTTCACAGCGCTTGAATTTTTGGAGCGTGATTTTTTGATGAATATGGTGGGAGCCGGTTGCTCTGACCAGCCGCTATCAAGCGCACCCATACATCGCGGAACCTGTCAAATAGCGACTCCTATCCCCGTATTCAACATTACTGCACACCGACTGAGTCGCTATCAACAAGCGAACAACGGCGAAGCACAGCGACTACTAGCGGGCGCTGTGAAAATACTGCTACAGTCGCTCAACTGCCGCTATTAATGAATCGGCCTCCCCGTGTCATTCTATATGTTTTCGCTCTGGTGCTGGTGTATATGTGTTGAGAAACAGACTTTTATCACATAGATTCTGGCGCTTGACGCTAGAGCGCCCAGTTTTAGAGTGCCGACGCTGCTTGTGTGTAGTTTTTTCTTGAATACAGGCTTAAGTAATGAGTGCCGGAGCACTTAACTGGCGCTACCTATCGTTCGCTGCAGCGTTGTCCTGTTGTTATATGTAGCATATTCTTGGGCGTCTTGACCTCGGGATTGGCTCTGCAGTGAATCAGGGAGAGGCTTCTACAGCGCCCTCCAGACATCACATTTATCAATGCTGGAAAGGATACTACAGCGTCACTTTTCCGCAAAGCTAGATCACAGCACCCGACACCCGTTGCAGCAACCACTAGCAGTCGCTCTAAGCGACGCTACACAGATGCGCACATGGCGATACGTGGCGCTAGTCTTAAATCAGCCTCCACGTGTACGCTGCCAATAGCAACAGACTGCAGCTAGTGAAAACTGCTTCCATAAAACACACATTTGCTAACAAAAATACTAGATCAGCTCAGTATCTCGCACATCATTTTGGCACAAAAAAGATGATTAGATATACAGACAGCCCTACATCCTGCTAAAGCCATGAGGGTCCAAGGCCCTTATTTAACAAGGGATAGCGCCAGGTAGCCAATGGTGAGCGAACGGTAATGACGGTCACCGCCACGAGTACGCCGGCTCCCCTCCGCAATCACACATTTATCAAGCCGATCCTGCTTAGCGACTGACAGAGCGCCAGATAGCGAATCATTCATCATTATTCCAGCCTCACCCCACAGCGCCAGCGAGCGACCTTGAACAGCGACAGGTATGACCTCTCGCTACCTGGCGCTCTCCAATGGATTTCAATGGAGCTAACTTTAAATATTCATAATTAATTGCTATTAATTTTTTTTTTTTTTTTTTTAATGTCAAAAATTCTGTGACCACTTCTGCAATGTTAGATTTTTTTTTTAAGCTAAAAAAAAAAAAAAAATTTGTGCAGAATTGATATTACAGGTCTGATATTAATGTATTCATATTCCAAAATGTTTTGAAAAACATGTTTTTTTTTTTTCTAAAAATATGGTTGTTTGGGGGTTAAAAAACTACTTTTAACCCATCGCCGCCAGCGCTCTGGGGTTTAAACAAGCATTTCACAGCGCGGGAATTTATGGAGCGTGATTTGTTAATGAATATGCTGGGAGCCGTTCGCTATGGCCGTTCGCTGTCATGCGCTCCCATACAGCGCGGAACCTGTCAAATAGCGACTCCTCACCCAATATTCAACATTACCGCACACCGACTGAGTCGCTATCAACAAGCGAACAACGGCCAAGCACAGCGAATACTAGCGGGCACTGTGAAAATAACGCTACTGTTGCTCATCTGTCGCTACCTGGCGCTATTAATGAATCAGCCTGCCCGTCTGATTCATCAAATCATCATCGCTTCATCTTTCATCCAAGATGTAAGTCCACAGATTTCTCATCTGTGCTGTCAATCTGGAAGCCAGTCGGACTGTAGAGACATTATCAGGCAGAGTGGCTAGGCCGGCATTGTGTTGCGTCCCTGCTATGGCGGAACTGATCTCCCTGAACACTCCCCTTTATCTATTTTGCATTAGAAGAGATGCATGCCTGACTTGCGATTGTCTTATTCGGTTCACAATGAGGCAGGCACTGAGCTGGCACAAATCCACATAAAAGACAAATGCAAACATTGCAAAGCAAAAACACTGAAGGATAAAGAAGCGACAAATTATAGTGAGCAGCTTCTGCCTGTGTGTAACTTTTTATATTACTGCCTGACAAAATATTATTCACCAGCCGGCGTTACAATGGCATTTTCCCTACATAGAAGTGGAGAGAATGAACATCTTCCTAACAACTGGATACAATGAATTCTATTCTATCTCTATATTTCGTAATGAGTCTCTATCTCAATGTCATTGTCTGTCTATGTATATATCTATCCTCTCTATCTCAGCATCTCTCACCTGCGCTATCTATATCTTTCTGTCTCTCCATCATTCTATACCCGTCTAACCCTGTTCCCTTGATGCCGTAACATTTCCTTAAAATATCTCCCGAAAATAAGCCGTAACATGCTTTATTATAGAATAATGTATGAGAAAAAATTTGGAGTGATTCAAAGGAGGGAAAACATTACAGGCATTTATATATGACGGGGAGGCCGATTCATTAATAGCGGCAGGTAGCGACAGTTGAGCGACTGTAGCAGTATTTTCACAGCGCCCGCTAGTAGTCGCTGTGCTTGGCCGTTGTTCGGTTGTTGATAGCGACGGTCGACGAGCGGTGTGCAGTAATGTTGAATGCGGGGTGACGAGTCGCTATTTGACAGGTTCCGCGATGTATGGGTGCACATGATAGCGACTGGTCAGAGCGACCGGCTCCCACCATATTCATAAAAAAATCACGCTCAAAAAATTCAAGCGCTGTGAAATGCATGTTTAAACCCCAGAGCGCTGGCGGCGATGTGTTAAAAGTAGTTTTTTAACCACCATATTTTTGGAAACCAAAAAAAAAAAAATTTTTAAAGAATTTAGTAATATGAATACAATAATATCAGACCTGTAATATCAATTCTGCACAATTTTTTTTTTACCTTAAAAAAATTATCTAACATGGCAGAAGTGGTCACAGAATTTTTCACATTTAAAAAAAAACTAAACATTAATAACAATTAATTATGAATATTTAAAGATTGTTCCATTGAAATGCATTGGAGAGCGCCAGGTAGCGAGAGGTCATACCTGTCGCTGTTCAAGGTCGGACACTGGCACTGTGGGCTGAGGCTGGAAAAATGATGAATGAGTGGCTATCTGGCGCTATCTCAGTCGCTAAGCAGGATTGGCTTGATAAATGGTGATTGTGGTGGGGAGCCGGCGTTCTCGTGGTGGTGCCCGTCATTACCGGTCGCTCACCAGTCGCTATTCCTTCATAAATAAGGGCCTAAAAGTGCACATAAGCAGCTAAAACCTTTACTCCATAGCAGTAAAAAGATCTACTGACTGTAAAAGTTTAGATTTTCTTAAAGTGGACCAAAACCCACACCCCGATCGGCCTAGGAATCTATGAGATTTCTGCAAGTAATTTCCACTGAAAAACATGCCAGGGTCAATGCGAGAGTCAAATGAAAAACTCTCTGGAGAGGCTGGAAAGACTTTCATGGAGCAGATGATTTTCGCGTGGCTTTCTCTCACGCTCTTCCAAGTTCAAGATTGGTTCGTATGTGTCCTCTG